>JAPDNY010000002.1:264214012-264624012 GCA_029375565.1 Gekko gecko
CAGGGGCCAGCCAGTTCCTCTGGAGGGCCAGCAACAGGGCAGGGAGGCCGAGGCCTTCCCCTGAGAAGGACACCAGAAGAGCCCTGCTGGGCCAGACCAGGGAGGGTCCATCCAGTCCAGCCTCCCGTCTCACACAGGGGCCAGCCAGTTCCTCTGGAGGGCCAGCAACAGGGCAGGGAGGCCGAGGCCTTCCCCTGAGAAGGATACCAGAAGAGCCCTACTGGGCCAGACCAGGGAGGGTCCATCCAGTCCAGCCTCCCATCTCACTCAGGGGCCAGCCAGTTCCTCTGGAGGGCCAGCAACAGGGCAGGGAGGCCGAGGCCTCCCCTGAGAAGGACACCAGAAGAGCCCTGCTGGGTCAGACCAGGGAGGGTCCATCCAGTCCAGCCTCCCGTCTCACTCAGGGGCCAGCCAGTTCCTCTGGAGGGCCAGCAACAGGGCAGGGAGGCCGAGGCCTTCTCCCGATAAGGACACCAGAAGAGCCCTGCTGGGCCAGACCAGGGAGGGTCCATCCAGTCCAGCCTCCCGTCTCACTCAGGGGCCAGCCAGTTCCTCTGGAGGGCCAGCAACAGGGCAGGGAGGCCGAGGCCTCCCCTGAGAAGGATACCAGAAGAGCCCTGCTGGGCCAGACCAGGGAGGGTCCATCCAGTCCAGCCTCCCGTCTCACTCAGGGGCCAGCCAGTTCCTCTGGAGGGCCAGCAACAGGGCAGGGAGGCCGAGGCCTTCTCCCGATAAGGACACCAGAAGAGCCCTGCTGGGCCAGACCAGGGAGGGTCCATCCAGTCCAGCCTCCCGTCTCACTCAGGGGCCAGCCAGTTCCTCTGGAGGGCCAGCAACAGGGCAGGGAGGCCGAGGCCTTCCCCTGAGAAGGACACCAGAAGAGCCCTGCTGGGCCAGACCAGGGAGGGTCCATCCAGTCCAGCCTCCCGTCTCACTCAGGGGCCAGCCAGTTCCTCTGGAGGGCCAGCAACAGGGCAGGGAGGCCGAGGCCTTCTCCCGATAAGGACACCAGAAGAGCCCTGCTGGGCCAGACCAGGGAGGGTCCATCCAGTCCAGCCTCCCGTCTCACTCAGGGGCCAGCCAGTTCCTCTGGAGGGCCAGCAACAGGGCAGGGAGGCCGAGGCCTTCTCCCGATAAGGACACCAGAAGAGGCCTGCTGGGCCAGACCAGGGAGGGTCCATCCAGTCCAGCCTCCCGTCTCACTCAGGGGCCAGCCAGTTCCTCTGGAGGGCCAGCAACAGGGCAGGGAGGCCGAGGCCTCCCCTGAGAAGGATACCAGAAGAGCCCTGCTGGGCCAGACCAGGGAGGGTCCATCCAGTCCAGCCTCCCGTCTCACTCAGGGGCCAGCCAGTTCCTCTGGAGGGCCAGCAACAGGGCAGGGAGGCCGAGGCCTTCTCCCGATAAGGACACCAGAAGAGCCCTGCTGGGCCAGACCAGGGAGGGTCCATCCAGTCCAGCCTCCCGTCTCACTCAGGGGCCAGCCAGTTCCTCTGGAGGGCCAGCAACAGGGCAGGGAGGCCGAGGCCTCCCCTGAGAAGGATACCAGAAGAGCCCTGCTGGGCCAGACCAGGGAGGGTCCATCCAGTCCAGCCTCCCGTCTCACTCAGGGGCCAGCCAGTTCCTCTGGAGGGCCAGCAACAGGGCAGGGAGGCCGAGACCTCCCCCTGAGAAGGATACCAGAAGAGCCCTGCTGGGCCAGACCAGGGAGGGTCCATCCAGTCCAGCCTCCCGTCTCACACAGGGGCCAGCCAGTTCCTCTGGAGGGCCAGCAACAGGGCAGGGAGGCCGAGGCCTCCCCTGAGAAGGATACCAGAAGAGCCCTGCTGGGTCAGACCAGGGAGGGTCCATCCAGTCCAGCCTCCCGCCTCACACAGGGGCCAGCCAGTTCCTCTGGAGGGCCAGCAACAGGGCAGGGAGGCCGAGGCCTTCCCCTGAGAAGGATACCAGAAGAGCCCTGCTGGGCCAGACCAGGGAGGGTCCATCCAGTCCAGCCTCCCGTCTCACTCAGGGGCCAGCCAGTTCCTCTGGAGGGCCAGCAACAGGGCAGGGAGGCCGAGGCCTTCTCCCGATAAGGACACCAGAAGAGCCCTGCTGGGCCAGACCAGGGAGGGTCCATCCAGTCCAGCCTCCCGTCTCACACAGGGGCTGGCCAGTTCCTCTGGAGGGCCAGCAACAGGGCAGGGAGGCCGAGGCCTCCCCTGAGAAGGATACCAGAAGAGCCCTGCTGGGCCAGACCAGGGAGGGTCCATCCAGTCCAGCCTCCCGTCTCACTCAGGGGCCAGCCAGTTCCTCTGGAGGGCCAGCAACAGGGCAGGGAGGCCGAGGCCTCCCCTGAGAAGGACACCAGAAGAGCCCTGCTGGGTCAGACCAGGGAGGGTCCATCCAGTCCAGCCTCCCGTCTCACTCAGGGGCCAGCCAGTTCCTCTGGAGGGCCAGCAACAGGGCAGGGAGGCCGAGGCCTTCTCCCGATAAGGACACCAGAAGAGCCCTGCTGGGCCAGACCAGGGAGGGTCCATCCAGTCCAGCCTCCCGTCTCACACAGGGGCCAGCCAGTTCCTCTGGAGGGCCAGCAACAGGGCAGGGAGGCCGAGGCCTCCCCTGAGAAGGATACCAGAAGAGCCCTGCTGGGCCAGACCAGGGAGGGTCCATCCAGTCCAGCCTCCCGTCTCACTCAGGGGCCAGCCAGTTCCTCTGGAGGGCCAGCAACAGGGCAGGGAGGCCGAGGCCTTCCCCTGAGAAGGACACCAGAAGAGCCCTGCTGGGCCAGACCAGGGAGGGTCCATCCAGTCCAGCCTCCCGTCTCACTCAGGGGCCAGCCAGTTCCTCTGGAGGGCCAGCAACAGGGCAGGGAGGCCGAGGCCTTCTCCTGATAAGGGCACCAGAAGAGCCCTGCTGGGTCAGACCAGGGAGGGTCCATCCAGTCCAGCCTCCCGCCTCACCCAGGGGCCAGCCAGTTCCTCTGGAGGGCCAGCAACAGGGCAGGGAGGCCGAGGCCTTCTCCCGATAAGGACACCAGAAGAGCCCTGCTGGGCCAGACCAGGGAGGGTCCATCCAGTCCAGCCTCCCGTCTCACACAGGGGCCAGCCAGTTCCTCTGGAGGGCCAGCAACAGGGCAGGGAGGCCGAGGCCTTCTCCCGATAAGGACACCAGAAGAGCCCTGCTGGGCCAGACCAGGGAGGGTCCATCCAGTCCAGCCTCCCGTCTCACACAGGGGCCAGCCAGTTCCTCTGGAGGGCCAGCAACAGGGCAGAAAGGCCGAGGCCTTCTCCCGATAAGGACACCAGAAGAGCCCTGCTGGGTCAGACCAGGGAGGGTCCATCCAGTCCAGCCTCCCGCCTCCCCCAGGGGCCAGCCAGTTCCTCTGGAGGGCCAGCAACAGGGCAGAGAGGCCGAGGCCTTCCCCTGAGAAGGACACCAGAAGAGCCCTGCTGGGCCAGACCAGGGAGGGTCCATCCAGTCCAGCCTCCCGCCTCACCCAGGGGCCAGCCAGTTCCTCTGGAGGGCCAGCAACAGGGCAGAGAGGCCGAGGCCTTCTCCCGATAAGGACACCAGAAGAGCCCTGCTGGGCCAGACCAGGGAGGGTCCATCCAGTCCAGCCTCCCGCCTCACCCAGGGGCCAGCCAGTTCCTCTGGAGGGCCAGCAACAGGGCAGGGAGGCCGAGGCCTTCCCTTGAGAAGGACACCAGAAGAGCCCTGCTGGGCCAGACCAGGGAGGGTCCATCCAGTCCAGCCTCCCGCCTCACACAGGGGCCAGCCAGTTCCTCTGGAGGGCCAGCAACGGGGCAGGGAGGCCGAGGCCTTCTCCTGATAAGGGCACCAGAAGAGCCCTGCTGGGCCAGACCAGGGAGGGTCCATCCAGTCCAGCCTCCCGTCTCACACAGGGGCCAGCAGTTCCTCTGGAGGGCCAGCAACAGGGCAGAGAGGCCGAGGCCTTCCCCTGAGAAGGACACCAGAAGAACCCTGCTGGGTCAGACCAGGGAGGGTCCATCCAGTCCAGCCTCCCGCCTCACCCAGGGGCCAGCCAGTTCCTCTGGAGGGCCAGCAACAGGGCAGGGAGGCCGAGGCCTTCTCCCGATAAGGACACCAGAAGAGCCCTGCTGGGCCAGACCAGGGAGGGTCCATCCAGTCCAGCCTCCCGTCTCACACGGGCCAGCCAGTTCCTCTGGAGGGCCAGCAACAGGGCAGGGAGGCCGAGGCCTTCTCCCGATAAGGACACCAGAAGAGCCCTGCTGGGCCAGACCAGGGAGGGTCCATTCAGTCCAGCCTCCCGTCTCACAGGGGCCAGCCAGTTCCTCTGGAGGGCCAGCAACAGGGCAGGGAGGCCGAGGCCTTCTCCCGATAAGGACACCAGAAGAGCCCTGCTGGGCCAGACCAGGGAGGGTCCATCCAGTCCAGCCTCCCGTCTCACACAGGGGCCAGCCAGTTCCTCTGGAGGGCCAGCAACAGGGCAGGGAGGCCGAGGCCTTCTCCCGATAAGGACACCAGAAGAGCCCTGCTGGGCCAGACCAGGGAGGGTCCATCCAGTCCAGCCTCCCGTCTCACACAGGGGCCAGCCAGTTCCTCTGGAGGGCCAGCAACAGGGCAGGGAGGCCGAGGCCTTCCCCTGATAAGGACATCAGAAGAGCCCTGCTGGGCCAGACCAGGGAGGGTCCATCCAGTCCAGCCTCCCGTCTCACATAGGGGCTGGCCAGTTCCTCTGGAGGGCCAGCAACAGGGCAGAGAGGCCGAGGCCTTTCCCTGATGAGGACACCAGAAGAGCCCTGCTGGGCCAGACCAGGGAGGGTCCATCCAGTCCAGCCTCCCCGCCCCACACAGGGGCCAGCCAGTTCCTCTGGAGGGCCAGCAACAGGGCAGGGAGGCCGAGGCCTTCCCCTGAGAAGGACATCAGAAGAGCCCTGCTGGGTCAGACCAGGGAGGGTCCATCCAGTCCAGCCTCCCGTCTCACACAGGGGCCAGCCAGTTCCTCTGGAGGGCCAGCAATAGGGCAGAGAGGCCGAGGCCTTCCCCTGAGAAGGACATCAGAAGAGCCCTGCTGGGTCAGACCAGTGAGGGTCCATCCAGTCCAGCCTCCCGTCTCACACAGGGGCCAGCCAGTTCCTCTGGAGGGCCAGCAACAGGGCAGGGAGGCCGAGGCCTTCCCCTGATAAGGACACCAGAAGAGCCCTTCTGGGCCAGACCAGGGAGGGTCCATCCAGTCCAGCCTCCCGTCTCACACAGGGGCTGGCCAGTTCCTCTGGAGGGCCAGCAACAGGGCAGAGAGGCCGAGGCCTTTCCCTGATGAGGACACCAGAAGAGCCCTGCTGGGCCAGACCAGGGAGGGTCCATCCAGTCCAGCCTCCCGCCCCACACAGGGGCCAGCCAGTTCCTCTGGAGGGCCAGCAACAGGGCAGGGAGGCCGAGGCCTTCCCCTGAGAAGGACATCAGAAGAGCCCTGCTGGGTCAGACCAGGGAGGGTCCATCCAGTCCAGCCTCCCGTCTCACCCAGGGGCCAGCCATTTCCTCTGGAGGGCCAGCAACAGGGCAGAGAGGCCGAGGCCTTTCCCTGATGAGGACACCAGAAGAGCCCTGCTGGGCCAGACCAGGGAGGGTCCCTCCAGTCCAGCCTCCCGCCCCACACAGGGGCCAGCCAGTTCCTCTGGAGGGCCAGCAACAGGGCAGGGAGGCCGAGGCCTTCCCCTGAGAAGGACATCAGAAGAGCCCTGCTGGGCCAGACCAGGGAGGGTCCATCCAGTCCAGCCTCCCGCCCCACACAGGGGCCAGCCAGTTCCTCTGGAGGGCCAGCAACAGGGCAGGGAGGCCGAGGCCTTCCCCTGAGAAGGACATCAGAAGAGCCCTGCTGGGTCAGACCAGGGAGGGTCCATCCAGTCCAGCCTCCCGTCTCACCCAGGGGCCAGCCATTTCCTCTGGAGGGCCAGCAACAGGGCAGAGAGGCCGAGGCCTTTCCCTGATGAGGACACCAGAAGAGCCCTGCTGGGCCAGACCAGGGAGGGTCCATCCAGTCCAGCCTCCCGCCCCACACAGGGGCCAGCCAGTTCCTCTGGAGGGCCAGCAACAGGGCAGGGAGGCCGAGGCCTTCCCCTGATAAGGACATCAGAAGAGCCCTGCTGGGCCAGACCAGGGAGGGTCCATCCAGTCCAGCCTCCCGTCTCACATAGGGGCTGGCCAGTTCCTCTGGAGGGCCAGCAACAGGGCAGAGAGGCCGAGGCCTTTCCCTGATGAGGACACCAGAAGAGCCCTGCTGGGCCAGACCAGGGAGGGTCCATCCAGTCCAGCCTCCCGCCCCACACAGGGGCCAGCCAGTTCCTCTGGAGGGCCAGCAACAGGGCAGGGAGGCCGAGGCCTTCCCCTGAGAAGGACATCAGAAGAGCCCTGCTGGGTCAGACCAGGGAGGGTCCATCCAGTCCAGCCTCCCGTCTCACACAGGGGCCAGCCAGTTCCTCTGGAGGGCCAGCAATAGGGCAGAGAGGCCGAGGCCTTCCCCTGAGAAGGACATCAGAAGAGCCCTGCTGGGTCAGACCAGGGAGGGTCCATCCAGTCCAGCCTCCCGTCTCACCCAGGGGCCAGCCAGTTCCTCTGGAGGGCCAGCAACAGGGCAGGGAGGCCGAGGCCTTCCCCTGATAAGGACACCAGAAGAGCCCTTCTGGGCCAGACCAGGGAGGGTCCATCCAGTCCAGCCTCCCGTCTCACACAGGGGCTGGCCAGTTCCTCTGGAGGGCCAGCAACAGGGCAGAGAGGCCGAGGCCTTTCCCTGATGAGGACACCAGAAGAGCCCTGCTGGGCCAGACCAGGGAGGGTCCATCCAGTCCAGCCTCCCGCCCCACACAGGGGCCAGCCAGTTCCTCTGGAGGGTCAGCAACAGGGCAGGGAGGCCGAGGCCTTCCCCTGAGAAGGACACCAGAAGAGCCCTGCTGGGTCAGACCAGGGAGGGTCCATCCAGTCCAGCCTCCCGCCCCACACAGGGGCCAGCCAGTTCCTCTGGAGGGCCAGCAACAGGGCAGGGAGGCCGAGGCCTTCCCCTGAGAAGGACATCAGAAGAGCCCTGCTGGGTCAGACCAGGGAGGGTCCATCCAGTCCAGCCTCCCGTCTCACACAGGGGCCAGCCAGTTCCTCTGGAGGGCCAGCAATAGGGCAGAGAGGCCGAGGCCTTCCCCTGAGAAGGACATCAGAAGAGCCCTGCTGGGTCAGACCAGGGAGGGTCCATCCAGTCCAGCCTCCCGTCTCACCCAGGGGCCAGCCAGTTCCTCTGGAGGGCCAGCAACAGGGCAGGGAGGCCGAGGCCTTCCCCTGATAAGGACACCAGAAGAGCCCTTCTGGGCCAGACCAGGGAGGGTCCATCCAGTCCAGCCTCCCGTCTCACACAGGGGCTGGCCAGTTCCTCTGGAGGGCCAGCAACAGGGCAGAGAGGCCGAGGCCTTTCCCTGATGAGGACACCAGAAGAGCCCTGCTGGGCCAGACCAGGGAGGGTCCATCCAGTCCAGCCTCCCGCCCCACACAGGGGCCAGCCAGTTCCTCTGGAGGGCCAGCAACAGGGCAGGGAGGCCGAGGCCTTCCCCTGAGAAGGACATCAGAAGAGCCCTGCTGGGTCAGACCAGGGAGGGTCCATCCAGTCCAGCCTCCCGTCTCACCCAGGGGCCAGCCATTTCCTCTGGAGGGCCAGCAACAGGGCAGAGAGGCCGAGGCCTTTCCCTGATGAGGACACCAGAAGAGCCCTGCTGGGCCAGACCAGGGAGGGTCCCTCCAGTCCAGCCTCCCGTCTCACACAGGGGCCAGCCAGTTCCTCTGGAGGGCCAGCAACAGGGCAGAGAGGCCGAGGCCTTCTCCTGATAAGGACACCAGAAGAGCCCTGCTGGGTCAGACCAGGGAGGGTCCATCCAGTCCAGCCTCCCGTCTCACACAGGGGCCAGCCAGTTCCTCTGGAGGGCCAGCAACGGGGCAGAGAGGCCGCCTTCCCCTGATGTTGCCTCCTGGCTCTGGGATCCAGAGGATTAGTGCCTCTAAACGTAGAGGTTCCCCTCAGTCACTCTAGGTAGCAGCCACTGATATACTTGTCTTCCATAAATCTGTCTAATCCCCTTTTAAAGCTGTCTATCCCTGTGGCCATCACTATGTCCTCTGGCAGCGGATTCCACATTTTAATCACTCCCTGTTTAAAGTAGTCTTTCCTTTTGTCCGTCCTAAACCTACTGCCCATCAGTTTCATTGGACGCTCTCGAGTTTTTGGATAAGGGATAAAAAGTTCTCCATGTCAACTGCCTCTGCCCCGTGCATAATTTGGTAAAACTCTCTCATGTCCCCCCCTTAATCTCTTTTCTCAGCTGACACGTCCCAGAGACTCTTCGGCCTTTCCTCATAGAGAAGGGGCTGCAACCCCCTCCCCATCTTGGTCACCCTCCTTCGTACTTTTTCCAGCTCTTCATTGTCCTTTTGGAGATACGGTGACCAGAAATGAGATTTCGTCATAGATCCATATACAGGGGCATTACGATATTGGCCATTTGATTCTCAGTCCCTTTTCCTGGTAAGAGTTTGCCTTTTCCGCCACTGCAGCACCCTGGACTGACACTTTCAGTTTGGTGTGGTGGTTAAGAGCTGCAGGACTCTAATCTGGGAGAACCGGGTTTGATCTGCTCTATTCTGCTACGGTCAGGCCTCACCTGGAGTCCTGTGTCCAGTTTTGGGCACCACACTTTAGGAAGGGTGTTGATGAGCTCAAGCGTGTCCAGAAGAGGGCGACCAGGATGGTGAGAGGGTTTGAATCCAAGTCTTACCGAGGAAAGGGTGAAAGAGTTGGGTATGTTTAGCCTGGGAAAGAGAAGGCTTAGAGGGGACATGATGGCAGCCTTCAAGTATTTGAAGGGCTGTCATATAGAAGATGGAACAGATCTGTTCTCTCTTGCTCCGGATTGCAAGATTAGATCTAATGGGTGGAAATTACGAGGGAGTCGTTACCGGCTAAATATCAGGAGAAACTTCCTAACTGTCAGAGTGGTTGAGCAGTGGAACAGCCTGCCTCGGGAGGTGGTGGATGCTCCTTCCCTGGACATTTTCAAGCGGAGGCTGGACGACCATCTTTTGGGTATGTTGTAGGTATGTAGGGCTATCTTTCGGCTCTGCTCCTGCAGAGTGCAGGGGGTTGGACTAGATGACCTGCAAGGTCCCTTCCAACTCTAACATTCTATGATTCTGTGATTGGCCGTTTGATTCTCAATCCCATTTCCTAGTAAGAGTTTGCCTTTTTCGCCCCTGCAGCACAGTGGGCTGACACTTTCAGTTTGGTGTAGTGGTTAAGAGCAGCCGGGTTTGATTCTTCACTCCTCCACTTGCAGCTGCTGGTGTGACCTTGGGTCAGTCACAAGTTCTCTCAGAGCTGTTCTCTCCAGAGTAGTTCTGGAGAGAGCTCTCTCAGCCCCGGCTCCCTCACAGGGTGTCTGTGGTGGGGAGGGGAAGGGAAAGCCGCTCTGAGACTCCGAATGAAGGTCAGGGTATAAATCCAATCTCCTCCTCCTCCTCCTCCTCCTCCTCCTCCTCCTCCTCCTTCTTCTTCTTCTTCTTCTTCTTCTTCTTCTTCTTCTTCTTCTTCTTCTTCTCCTTCTCCTTCTCCTTCTCCGTCTCCTCCTTCTTCTTCTCCTTCTCCTTCTCCTTCTCCTTCTCCTTCTCCTTCTCCGTCTCCTCCTTCTCCGTCTCCTCCTTCTCCTTCTCCGTCTCCTCCTTCTCCTTCTCCTTCTCCGTCTCCTCCTTCTCCTTCTCCTTCTCCTTCTCCTTCTCCTTCTCCGTCTCCTCCTCCTTCTTCTCCTTCTCCTTCTCCTTCTCCTTCTCCTTCTCCTTCTCCACTTCACCCAGACAATTTCATCAGGAAAGGTGCTGCATCAAGTGGCACATGCAGTTGAGTCGGCACAGGTCGAACACCTGCTGACAGGGGTTTCTCGCCTCTGCCCACGTGTTGCCCCACAGAGCTTTTTAGCAGAGTCCACAGGTGTATCCAGAGTGGGATTTGATCCACCATGTGCCACGGGGACTGGTCTCCCACACTGGCAAATCTCCCATCCCCGGCTGGATCGTTTAGTACAATTAAGCACATGACTCAGACCTTCTGAGTGTGAGTTTGCCCTCTGCGTGGATGATGTTCTCCGGCGATGGGTGGGGAAACGCACAGCAAAATCCCCCCCCCCAGTGGACCTTGCTTACTCATGTGTTTTCACGTGCTTTTCGGTGCTTCCCTGCGTAAACAGATAACGTACCCCGGCGGGAAGAGGAGGGGCTGAAATCAGACTCCCTACTCTGCCAATACTTGTTTTTCTTTCATACAAGGAAGCATTTAAGACACACACACTTCGGAGTGAAGGTTGCTAACTCCCAGTTGGGCAATTCCTGGAGGTTTGGGGGTGGAGCCTGGGGGAGGGGTTTGAGGAGGGGAGGAAGCACAGCGGGGTCCGCCCTCCGAAGCAGCCATTTTGTCCGGGGGCAGCTGATCTCTTTAGGGAATTAGATAACCACAGGGCTATTTCTGGGCAGGAACGCACAGGAACGGAGATCCGGCTGGCTCCCAAGTTGGCCACGCCCAACAGCAGAAACTCATTAGCATAATAGGCCACACCCAACAGCAGAAACTCATTAGGATTGGTCACATCAGAGGTGTGTGGCCTAACATGCAAAGGAGTTCCTGCTCCAAAGAAAGCCCTGGGTTTTGACAACAAACAAGGTAAACAGAATAAGAAGCAAAAGGTGGGTGTGGCTGGATGACCACACTTCTGGCAACATGGGGGTGTGGCCTAATAGGCTAATGAGCTGTGCTGTCAGGGGTGTGGCCTAATATGCTAATGAGTTCATGCTGTTGGGTATGGCCTATTATGCTAATGAGTTCATGCTGGGCTTTTTCTACAAAAAAAAAGCCCTGGATAAACATATGGAGCAGATGTCCATCAGTGGCTATTAGCCATAAGGTATAGATGGGAACTCTCAGTCTGGGGCAGGTGATGCACTCTATTCTTGGTGCTGGGGGGCAGCAGTGGGGGTGGCTTCTAGTGTCCTGGCCCCACTGCTGGACCTCCTGATGGCACCTGGTATATTTTGGCCGCTGTGTGACACAGAGTGTTGGACTAGATGGACCATTGGCCTGACTCAACATTGGCTTCTCTTATGTTCTTATGTCTCCAGGCACCGCCTGGATGTTAATTCCAGCAAGGCAACAAGGGCAACTGTGAAAAATGAACTCTAGAAATAGACGTTCAACAGACTTCAGTATCTATTCCTGTAAACAAATTCCTGTTAACGATTCGTTCCATGCAGATCGATATTGTGTCCAAAATGTCAGAAGACATTCCTGAACAGGCCCGTAGGTACAGCGGGGCATCTCAGGGCCAGGCCCCCGACTTACTGGCAAGGCCCCTTGACTTCCCATCCAGTCCAGGTGTCATGGGTGAGGATGAGCTGACAGGGCCTGCAGAAACCACAGCTGGCCCCACTGAAGCCACAGTGGAGGAGAGCTGGCAAGTGCCGGTAACAGCAGTCTTCACACCTGGCCCAGATAAGAAGGAAGGACTGCAAGCTGAAAGCCCTCCTGACTCACCCCCATGTGTGGCCTGCTTAAGGGAGCGACTGTGGCAAAACTTAGCAAGCAGGCGAAGAGAGGCCGGGCTACAGGGGAGATGCTCGGCTAGCCCAGAGTTCTAACAGAAGCCTGGGCAATCTCGTGTAGCTGGCTAATTGGTAGCAGCGTTTAACTCCACACTCTGGGCAGTACTCTTCGTGGAAGCAATGAGTCAGCTTTGTGCTGCTAGCATCCATGCCGGCTCAGCTCTTGCACCCAGACCTTTGGACCCCCCTGGCTTTGGACTTGGTTCTGTCTTCCTGGGTCCTGACCCCGGCTTGGCTTTTTGGAGCTTGCACTGTCTTCTTGGCTCCTGACCCTGATCTGTTGTGGACTCCCTCTGACTGGCACCCCAGCCTGTTACACCAGGGCCCGCAAGTGGTGGCAGGTGTGGGGAAGGAGCCAGGTATTGTCTAATTTGAATAGCCAGTGCCCCCTAAGATATTTAAATCCCCCCCCACTTAAAAAACCCTGGGTATGGGCCCGTTCCAGAACCACACAAAAACTGGTAGGCTCAGATCGAAATTAATGTTCCAATAAAGTGCCCGGTGCCCAGGTGTTCCCTCTAAGCTGAGTGAGTGTGAGCTAGCTCACAGTTTTTTAGCCTCCAGCTCACACATTTTTGTCTTGGCTCAGGAAGGATGGGGCTCCGGAGCAAACTAATTTATGCAGTAGACAAATTGCTCTCTCACAACTTTAATGCCGGTAACTCACAAAGTGGAATTTTTGCTCACAAGACTCCACAGCTTAGAGGAAGCATTGCCGGTGCCTGTGAGTTATTATTTTTCTTAAGCCTTATTAGAAATGGTCTTTCGTAAGATGGTTAGTGACAAACAAGGAGCTGCGGTGGCTCAAGTGGTTAAGACGCTGAACTGCAGGCTGTGGAAGGTCAGTAGTTCAGCAGTTCAAGACCCGAGAGTGCCGCATGACGGAGTGAGCTCCCATCTCTAGTTCCAGCTCCTGCCAACCTAGCAGTTCGAAAGCAAGAAACTGCAAGTAGATAAATAGGTACCACTTTGGTGGGAAGGTAACAGCGTTCCGTGCGCCTTGGTGTTTAGTCATGCCGGCCACATGACCACGGAAACGTCTTCGGACAGCGCTGGCTCTTCGGCTTTGAAACGGAGATGAGCACCGCAACCCTAGAGTCGGATTCGACTGGCTTTCGAGCAAGGGAGCCTTTACCTTTACTTAGTGACAAATAATGGTACGATGGATGTTCGTGTCGGTCTTCAGAGGTCTCAGTAACTTGCAAGGGCACCCTGGTTTGATTCTTTATTGCGATTTATTAGATTAGTCATTTCGATCGGAGCCTCACCTCTTTTCGGTGGTTCTGGGATGTTTTCTGAAATTTTGGAGCTGATATCGATACGCACGGCATGAATTGTTTATAGGAGTTTGTTTGCAGGCAGAGATAACTGAAGTCTCTTGAATGTCTGACTTTTTTTTCATAGTTAATTTTTCACGGTTGCCCGTCTTGCCTTGCTTGACCACGTGGATCTTGGCAAACCTAACTGAGAGCACGAAAACGTTATCACTAACATGCAGTAGGAGATGGCAAACTCCGAGGAGAGAGGAGGGTGAAAAAGCTCTCCTTGCCAGCTCTTTCTGCCCCACATAGAAATTTCGTAAACCTTTCTCATATCCCCCCTCAGTCGTCTCCTTTCTCGACGGACAAGTCCCAGAGACTTTTCGGCCTTTCCTCCGAGGGAAGGGGCTCCAACCCCCTCATCATCTTGGTTGCCCTCCTCTGTGCTTCTTTTTTATTGCATTTTGTCTAAGGGGTTCCTATGATTGCTGTTTCGTCCTGTGGGGCATAGGGTTCCCAAGTACTTACCGTATTTCGGCGGGGGGGACACAGTCCCCGGCCGGAACATTTCCCTGGGCAACACCCACACCGCACGATGCCGTCGCCAGGAAGTGATGCCAGGCGACGCTCTGGCAATGGGTCTGGAAACCCGATGATACCAATGAGTTTCCATCCCCATTGCCAGAGCGTCGCCCCGGCGTCACTTCCTGGTGACGGCATCGCGCGTGCGTCTTTCCTTCCCCTGAGGATGGTCCTGCCAGGACGTATCTGTCCCCCGCCAGCATACGGTAAGTTCTTGTCAAGCCTGGTGGGGCAGGGGTCTCCAACGTGGTGCCCATGGGCACTCTGATACCCACTGACACCGCCAGTTTGATGTAGTGGTTCAGTGCGGCGGACTCTAATCTGGGAGAACTGGGCTTGATTTCCCCACTCCTCCACATGCAGCTGCTGGTGAGACCTTGGGTCAGTCACAAGTTCTGTCAGAGCTGTTCTCTCAAGGGCAGTCTCAGTCTCTCTCAGCCCTTCCTACCTCACAGGGTCTCTGTTGTGGGGAGGGAAAGGGAAAGGAGTTTGTAAGCCGCTCTGAGACTCCGAGTGAAGGGTGGGGTATAAATCCAATCACTTCTTTTTCTTTCCTGGTGTCTTCCAAGTGCTTTTAGGAAGTGGGACGGGCTAAGTGGGGCATTTGCCCAACAGGGCTTCTGATTGGCTGTGCAGATTGAAAAAGGCATCCTGTGAAGCTGAGCTCCCACCTGAAGAGTTACTGTTAGAACTATATATAAGCTCGCCGCTGACATTTCGTGGTTAGCTCCGCCTCCTGGGGCAGCCATTTTGTGGCTGCACCCACCACCCTGTGTCCGGATCCCAAAGGTGCACGCAGGCTCAGGAAGAAGAAGAGGAGGAGGAGGAGGAGGAGGAGGAGGAGGAGATTGGATTTATACCCCGCCCTTAACTCAGAGTCTCAGAGCAGCTTACAAACTCCTTTCCCTTCCCCATCCCCAGTGTTGGACTGGATGGGCCATTGGCCTGATTCAACACTGGCTTCTCTTACGTTCTTATGTTCTTATGGTGTGGCCTATTATGCTAATGAGTTCCTGCTGGGCTTTTTCTACAAAAAGAGTCCTGCTCTCACCCGACGAAGGGAGCTGTGACTCTCGAAGGCGTGTACCCGGAGTGTCTTGTGGGTCACTAAAGGGGCGACTGGGCTGATGTCCTGCTCGTCTACTGCAGACCGATACGCCTGCCTGCCTGAAACTACCTCTCATGTTCAGGTGGCCAGTCTCTCCCCCACAAGACTGTCCTTAATCTTACCCTGACCTGGATAGCCCAGGCAAGCCTGATCTCGTCAGATCTGGGAAGCAAAGAGGGTCGACTCTGGCAAGTACTCGGATGGGAGACCTCCAAGGAATGCCAGTAGTCAGGAGGCGGGGGCAGGCTTTGATTCGGCCACCTCTCTGGATATCCTCCAGGCCTCCCAGTCATCAGTCATCAGAGGTTGCCAGGACTACCAGGTGCGCACGTAAGAAAAATACAAAAGAAAGAAGAGAAGAAGACCGTCCTCGCTAATACTCCCTCTAAACCAGGGGTGTAAGCATGCGGCCCATGGGTTGGACCTGGCCCCCGGAGGGCTTCTATCAGGCCTTTAGTGGAACTGGCTCTCTCCTGCTTCTTCTTCCGGTTCTGCTGCTGCTGTGTCATCGTGGGTTTGCAGCTTACAGGTACACGCCTGAACAGCAGACCCAAGATTGCAACAGCAGAGACATTTCGATGCAATCATTCAGAGCAAGGGGTGTGTCAGTTATCAGACACTGTTAAAGAAACAAAATATTGCAGGAGCGCTGACGTTTTAAGCATGTTTTTATTTTAAGTTTTAAAAAAGCCCTTTGTGTTTGTGTCCTTTATGAAGTTTATATCTCCGTTCAAGTGGTTAAGACGCTGAGCTGCAGGCTGTGGAAGGTCAGTAGTTCAGCAGTTCGAGACCCGAGAGTGCCGCATGACGGAGTGAGCTCCCGTCTCTAGTTCCAGCTCCTGCCAACCTAGCAGTTCGAAAGCAAGAAATTGCAAGTAGATAAATAGGTACCACTTCGGTGGGAAGGTAACAGCATTCCGTGCACCTCGGTGTTTAGTCATGCCGGCCACATGACCACGGAAACGTCTTCGGACAGCGCTGGCTCTTCGGCTTTGAAACGGAGATGAGCACCGCAACCCTAGAGTCGGATTCGACTGGCTTTCGAGCAAGGGAACCTTTACCTTTACCTTCCTGGCGTTCTGTTTTATGACACACATGTGGCCTGGCCCAACAAGGTCTCATTTATGTCAGATCTGGCCCTCGGGACAAATGAGTTCGACAGCCTTGCTCTAAACGGTGGAGTCTTGCGAGCAAAAATCCTACTTTGCGAGCTCCTGGCACTAAAGTTGTGAGCGAGCGACTTGGCCATTCCGTAAATTAGCTTGCTCTGGAGCCATCCCTTCCCGAGCTAAGACAAAAACGTGTGAGCCGGAGGCTGAGAAACTGTGAGCTAGCTCACCCTGACTCAGCTTAGAGGGAACACTGTGCTTTTGTTCTGCGCATGTCACTAATTGGATCTTTCTTCCTCTCTTTGTTTTTGTTTTTCCCCAGAAGGACCTGCCTCTGCCCAGGAAAAGCAGCAGGTAAGCACGGGATTTTCCGTGTCGACGGTGGAGGCGTAACAGAGGATCCCAGGATGGCCATTGCATTTCTTTAATTCACGTTGCTGTCTCCCCAGCTTAGGAACCAGTTTAAACATCCTGGCCTCCCCTTTGGAGAGTCCCCAAAAGCCCTCCTTGGGCGATTCTGCATCTAGCATTTGCTCCGCGTTTTCTCAACCAGTTTGAGCCAGTTTGGTGTAGTGGTGAAGTGGGCGGACTCTAATCTGAGAGAACCGGGTTTGATTCCCCACTCCTCCACTCGCAGCTGCTGGATGACCTTGAGCAAGTGAAGGGCGGGGTATAAATCCAATCTCTAAACTGGTTTTGATTTCCCACTCCTCCACTCGCCGCTGCTGGATGACCTTGGACAAGCCATAGTTCTGGCACAGCTATCCTTGAAAAAGAGCCGTTTCCGTCAGAGCTCTCTCAGCCCCGCCTCCCTCCCAGGGTGTCTGTTGTGGGGAGGGGAAGGGAAAGGAGTTTGTAAGTCTCTCTGAGACTCCTTCGGGTAGTGAAGGGCAGCGTATAAATCCAATCTCTAAACTGGGTTTGATTTCCCACTCCTCCACTTGCACCTGGCTGGATGACCTTTGGACAAGCCATAGTTCTGGCAAGCAGCTGTCCTTGAACAAGAGCCGTTTCCGTCAGAGCTCTCTCAGCCCCATCTACTTCCCAGGGTGTCTGTTGTGGGGAGGGGAGAGGGAAAGGAGTTTGTAAGCCGCTGTGAGACTCCTTCAGGTAGTGAAGGGCGGGGTATAAATCCAATCTCTAAACTGGGTTTGATTTCCCACTCCTCCACTTGCAGCTGCTGGATGACCTTGGACAAGCCATAGTTCTGGCACAGCTGTCCTTGAGAAAGAGCCGTTTCCGTCAGAGCTCTCTCAGCCCCGCCTACTTCCCAGGGTGTCTGTTGTGGGGAAAGGGAGGGAAAGGAGTTTGTAAGTCTGCTGTGAGACTCCTTCAGGTAGTGAAGGGCGGGCTATAAATCCAATCTCTAAACTGGGTTTGATTTCCCACTCCTCCACTTGCAGCTGCTGGATGACCTTGGACAAGCCATAGTTCTGGCACAGCTGTCCTTGAAAAAGAGCAGTTTCTGTCAGAGCTCTCTCAGCCCCACCTACTTCACAGGGTGTCTGTTGTGGGGAGGGGAAGGGAAAGGAGTTTGTAAGCCGCTGTGAGACTCCTTCAGGTAGTGAAGGGCGGGCTATAAATCCAATCTCTAAACTGGGTTTGATTTCCCACTCCTCCACTTGCAGCTGCTGGATGACCTTGGACAAGCCATAGTTCTGGCACAGCTGTCCTTGAGAAAGAGCAGTTTCTGTCAGAGCTCTCTCAGCCCCGCCTACTTCACAGGGTGTCTGTTGTGGGGAGGAGGAGGGAAAGGAGTTTGTAAGCCGACTCTGAGACTCCTTCAGGTAGTGACGGGCGGGGTATAAATCCAATCTCTAAACTGGGTTTGATTTCCCACTCCTCCACCTGCAGCTGCTGGATGACCTTGGACAAGCCGTAGTTCTGGCACAGCTGTCCTTGAAAAAGAGCTGTTTCTGTCAGAGCTCTCTCAGCCCTGCCTACCTCACAGGGTGTCTGTTGTGGGGAGGGGAAGGGAAAGGAGTTTGTAAGTCGCTCTGAGACTCCTTCAGGTAGCAAAGGGCGGGCTATAAATCCAATCTCTTCTCGCTTCTCTTCTGAACGGGAATGAGAAGAAAGTGCAGCTCAAAACCACATTCAGATACCCCTGGGCAAGGCCACGCCGACTGCAAAGTCACCCCTGAACGGCCACAAAACGGCCATAAATCTGTGCAGAAGGTACAATAAAATCCGATGGTCAAAGAAAGTGAGAATGGCATGCGGCGCAGAGGGGAATTTCTGCTCCAGCGTGGGTTTCGAAAAACAACGGAGGAAGAAGCCAATGCAGGATCAGCCCTTGTCGGCCAGCATAATGTTGGAAAGCGTCTTTTTACAGGTACTGCCTCCCCAAAGAAGTATCAATCTACACAGTAAACGGGACAGCGACCAAAGAGCAAACAGGGAGTAAGCTCCGTGTCTGCCTATCTAGCTATCGAACGCTCTTGTCCCGTCGTCCGGAGACCCGAGCCCAAAAGACAGCGTCGAGTCCTCGCCTTCTAACACCCCACAAAGCTGCCTTGCAGCAACAGACATTTAGAGGGGCTGCTGGAAGACAAGGACTTGACGGATGCCTTTTGGTCCAACGCTGGGTACCCTTGATGGTGGAAGAACTGGCGCACAGGAGTTGTCCATGAGCAGGGCGTATTCTTGGAGTGTGGACCTTTCCGACGTTAACCCCTATCATACAAAGTGCTACCGTAGCGCTGTAGCATTCCCGTTATGTCCCCCGAAGAGGTCTGCGTTCTTCAGATCAACATCTACTGCTGATCCTTGGCCCAAGGGATGATGAAGAAGAAGAAGAAGAAGAAGAAGAAGAAGAAGAAGAAGAAGAAGAAGAAGAAGAAGAGGAGATTGGATTTAGACCCTGCCCTTCACTACCCAAGGGAGTCTCAGAGTGGCTTCCAGTCTCCTTTCCCTTCCCCTCCCCACAACAGACACCCTGTGAGATAGGTGGGGCTGAGAGAGCTCTGACAGAACTATGGCTTGCCCAAGGTCATCCAGCAGGTGCAAGTGGAGGAGTGGGGAATCAAACCCGGTTCTCCCAGATTAGAGTCCGCACACTTAACCATTACACCAGACTGGCTCTCAAGAAGAAGAGGAGGAGGAGGAGATTGGATTTATACCCCACCCTTCACTATCCACGGGAGTCTCAGAGCGGTTTACAATCTCCTTTCCCTTCCCCTTCCCCTCCCCACAACAGATACCCTGTGAGGCGGGTGGGGCTGAGAGAGCTCTGACAGAGACTGCTCTTTTTCAAGGACAGCTGTGCCAGAACTATGGCTTGCCCCAAGGTCATCCAGCCAGTTGCAAGTGGAGGAGTGGGGAAATCAAACCCGGTTCTCCCAGATTAGAGTACGCGCACTTAACCACGACACCAAACTGGGATGTCCACTTCGCCTTGACCAGAGCCAGAGTCTTTTCGGCTTTGGCTCCAGCCCGGTGGAACAGTCTCCCAATTGAGATCAGGGCCCTGTGGGTTTTACAACCCTTCCACAGGGCCCGTAAAATGGAGCTGTTCTGCCAGGCCTTCGGTGGAGGCGGCGGACACCATGTTAGGTCGCCCGTCGCCCCGCCCTACCCGCCTATTCTATCCACCTGTACCACTCACAGGCAATGCTCCCTCTAAGCCGGGGAGTCTTGTGAGCCAAAATTCTACCTTGTGAGCTGCTAGCACTAAAAGTTGTGAGCGAGCGATTTGGCTCCTGCATCAGTTAGTTTGCTTTGGAGCCCTCCTTCCCGGGCGGAGACCAAAATGTGTGAGCTGGAGGCTGAAGACCTGTGAGCTAGCTCACAGTAACTCAGCTTAGAGGGAACGCTGCTCAAAGGTACTTTTACGTCTTGAGTGGTGGGAATTTTGGCCACTTGCTAAAAATCAGTATATATGAGCACACATCAGGCCTGCAGCTGGGGTTTTGTGGCTTGTGGAGTAAATTTTTATTTTTGGGGGGGGGGCGGGGCTGGAATTTTACAGATTTTTTTTTTAAAGCACCAAGCTCCACGCAATCTCCTCACTGCATTTTTTTTCCTTTGCAAGCCCAGAAAGTTCTAATGAAATGACAAGCCATGGAGGGCTGGAGGAGGGCGGTCCCGGAGATTTCATCTGCGGCGGGGCTTCTTGGCTCTGTTCTCGGCACACAGCTTGCTGCAGGAGTGCACATCTTTAAAATGTTTAAAAATGGCTTCTAAAAGCAATCTTGTGGGGCTGTCCCTTTAAGAAAGGGGGCAAAGCCCCAAATAGCCCCCATCGTAGCTATGGGCCAGGCACACGTATATGGGTCAAGCTTTCTGAGAGCACTTCAACAAGTATGATTGCCATCTCGTGCTTTATTCATGGATCTGAATGTTAATCTTTTAGTATATGAAGAAGAAGAGAGATTTATACCCCGCCCTTCACTACCCAAAGGAGTCTCGGAGCGGCTTCCAATCTCCTTTCCCTTCCCCTCCTCACAATAGACACCCTGCGAGGTAGGTGGGGCTGAGAGAGCTCTGGCAGAAACTGCTCTTGTTCAAGGACAGCTCTTATCAGAACTATGGCTCGCCCAAGGTCATCCAGCAGCTGCAAGTGGAGGAGTGGGGAATCAAACCCGGTTCTCCCAGATTAGAGTCCGTGCACTTAACCACTATACCAAACTGATGTTTTAATCTTTTAAATCGTTATATTTATGTGCCGTGAGCCGCCCGGAGCCCGCTTGCGAGGTAGGGCAGGAGAGAAATAAAATAAATAAATAAATACTGTGGGAAAGAGCTTTCTGGCAGTTCCCAACAGGAGGACCTCCTAATATTTCACAGGTCCCTAACATGACGCCCATGGGTGCCGTGATGCCAATGCACACCTTTCCTGGGTGCCCACTGCCCACCGAGAACCTTTAGAAACTGGGAGGGGCTAGGCGGGGCATTTGCCCAGCAGGGCTTCTGATTGGCTGTTCAGATTAAAAAGGTGAAGCAGAGCTGATGCCTGAGGAATTCCTGTCAGGGTTCTATATAAGCTTGCCCCTAGCGGTTTGTGGTTGGCTCCGCTTCCCGGGGCAGCCATTTTGTGACTCCGCCCACCACCCCCGTTTCAGCGTTCCAAAGGTGCCCGCTGGCTCAAAAAGGTCAGGGACCCCCGTTTAAATATCTTAATTGGATCATAAAAATCGCTTTAAGGAGTTTCAGTGTTATTGAAATATTCAGTATTTGTATCTCAAACGAAGTGATTCCGTTCCGAACACCCGCAGGGACTGTTCTAACTGCCTTGCAGTAGAGCCAGTTTGGTGTCGTGGTTAAGAGCGCGGACGCTAGTCTGGGAGAACCGGGTTTGATTCCCCCACTCCTCCACATGCAGCTGCTGGGGTGACCTAGGGTCAGTCACAAGTTCTGTCAGAGCTGTTCTTGAAAGAGCAGTTCTCGAAAGAGCTCTCTCAGCCCCACCTCCCTCACCGGGTGTCTGTTGTGGGGGGAACATAAGAACATAAGAGAAGCCAATGTTGAATCAGGCCAATGGCCCATCTAGTCCAACACTCTGTCACACAGTGGCCAAAAAGACCAGGTGCCATCAGGAGGTCCAGCAGTGGGGCCAGGACACCAGAAGCCCTCCCACTGCTGCCCCCTCCAGCACCAAGAACAGAGTGCATCACCTGCCCCAGACTGAGAGTTCCCATCTGTACCCTGTGGCTAATAGCCACTGATGGACTTCTGCTCCAGATGTTTATCTAATTCCCTCTTGAAACTGTCCATGCTTGTAGCTGCCACCACCTCCTGTGGGAGGGGAAGGGAAAGGAGACTGTAAGCCGCTCTGAGACCCCTTCGGGTAGTGAAGGGTGGGGTATAATACCAATCTCCTCCTCCTTCCAAAGAAAGCCTCTCTTTTGGCTTCTTTCTTTCTAATTAATAAGCTTGTCCTGATCGGCAAACGATACCTGTACGAGAACAGCTTTGCCTCAGACGTCTCACGGTTCTGACTCATATGCGGGGGGTGGGGTAATTGTGTAATTATCTGTCACTGTTTGGGTCGGAGTTAGGAATCCGGAGGTTGTTCCACGAACCAGCTCTGCTAAATCACTCTTTGTCCCGCGCAGACGTAAATACTTCGCGAAGGACAACTGAAATTGTCATCTCCCAATGTTTCTCCCAGTGTCTGAGCACTTTGCAGAAGATTTTAGGCTGCCGCTTGACCTGGACGGCCTAGGCTAGTCTGACCTCGTCACATCTCGGAAGCTAAGCCAGGCCGGCCCCGGTTACTACTTGGATGGGAGACCACCAAGGAAGTCCGGGGTTGCTACGCAGAGGCAGGCAAGGGCAAACCACCTCTGTAAGAGTGGTTGAGCAGTGGGACAGACTGCCTCAGGAGGTGGTGGATGCTCCTTTGCTGGATGTTTTCAAGTGGAGGCTGGATGGCCATCTTTCGGGTAGGTTGTAGGGCTATCTTTCGGCTACGCTCCTGCAGAGTGCAGGGGATTGGACTAGATGAACTGCAAGGTCCCTTCCAACTCTTAACATTCCATGATTCTATGTAGGTATGTAGGGCTATCTTTTGGCTACACTCCAGCAGAGTGCAGGGGGTTGGACTAGATGACATGGAGCACATGTGCCACCTTCTAACTCCTAGCGATTCTATGAGTTGTATGTAGGGCTCATCTCTGGCTTTCATGATTCTATGTAGGTATGTAGGGCTCTCTTTCGGCTACGCTCCTGCAGATGGCATGGGGTTGGACTAGATGACCTGCAGACTGCTTTGTGGCTCATTGATTGTCCTCAAACATGACTCTTTGTATTACGGCAATCCTACTTTTTGTCTCCGCCGAGGAGCACCCAGCAGGAATGCGCGTGGAAAATTCTGGAATTACAGATCCCTGTGGGTTTTCCAGGAAATGCCCTCTGAAGAACTCAATTCCGGGCAGCTCTCTCCATGAAATTTGTAGTTGACAAGCAAATGGCAGGAGTGTGATGTTTTCTGTGCTTCTTGTTTTTTCAATTCTGCTCACCCACGCTTATTCATCTCGATCCGGTCTTATTAAACATGGCAGTTTTAGCTCCTTGGAGAGGTGCTGGTTGCTAAGCAGACAAGTGGGTCTGAAAGGAAGGCAGGGCTTGGAGTCATGGCTCTTGATATCACAAAGGACTTCCCCTGGAGGAAACGTCTTCTTCAGAGAGTGGAACTCCATGGTATTGTACCCTCCTGAGTTTCCTCCCCGCTCCCAACCCTGCCCATTCCAGGCCGTACCCCAAATCTCCAGGTATTTCGCAACCCGGAACTCAAATATTCCTCCTTAAGTTCCACAGCGTTATGCGCAGAAATTCTGCCTTGTGAACGAAAAAGCTAGTAGCGTTAAAGCTGTGAGCGAGTCTGCATTTGACTGTCGCGTAAATTAGTTCTTTTAGAAGGTTATTCCCATAAACTTGTAAAAATCTCAGAATGAATTCTTTTAAATTTATGTATAAGCTATATTTAAAGAATTATTTAAACAGTAGAAGAGAAAACGGAATCAAGTCAAATTTCACCCACACCTCTCTGCTGTATTGGTAGACCTGGCCTCTGGAGAACAGGTCTACCTGCCCCAGTCCACTATATTGGTAGACCTGGCTTCCAGAGAACAGGTCTACTCACCCCTTTTCATGATTTTGGTAGACCTGGCCTCCGGAGAACAGGTCTACTCACCCCTTTTCACAATATTGGTAGACCTGTTCTCCAGAGGTCAGGTCTACCTGCCCCAGTCCACTATATTGGTAGACGTGGCCTCTGGAGAACAGGTCTACTCACCCCTTTTCACAATATTGGTAGACCTGACCTCCGAAGAACAGGTCTACCTGCCCCAGTCCACTATATTGGTAGACGTGGCCTCTGGAGGTCTACTCACCCCTTTTCATGATATTGGTAGACCTGTTCTCCAGAGGTCAGGTCTACCTGCCCCAGTCCACTATATTGGTAGACGTGGCTTCTGGAGAACACGTCTACTCACCCCTTTTCACGATATTGGTAGACATGACCTCCGAAGAACAGGTCTACCTGCCCCAGTCCACTGTATTGGTAGACGTGGCCTCTGGAGGTCTACTCACCCCTTTTCACGATATTGGTAGACCTGTTCTCCAGAGGTCAGGTCTACCTGTCCCAGTCCACTATATTGGTAGACGTGGCCTCTGGAGAACAGGTCTACTCACCCCTTTTCACGATATTGGTAGACCTGACCTCCGGAGGACAGGTCTACCTGCCCCAGGCCACTATATTGGTAGACCTGGCCTCCAGAGAACAGGTCTACTCATCCCTTTTCATGATATTGGTAGACCCGACCTCCAGAGAACAGGTCTACCTGCCCCAGTCCACTATATTGGTAGACCTGGCCTCCAGAGAACAGGTATACTCACCCCTTTTCACAATATTGGTAGACCTGGCCTCCGGAGAACAGGTCTACCTGCCCCAGTCCACTATATTGGTAGACCTGGCCTCCAGAGAACAGGTATACTCACCCCTTTTCACGATATTGGTAGACCTGGCCTCCGGAGAACAGGTCTACCTGCCCCAGTCCACAATATTGGCAAAACTGGCCTCCAGAGAACAGGTCTACTCATCCCTTTTCATGATATTGGTAGACCCGACCTCCGGAGAACAGATCTACCTGCCCCAGTCCACTATATAGGCAAACCTGGCCTCTGGAGAACAGGTCTATTCACCCCTTTTCATAATATTGGTACCTGTTGTGGGGAGGGGAAAGGAAAGGAGTTTGTAAGCTGCTCTGAGACTCCCTTGGGTAGTGAAGGGCGGGGTACAAATCCCATCTCTTCTTCTTTAAAGGGCCAGCCCACTTCTTGAAAGGCCCCTCTGCTTCTTCCCAAAAGCATTTACAGGGATTCTTTAAATGCTTTTGAGAAGAAGTATGTGTTTGTGAGGAGGGCACGTGTCCTTCTCCCTCCGGTCTTGCAAGATTTAAAAGGCCCTTCAGCTGATCGGGGGGAGCACATGGCTGCTGATGAGCCAGAGGGCCCTTTAAATCTTGCAGGAGAGGAGGGAGGTGGCCGCACGCCCAGCCCCCTTCATTATGGCAAATAATGGCAGCCCCACCAGAAAAGATTGCCCCACAAGCCACAAAATCCTGGCTACAAGCCTGCTTCTTGGTGTCTTAGGGAGGGGCTCTGGCTCAGTGGCAGAGCCTCTGCTTGGCATGCAGAAGGCCCCAGGTTCAATCCCTGGCATCTCCACTTAGAAGGACCAGACAGGAGGTGTTGGGAAAGACCTTGACCTGAGACCCTGGCTCAGTGTCAGAACCTCTGCTTGGCATGCAGGAGTCCCAGGTTCAATCCCCAGCATCTCCAGTTAAAAGGACCAGGCAGGAGATGATGAGGAAGACCTTGACCTGAGACCCTGGCTCAGGGGAAGAGCCTCTGCTTGACGTGCAGAAGGTCCCAGGTTCAATCCCCGGCATCTCCAGTGAAAAGGGCCTGACAGGAGGTGATGGGAAAGACCTTGGCCTGAGACCATGGCTCAGTGTCAGAGCCTCTTCTTGGTGTGCAGAAGGTCCCAGGTTCAATCCCTGGCACCTCCAGTGAAAAGGACCAGGCAGGAGGTGATGGGAAAGACCTTGACCTGAGACCCTGGCTCAGTGGCAGAGCCTCTGCTTGGCATGCAGGAGGTCCCCGGTTCAATCCCTGGCATCTCCAGTTAAAAGGACCAGGCAGGAGGTGATGAGAAAGACCTCGACCTGAGACCCTGGCTCAGTGGAAGAGCCTCTGCTTGGCATGCAGAAGGTCCCAGGTTCAGTCCCCAGCATCTCCAGTTAAAAGGACCAGGCAGGAAGGGATAGGAAAGACCTTGACCTGAGACCCTGGCTCAGTGGCAGAGCCTCTGCTTGGCATGCAGGAGGTCCCCGGTTCAATCCCTGGCATCTCCAGTTAAAAGGACCAGGCAGGAGGTGATGAGAAAGACCTCGACCTGAGACCCTGGCTCAGTGGAAGAGCCTCTGCTTGGCATGCAGAAGGTCCCAGGTTCAGTCCCCAGCATCTCCAGTTAAAAGGACCAGGCAGGAAGGGATAGGAAAGACCTTGACCTGAGACCCTGGCTCAGTGGCAGAGCCTCTGCTTGGCATGCAGGAGGTCCCCGGTTCAATCCCTGGCATCTCCAGTTAAAAGGACCAGGCAGGAGGTGATGAGAAAGACCTCGACCTGAGTCCCTGGCTCAGTGGAAGAGCCTCTGCTTGGCATGCAGAAGGTCCCAGGTTCAGTCCCCAGCATCTCCAGTTAAAAGGACCAGGCAGGAAGGGATAGGAAAGACCTTGACCTGAGACCCTGGCTCAGTGTCAGAGCCTCTGCTTGGTGTGCAGAAGGTCCCAGGTTCAATCCCTGGCACCTCCAGTGAAAAGGACCAGGCAGGAGGTGATGGGAAAGACCTTGACCTGAGACCCTGGCTCAGTGTCAGAGCCTCTGCTTGGTGTGCAGAAGGTCCCAGGTTCAATCCCCGGCATCTCCGGTGAAAAGGGCCAGACAGGAGGTGATGGGAAAGACCTTGACCTGAGACCCTGGCTCAGTGGCAGAGCCTCTGCTTGGCATGCAGGAGGTCCCCGGTTCAATCCCTGGCATCTCCAGTTAAAAGGACCAGGCAGGAGGTGATGAGAAAGACCTCGACCTGAGACCCTGGCTCAGTGGAAGAGCCTCTGCTTGGCATGCAGAAGGTCCCAGGTTCAGTCCCCAGCATCTCCAGTTAAAAGGACCAGGCAGGAAGGGATAGGAAAGACCTTGACCTGAGACCCTGGCTCAGTGGCAGAGCCTCTGCTTGGTGTGCAGAAGGTCCCAGGTTCAATCCCCGGCATCTCCGGTGATAAGGGCCAGACAGGAGGTGATGGGAAAGACCTTGACCTGAGACCCTGGCTCAGTGGCAGAGCCTCTGCTTGGCATGCAGGAGGTCCCCGGTTCAATCCCTGGCATCTCCAGTTAAAAGGACCAGGCAGGAGGTGATGAGAAAGACCTCGACCTGAGACCCTGGCTCAGTGGAAGAGCCTCTGCTTGGCATGCAGCAGGTCCCCGTTTCATTCCCTAGCATCTCCAGTTAACAGGACCAGGCAGGAAGGGATAGGAAAGACCTTGACCTGAGACCCTGGCTCAGTGGCAGAGCCTCTGCTTGGTGTGCAGAAGGTCCCAGGTTCAATCCCCGGCATCTCCGGTGATAAGGGCCAGGCAGGAGGTGATGGGAAAGACCTCGACCTGAGACCCTGGCTCAGTGGAAGAGCCTCTGGTTGGGATGCGGGAGGTCCCCGGTTCAATCCCTGGCATCTCCAGTTAAAAGGACCAGGCAGGAGGTGATGAGAAAGACCTCGACCTGAGACCCTGGCTCAGTGGAAGAGCCTCTGCTTGGCATGCAGAAGGTCCCAGGTTCAGTCCCCAGCATCTCCAGTTAAAAGGACCAGGCAGGAAGGGATAGGAAAGACCTTGACCTGAGACCCTGGCTCAGTTTCAGAGCCTCTGCTTGGTGTGCAGAAGGTCCCAGGTTCAATCCCTGGCACCTCCAGTGAAAAGGACCAGGCAGGAGGTGATGGGAAAGACCTTGACCTGAGACCCTGGCTCAGTGGCAGAGCCTCTGCTTGGCATGCAGGAGGTCCCCGGTTCAATCCCTGGCATCTCCAGTTAAAAGGACCAGGCAGGAGGTGATGAGAAAGACCTCGACCTGAGACCCTGGCTCAGTGGAAGAGCCTCTGCTTGGCATGCAGAAGGTCCCAGGTTCAGTCCCCAGCATCTCCAGTTAAAAGGACCAGGCAGGAAGGGATAGGAAAGACCTTGACCTGAGACCCTGGCTCAGTGGCAGAGCCTCTGCTTGGTGTGCAGAAGGTCCCCGGTTCAATCCCTGGCATCTCCAGTTAAAAGGACCAGGCAGGAGGTGATGAGAAAGACCTTGACCTGAGACCCTGGCTCAGTGTCAGAGCCTCTGCTTGGTGTGCAGAAGGTCCCAGGTTCAATCCCCGGCATCTCTGGTGAAAAGGGCCAGACAGGAGGTGATGGGAAAGACCTTGACCTGAGACCCTGGCTCAGTGGCAGAGCCTCTGCTTGGCATGCAGGAGGTCCCCGGTTCAATCCCTGGCATCTCCAGTTAAAAGGACCAGGCAGGAGGTGATGAGAAAGACCTTGACCTGAGACCCTGGCTCAGTGGAAGAGCCTCTGCTTGGCATGCAGAAGGTCCCAGGTTCAGTCCCCAGCATCTCCAGTTAAAAGGACCAGGCAGGAAGGGATAGGAAAGACCTTGACCTGAGACCCTGGCTCAGTGGCAGAGCCTCTGCTTGGTGTGCAGAAGGTCCCAGGTTCAATCCCCGGCATCTCCGGTGATAAGGGCCAGACAGGAGGTGATGGGAAAGACCTTGACCTGAGACCCTGGCTCAGTGGCAGAGCCTCTGCTTGGCATGCAGGAGGTCCCCGGTTCAATCCCTGGCATCTCCAGTTAAAAGGACCAGGCAGGAGGTGATGAGAAAGACCTCGACCTGAGACCCTGGCTCAGTGGAAGAGCCTCTGCTTGGCATGCAGAAGGTCCCAGGTTCAGTCCCCAGCATCTCCAGTTAAAAGAACCAGGCAGGAAGGGATAGGAAAGACCTTGACCTGAGACCCTGGCTCAGTGGCAGAGCCTCTGCTTGGCATGCAGGAGGTCCCCGGTTCAATCCCTGGCATCTCCAGTTAAAAGGACCAGGCAGGAGGTGATGAGAAAGACCTCGACCTGAGACCCTGGCTCAGTGGAAGAGCCTCTGCTTGGCATGCAGAAGGTCCCAGGTTCAGTCCCCAGCATCTCCAGTTAAAAGGACCAGGCAGGAAGGGATAGGAAAGACCTTGACCTGAGACCCTGGCTCAGTGGCAGAGCCTCTGCTTGGCATGCAGGAGGTCCCCGGTTCAATCCCTGGCATCTCCAGTTAAAAGGACCAGGCAGGAGGTGATGAGAAAGACCTCGACCTGAGACCCTGGCTCAGTGGCAGAGCCTCTGCTTGGCATGCAGAAGGTCCCAGGTTCAGTCCCCAGCATCTCCAGTTAAAAGGACCAGGCAGGAAGGGATAGGAAAGACCTTGACCTGAGACCCTGGCTCAGTTTCAAAGCCTCTGCTTGGTGTGCAGAAGGTCCCAGGTTCAATCCCTGGCACCTCCAGTGAAAAGGACCAGGCAGGAGGTGATGGGAAAGACCTTGACCTGAGACCCTGGCTCAGTGTCAGAGCCTCTGCTTGGTGTGCAGAAGGTCCCAGGTTCAATCCCTGGCACCTCCAGTGAAAAGGACCAGGCAGGAGGTGATGGGAAAGACCTCGACCTGAGACCCTGGCTCAGTGTCAGAGCCTCTGCTTGGTGTGCAGAAGGTCCCAGGTTCAATCCCTGGCACCTCCAGTGAAAAGGACCAGGCAGGAGGTGATGGGAAAGACCTTGACCTGAGACCTTGGACAGCCATTGCCCGTCTGGGTGGACAATACTGACCTTCAGGAACTGATGGTCTTAATCAGTATACTTCAGCTTCATGAGTTATGAACCTGTGAGCCTGCTGTATATTTCTAGGAGTTTCTCTCTTTTCTACTTCTCCAAAAAGATCCAAATATACCGGTGTGTCACTGGGAAGCATACATTTGTATTTATGTGGCTGGGCTTGTGCATTTACCACATTCAGGTTTGTGCTCCTTCAGGTCTGCTTACAGAAAAGAATAACTTTTTATTATTTACATTAATTATAGTCCTCCTTTCTCACTGGGACTCAAGGGGGATTACACTGAGCGAGCCAGGAGGATTGATAGGATGGGTCCGCATTGTGCTGGGGGTTGGACTAGATGGCCCTGGATGTCCCTTCCAACTCTATGATTCCTGTGATTCTATGAAATAGGGTTGGAGAAG
Organism: Gekko gecko; assembly: GCA_029375565.1. NCBI lineage: Eukaryota > Metazoa > Chordata > Lepidosauria > Squamata > Gekkonidae > Gekko > Gekko gecko. The sequence continues at coordinate 264,243,510 of JAPDNY010000002.1, forward strand.
CTACCAGTTATCTAAAAACAGAACTGAAGCAAAGCCTAAGTATGAACATGACACATTAAATGATGCAAAATTACATAGCAGGATCCTACTGGCAGCAAGCTGTACATAGGCCTCAGGCCCTGCGTATCTGGGTCACGTTGTGAATCATTTGAACATAAGAACATAAGAGAAGCCAGTGCTGGGTCAGGCCAGTGGCCCATCTAGTCTAACACTCTCCGTCAAACAGTGGCCAAAAATACCAGGTGCCACCAGGAGGTCCGGCAGTGGGCCCAGGACTCTAGAAGCCCTCCCACTGTTGACCCCCCAAGCACCAAGAATAGAGCATCACTTGCCCCAGATATTAAGAACATAAGAGAAGCCAATGCTGGATCAGGCCAATGGCCCATCTAGTCCAACACTCTGCCGAACAGTGGCCAAAAATACCAGGGGCCATCAGGAGGTCCAGCTGTGGGGCCAGGACACTAGAAGCCCTCCCACTGCTGGGACCCCCCTCAAGCACCAAGGAGTACAGAGCATCTCTTGCCTCAGACTGAAGAGTTCCTATCTTATCCCTTGTGGCTAACGGCCACTGATGGACTTCTGCTCCATATGTTTATCCAATTCCCTCTTGAAGCCGTCCATGATTGTAGCCGCCACCACCTCCTGTGGCAGTGAATTCCACGTGTTAATCACTCTTTGGGTGAAGAAGGATTTCCTTTTATCCATTCTAACCCAACTGCTCAGCAATTTCATGGAGTGCCCACAAGGAGTTCTTGTATTGTGAGAAAAGGAGAAAAATGCCTCTTTCTCTACCTGCTGTATCCCAGGCATAATCTTATAAACCTCGATCGTGTCACCCCTCAGCCGTCGTTTCTCCGAGCTAAAAATTGGTGCGATGCCAACCCCATGGCCACAGTAGAAAAGCCCTCTTGAATAATTCAGTTTTGCATAGAAAAGAGCCAGAGTCCATCCGCACCTTAAAGACTAACAGAATTTGTAGCAGGGCAGGAGCTCTCGGGTGTCACCGCCCACTTCTTTGGATACCTGAAGAAGTGAGCGGTGACTTCCGAAAGCTCGAACCCTGCCACAAATTTTCTTAGTCTTTTCGGTGCTTTCGGACTCTGGCTCTTTTCTCCTGCTCCAGACAGGCTAACAGGGCTGCCACCCATCTTGGTCTCTCTCAGTTTTGCGTATAAGCTTTCATGTCCACGCACACGTCTTCAGATATCTTCAGCTTCCTGAAGAAGCGTGCTTGCAAACGAAAGCGTATACCTGGAATAAAAATTTGTTGGTCCTAAAGATGCCACCGAGCTCAAACTTTGTCCTGCCGCTTCAGAGCCACACAGCCGCCCAGCTGAATCAATTTGGCATAGCTTTTTTTTTAGTTTAGTTTTCCAAATTTTATTGAACCCAAGATGAACGTACGTACAAGTGAGAGAACCCTGTAACAGAGCACATTCTCAGAAGCAATGATGATATGGACTCTGCGGGCTTCAGATGAGGACTCTGCTTCAGATAAAGGGGCGACAGCCCCCAAGCGAGACTATCAACTGAGGAAAAGAAAGAATAAAGCTAAATAAAGACTGAAGGACTCTGAATTGTGCCTTAAAACATTTACTTTAACACTGCCCTTAAAATTTTCTTAAAATAGTTTGTTGTTGTTGTTCAGTCGCACAGTCGAGTCCGACTCTTTGCGACCCCATGGACCAGATTACGCCAGGCCCTTCTGTCTTCCACTGTCCGCTGAAGTTTGCTCAATTTCATGTTCATTGCATCGATGACACTGTCTAACCATCTCATCCTTTGCCGTCCCCTTCTTCTTTGACCTTTAATCTTTCCCAGCATCAGGGTCTTCTCCAGTGAATGCTCCCTTCTCATTTGGTGGCCAAAGTATTTGAGCTTCACCTTCAGGATCTGGCCTTCCAGGGAACAGTCAGGGTTGATTTCTTTTAGGATTGACATTAAAATAGTTTAATGATGGGCTAAAAGCTAAATATATTAGCATAAATGACCATGTTCAATGTAATCTAAGCATGTTAAGAATAACACTTATACAAACTAATGTAAGGATCTCCTATACTTGGGGTTTTAGTTATTAGTGGTTTTCTTTTCTGTATCCTTTGCTGTAGTTGTCTCCCCTTCCCTTTTTTTCTTTGTAGTTTGTAGTCTTTAGAAAATGCAATAAAAAATAAAATCCCCTTCGGGGGTTTAAAAAGAAGAAGCAGCAGCAATGAGTTACACTAATAAGCAAAGCACCCTTAAGCTATGGAGTCTTGTGAGTAAAAATTCTACTTTGTGAGCTACCAGCATTCAAGTTGTGAGAAAGCGGTTCGGCTACCGCATAAATTAGTTTGCTCTGGAGCCCTCCTTCCTGAGCCAAGGCAAAAATGTGTGAGCCGGAGGCTAAAAAACTGTGAGCTAGCTCACACTCACTCAGCTTAGAGGGAACACTTGTAATAAGCAAGTTACATATAACATTCTGCTGTTTTAAGACTTTTAAGGACACATAGGCTATAACCCATGTGGGAAAAGGTACCGTGATACACAATGCAATACCCAAAGATAAATCAAGCTAAGCATTGCCGGGAGAGTGTGTTATTTAATATTAAAGATAAGGAATAAAAATAATAATAGGTATAGAGAGTCCGTTGGCCGGGAGAGGTCCCTACAGCAGGGTGTATTATAGATGGAGCCATGTATGGTAGCTGGTTTTGGAAGGGGGAGATCAAATTTTGTGTAGTTAGCGAAAGTCCAGGAGAGAATGCTGCCTCTAAGCTGTGGAGTCTTGTGAGCGAAAATTCTATGTTGTGAGCTACTGGCATTAGAAGAAGAAGAGAAGAGATTGGCTTTATACCCCATGCCCCTTCACTATCCAAAGGAGTCTCAGAGTGGTTTACAAACTCCGTTCCCTTCCCCTCCCCTCCCCACAACAGACACCCTGTGAGGGAGGTGGGGCTGAGAGAGCTCTGACAGAAACGGCTCTTTTTCAAGAACAGTTGTGCCAGAACTATGGCTTGCCCAAGGTCATCCAGCAGGTGCAAGCGGAGGAGTGGGGAATCAAACCCGGTTCTCCCAGATTAAAGTCCGCGCACTTAACCGCTGCACCAAACTGGCTCTCATTAAAGTTGTGAGCGAGCGATTTGGCTACTGCGTAAATTCATTTGCTTAATACTCCCTCTAAGCTGTAGAGTCTTTCTTGTGGGCAAGAATTCTACTTTGTGAGCGACTGGTGTTAAAGTTGTGAGCGAGCAACCTGACTATTGCATAAATCATTTTGCTCTGGAGCCATCCTTCCTGAGCTGGGACGAAAATGTGTGAGCTGGAGGCTAAAGTACTGTGAGCTAGCTCACAGTAACTCAGCTTAGAGGGAACGGCGGTGGGAACCTTCCCGACCTACGTGGGAGACCGCCTCTCCCTGTAAGCTCCCCCACAACAGCTTTGCTCATCTGAGCGGGGCCTCCTGCAGGTACCATCCAGTTGGGTGTAGTGGTTAAGTGCAAGCCATAGTTCTGGCACAGCTGTTCTTGAAAAAGAGCCGTTTCTGTCAGAGCTCTCTCAGCCCCACCTACCTCCCAGAGTGTCTGTTGTGGGGAGGGGAAGGGAAAGGAGTTTGTAAGCTGCCCTGAGACTCCTTTGGATAGTGAAGGGCGGGGTATAAATCCAATGTCTTCTCTTCTTCTTCCTCTTCAAATGGGCAAAGTCGACTACTGCCCATAAGCGTGCCTTCTCTGCTGTGGTCCCCACATTGTGGAACAGCCTACCTGAGTAGGCCAGGGTAGTACTTCACATGCGCACACAAAAGCCTCGGCCCGCCCCACCACCAGGGTCAAAAATCCTGAGCCTCGTTCAGGTTTGCAGAAAAACAGGAATGCGTGCCCAGAAGCTGCAGTGAAAAAACAGCGGAACAGCAGTTGGCGCCCAGCGCCGCTGTGGCCCCAACTGGGGAAGGGAGGCAGAGTGTGGCCCGGAACTTTTCAATATTTTTATCAGTGATCTGGATGACGAGGTCGAAGGGCTCCTCACGAAATCTGCTGATGATACCAAATTGGGAGGAGCCGCAAACACCCAAGAAGATAGCGTTAAAATTCAACAAGACCTGAATACCCTAGAGAAGTGGGCAGTTGCGAACAGGATGCGATGCAACAAAGATACGTGCACAGTATTAAATCCGGATCACAAAAATGTCCAGCAGAAATACTGGATGGGGGAAACGTTCCTGGGGAGTAGTGTATGCAAAAGAGATCTTGCGGTCAGAGTGGATTAACATATGGAATTCACTGCCACAGGAGGTGGCGGCGGCTACAAGCATGGACAGTTTCGAGAGGGAATTAGATAAACATATGGAGCAAAAGTCCATCAGTGGCTATTAGCCACAAGGTATGGATAGAGACTCTCAGTCTGGGGCCGGTGATGCTCTGTATTCTTGGTGCTTGGGGGTGGGGGCAGCAGTGGGAGGGCTTCTGGTGTCCTGGCCCCACTGCTGGACGTCCTGATGGCACCTGGTATTTTGGGCCACTGTGTGACACAGAGTGTTGGACTGGATGGGCCATTGGCCATATCCAACATTGGCTTCTCTTATGTTCTTATATCTGGGGCAAGTGATGCTCTGTCTTCTTGGTGCTTGGGGGTGGGGGCAACAGTGGGAGGACTTCTAGTGTCCTGGCCCCACTGCTGGACCTCCTGATGGCACCTGGTATTTTGGGCCACTGTGTGACACAGAGTGCTGGACTGGATGGGCCGTTCGCCTGAACCAACACTGACTTCTTTTATGTCTGGGGCAAGTGATGCTCTGTATTCCTGGTGTTTGGGGGGGGCAACAGTGGGAGGGCTTCTAGTGTCCTGGCCTCACTGCTGGACCTCCTGATGGCTCCTGGTATTTTTGGCCACTGTGTGACACCAAGTGTTGGACTGGATGGGCCGTTGGCCTGATCCAACATTGGCTTCTCTTATGTTCTTATGGACTGTAAACTGAATATGAGCAGTCAGTGTGATGCGTTGGCAAAAAAGGCAAATTCAGTCTTGGGTTGTACTAAAAGGGCCATAGCATCGAAATCGCAGGGGGTCATAGCTCTTCTGTATACTGACTTGGTCAGGCCACACCTAAAGTCCTGTGTGCCGTTCTGGAGGCCTCACTTCAGAAAGGACGTGGGCAAAATCGAGAGGGTGCAGAAGAGAGTGACGAGGATGATCAGGGGTCTGGTGACTTGAGTCCTACGAGGAAAGGCTTAGGGGCCTTGGGAATGTTTCGTTTGGAGAAGAGGAGGTCGAGGGGAGACATGATTGCTCTCTTTAAATATCTGAAAGGCTGTCTCTTAGAGGAAGGCAAGGAGCTGTTCCTCGTTGGCAGCAGAGGAGAGGACCCGAAGCAACGGGTTTAAATTACATACAGAAAGGTATCAGCTGGATATTAGGAAAAACTTTTTCACGGCCAGAGTGGTTCAAAGGTGGAATCAGCTGCCTAGAGAGGTGGTGAGCTCCCCTTCACTGACAGCTTTCAAGAAGAGGCTGGACGGATATTCGTCAGAGATACTTTAGGCTGGTCCTGCATCGGGCAGGGGGTTGGACTAGATGGTCTCTATGGCCCCCTTCCAGCTCTTATGATTCTATGATAGGGAAGGGGAGATGGGGAGAAGTCATAGGAGGGGGTGCAGTGGATGGGAAGGAGACCCTGGAGATGATGGAAGAAAAAAGGTGTCTGGGGATGGGTGGTAATTCCGGGAGATCTCCAGGACCCACCTGGAGGCTGGCAAGCCTACCAGCACCGATTGGGTCATTGTCTTGCAGGGAACTACACAGAAAACATGGCAGTACGTACCTTCCAGAGCCAGTCTGGTGTAGTAGTTTGGAGCGCGAACTCTAATCCGGGGGAACTGGGTTTGATTCCCCACTTCTCCTCCACATGCAGCTGCCGGTGTGACCTTGGGTCAATCACAAGTTCTCTCAGAGCTGTTCTCTCAAGGGCAGCCCTTGAGAGAACTCTCTCAGCCCCGCCTGCCTCACAGAGTGTCTGTTGTGGGGAGGGGAAGGGAAAGGAGATTGTAAGCTGCTCTGGGATTCCCGAATGAAGGGCGGGATGTAAATCCAATCTCTTCTTCATCCTCTTCCTAGAAATGCCCATGTGGCATTCTCTCAGGTCAGGAGGGCGCATGGACTGGCATGTGCAGAGATCCACAATGCAAGAGACTGGCATAGGGCAGGTAGAGTGGCCAACAGCTCTCCGGTGGACAGAAGCTGCCTGTACCAGCCACCAGCAGGTGACTGTTTAATCTGGGGCAGCTTTGGAGGGGGAACGCGATGGCATTATACCCCGCTGAGGTCCCTCTTCAAACCCCCATTCTCCCCGGGCTCCACCCCCTAGCTCTCCAGGAATCTCCCCTCCAGGAATTGGCAACCCTGTGCATAGAACTGCATCTCCCCTGGAGGCAGATGGAGGGTAGACTTGATGGCATTATACCCTGCTGAGGTTGCTCCCCTTCCCAAATTCTACACTCCTCAGACTCCACCTCCCCCTGATCTCCAGGAATTTTCCCTCCTGGAATTGGTAACCCTGTGCAGCATGGAACTTCATCTCTCCCCCCCCAGGTAGATGGAGGGTAGACTTGATGGCAGTATACCCTGCTGAGGTTGCTCCCCTTCCCAAATTCCACACTCCCCAGACTCCACCGCCCTCTGATCTCCAGGAATTTTCCCTCCTGGAATTGGTAACCCTGTGCAGCATGGAACTTCATCTCCCCCCCCCCTTCCAGGTAGATGGAGGGTAGACTTGATGGCATTATACCCTGCTGAGGTTGCTCCCCTTCCCAAATTCCACACTCCCCAGACTTCACCCCCCCCGATCTCCAGGAATCTCCCCTCCAGGAACTGGCAACCCTGTGCAGCATAGAGCTGCATTTCCCCTGAAAGCAGGCCCCCTTTGGACATCGACAGCATGCTATTCATGCTCAGTGTGCCCCTTCCCAAGGAAACGATGCTCCTGTATGTGTGTCCCTGTGCACACCCAGAGAGCCCACAGGTGCGAGCGCCCAGCCCAGGCATACACCAATGCACTCTTCCTGCGGCGCAGAGGCACTCCTGGATGGCTTGCGTTGGCGCGCACGCCCTGGTGCTTGGGCAGCGCCGCCCCCTCCCGCCTCCCCCTCCCTGCTCTGCCTTTCCCCGTCTCTCTCTCTCTCTCTCTCTCCCCCCTCCGCCCCCAGTCCTCCTTTCTTCTCCGCCAGGGAAGGCTCCAGCAGCCACGGGCTCTCCTCCGTCCTCCCCCCGCCGCCCCTTCCACCTTTTGCTCCGGGCGGCCTACGGCACCCCCTCCAGCCGACCACCATGACCCCCCGGGGGGATAATGTCTGAGTCCCTCTGGACGGCGCTCTCCAATTTCTCTATGCCCGATTTCCTTGACAACAGCATGTTTCGCCGCACCAAAAGGTACCAAGGCTGGGGGGAGCATCTCTCCCTCCATCTTCTTTTCCTCCTCTGGCCCCTCCCCGTCTCCATTCTTCTCCCCCCCACCACCTCCTGTCGCCTTTCCCCACTGCCTCCTGGATGCCTTCTCCCTTCTCACCTTCCCTCCTCCATGCATCCCCCGCATGCCCGCCCCCCCCCCCCGCGGCGCGCGTCCGAAGGGTGGAGAGATGGAACAAGAGCTCTTGTCCGTTTTGTGCCTGCAGGGATGTAGGGCAGGCAGGGGTTGGATTCACCCCCCCTCTCCTCCCCCTTTCCTCCCCCATCAAGGGCTGGAGACTCTGGATCTCCCGGGAGGGGGCTTGGAGGGAGGGCTGTGGCGCAGTTGGAAGGGGATAAAGGTTCCCGGGCAGGAGAGGATGCCATGGAAACTGCCCAGTGGTCCACAGTTGTGACTCTAGCTGGTTTTCAGGTCTGGAGTCTGCTGTGGGAGGGGGAGCTCCTCCTTTGACTGACAAGGCAGCGGCTGCTGGTGCTGGACAGACAGACGGGCAGGGAGGGAGTCAGGCAGAGAGCATGAGGAGCAAGGAAGCATGAGTTGCGGAGGAGGACGGAGAGGGGGGGCTGTGTGTGTTGGTGGACGCAGCGCAGGAGGTGGGAGACTGCAGATGGAGCCTGGTCTCTGGAAGGACAGAGATGCCCCCGGGCTGGAGCAAAGGGAGGTGTGAAGGGGGGGGCTGATGGAACAGGGTGTGTGTCGTGGAGACAGGCGGGTGGTGTTGTGGTGTTCGGGGGATGCGCGCAGCTCCCAGTCTCTCACATGCCTGTGAGCTTCGGTGCCAGCCCCTGGTACCTTTTTCAAGCCCGAGGAGGCCAGGGGATGGAAACCAGGAGCAGAGATGACGCGCAGAAATCCTCTGGCAGCAGCGTCGCAGCAAATGACAGCTTCATGCATAACGAGAGTCATAGCCTCCTCCTCCTCCTCGCTTGGTCTCCCTCCCAGCAACACCCGCCAGGCTCATAATGCCTGAAGGCATCGGAGCCCTGCATGTCTTTCCTTTCCCCGCCTGCCGAGGAGCGGGGCTAAGTCTGCATTTTGAAGTCAGGCTAAAGGACATGCTCAGAGTCAACCAGAGCAGGCAGTGGCGGAGCTGTCAGTTGAAAACTAGGTCGGCTGCTGATTGGCTTGTCAGGAAAGGCTCATTTGGAGCTGTTTGGCTCACTCAGTTTGGTTTGTTGTGGTCACCCGTGTAGCTCTTGACGTCATTCCTCTGTTATCCTTGTACAATCCCAGTCTGTACCTTTGAATCCTGAGAAGATGGAGGCAGGGCAGGGGGGGAGAGAGGTTTATAGGAGATGGTTTGGAAGCGTGCATGTCTGGTGGAGAGGGCAGTGTGTGTTAAACGGAAAGAAGACGGAGCGTGCGGGGTCGCTACGTGTAAGCGCCTTCGTTTGAAGAAGTGTGCGTCAAACTGCAGCACTAGGAGGCCCTGTGAGATGTGCAGATCTGCAGCAGGCTCTCTCCAAAAACTGACCATCACTACCACTCAGTGGAGAATGCTCCTAGTAAAGAAGGATGATTGCTGAGCCACAAGGAAGGGAAACCAAAAGAGAGAGAGAGAGAAACAGAGACAGAGATGCAGTTTCTGGCCCATTGCTCCATCTACAGGCAGCGTGTTCTCAGGCTAGCAGGAGTAACCAGACTGGACAAATCCATCTATGTGGTTGGACACGAAATAGTTATTTGTTCCCTGTCGTTTTCCCCCCTTTTCCCCTCCAAGGTTAGCAGATGGGAGGGGGGGTGTCCCATTTTATTTTCACAACAACCCTCTGAGGAAGGTTTCGATCTCTGAGCACTGGAGCTCAAGGTCACCCAGTGATATTTTTTGGGGGGGCAGCCATCTCGGTCTGCAGCAAAAGAGCTGGATTCAACTGCAGTTGGACCTGAGAGATCAACAGGATTTGGGGGTAGGAGCTTTCCAGGGCCACAAGTTCCCTTCAGGAGGAGGAATGGCGATCTATATTGCCTTGTAGCTGACAAAGGAATATAAGAACACCAGAAGAGCCCTGCTGGATCAGACCATGAGGCCTGAAGAGCCCTGCTGGATCAGACCACGGAGAGGTCCCTCCAGTCCAGCCTCCCATCTCACACAGGGGCCAGCCAGTTCCTCTGGAGGGCCAACAACTGGGCAGAGAGGCCGAGGCCTTCCCCTGAGAAGGACACCAGAAGAGCCCTGCTGGGTCAGGCCAGGGAGGGTCCATCCAGTCCAGCCTCCCATCTCACACAGGGGCCAGCCAGTTCCTCTGGAGGGCCAACAACTGGGCAGAGAGGCCGAGGCCTTCCCCTGAGAAGGACACCAGAAGAGCTCTGCTGGGTCAGACCAGGGAGGGTCCATCCAGTCCAGCCTCCCGTCTCACACAGGGGCCAGCCAGTTCCTCTGGAGGGCCAGCAACAGGGCAGGGAGGCCGAGGCCTTCCCTTGAGAAGGACACCAGAAGAGCCCTGCTGGGTCAGACCAGGGAGGGTCCATCCAGTCCAGCCTCCCATCTCACACAGGGGCCAGCCAGTTCCTCTGGAGGGCCAACAACTGGGCAGAGAGGCCGAGGCCTTCCCCTGAGAAGGACACCAGAAGAGCCCTGCTGGGTCAGACCAGGGAGGGTCCCTCCAGTCCAGCCTCCCGTCTCACACAGGGGCCAGCCAGTTCCTCTGGAGGGCCAGCAACAGGGCAGAGAGGCCGAGGCCTTCCCTTGATGTTGCCTCCTGACTCTGGGATTCAGAGGTTTAGTCCCTCTGAATATGGAGGTTCCCCTCAGTCACTGTGGCTAGTAGCCCCTGATAGACTTCTCCTCCATGAATCTATCTAATCCCCTTTTAAAGCTGTTTATTCCTGTGGCCATCACTACACCCTTTGGCAGTGAATTCCACATTTTAATCACTCTCTGTCTAAAGTAGGGAGCTTTGACTCTCCACCGCTTATACCTCAAAAAACTTGTTGTTGTCTAAGGTTCTACTGGACTTGAATCCAGTGACTTCTGTGGCTGAGCAGATAATTCAGTGTTCTTTTTCAAGTGCGTGGGCTCTGCAAAACCTTTTCAGGAAACGGATTGTACTCATGAGAATGTAAGAACATAAGAGAAGCCCATGTTAGAACAGGCCAGTGGCCCATCCAGTCCGACACTCTGTCACACAGCGGCCAAAAACGCCAGGGGCCATCAGGAGGTCCATCAGTGGGGCCAGGGCACTAGAAGCCCTCCCACTGTTGCCCCCCCAAGCACTCTTTCCCCAATATGGGATGTGGTTTTTCTGAAGCACTTGAGGAAAGAATCGCTGTCGCGCTCTGAGAGGAAGAGAGACCGCTTGGAGCGTCGTTTCCCCATGTGTGTACGTGAACAGGTCAACATGAATAAACCAACATGGCTGCCCCTTTCACACTGAGTTTGGCCACAATGCCTGACCAGGACAGGACTTTTGTGACCGAGTTGTCTCAGCCTCCCAGACAGGAAGGGAAAAAAATGTACTCCACAATCTGACCCTTTCCTGAGTTCATCTTACAAATCCTCGCACGCTCTGCCCATGTGGAAGATTTTGGGTGGCGCTTCCTTTAAGTTATGCTCAATAAACCATCCCTTGTGAAATGTTCTTATCTGAAGAAGAAGAAGAATTGGATTTATACCCTGCCCTTCACTTCCTGAAGGAGTCTCAGAGCAGCTCACACCATCCCCTTTCCCTTCCTCTCCCCACAACAGACACCCTGCGAGGTAGGTGAGGCTGAGAGAGCTCTTTCACGGACTGTTCTTGAGAGAACAGCTCTGTGGGAACTTGTGACTGACCCGAGGTCACACCAGCAGCTGCATGTGGAGGAGTGGGGGAATCAAACCTGGTTCTCCCAGATCAGAGTCCACACTCTTAACCGTTACTCCAAACTGGTTCTCCTGGTTCTCTAGGCCGGACTTCAGCCCTTAGCGGCTTACCTCCCTCTCTTCTGTTTTATCCTCATAGCAGCCTTGTGAGGTAGGTTACGCTGAGAGCACGCGGCTGGAGCCAGGTCACCGAGCAAGCTTCCATGGCAGAGGGGAGGTTTGAGCCTGGTTCTCCCAGATCCCGATCCAACACAGTAACCACGACGCTATGCTGGACTTGGATCTTAAAGATCTGAGTTCCGAAATTCCCATTTCCCGGCAGACGTTTTCAAGCACGGTGAACGTTCAAAGGAACGCGCCGTTTCTTATTTGCGTTCCATGGGTATGCAAGACAAAGAGCCGGGAGTCCATTCTTGTTTCACTTCTGCCTCAGGGCCGCATCCTACATTAACAGGCTGGATTCAAGTCTACAAGCACCTTAGAATTCACCCAGATTTGGGGTGGGGTGGGGGGGCGGAATAACTTTTTTATTATTTATTCATTTGATTATTTGCATTTGTATCAGGGCGGGTAACGTCATTAGAATAAATACTATTTCAGCTTAAAAGATGAAAACGCAATAAAACATGATAACAACGAAAACAATGGGTACCGCTTGGAACGGTGTCAGTCGGCTATAAAGTCCTGGCCCGATGGTAAAGGCCAGTTAAAGGCCAGCCGTCGGTGGTCAGTAGACAGATGACAGACAGGTGACAACAACCTCAGGGAGGCCGTAGATGGGCGCCCGCTGCCTCAACCAAAAAGGCCTGGCGGAACAGCTCCATCGTTGCAAGCCCTGCGGAATTGAAGGAGATCCCACCGGCAGTGTTCCCTCTAAGCTGAGTTAGTGTGTGCTAGCTCACAGTTTTTTAGCCTCTGGCTCACACATTTTTGTCTTAGCCCAGGAAGGGCGGCTCCAGAGCAGGCTAATCTATGCAGCGGCCGAATCGCTCGCTCACAACTTTAACACCAGTAGCTCACAAAGTAGAATTTTTGCTCACAAGACTCCGTAGGTTAGAGGAAGCCTAGCCCACGGGGCCCTGGTCTCCATAGGGAGCATGTCCCACCAGGTTGGGGCCGGGACAGAGAACCGTGAGAGTTGGAATCAGAGTTCCCTCTAAGCTGAATTAGTGCGAGCTAGCTCACTGTTTTTTAGTCTCCAGCGCACAGATTTTGGCCTTCGGTCAGGGAGGACGGCTCCAGGGCAAACTAATTTATGCCGTAGCCAAATCCCTCGCTCACAACTTTTAATTTTTTTTTAACTGCCCCGAAGGACAAGATTTTTATTAAATTTTTCTACATGCAACAATACGATACAAAACAAACAAGAGACATAACATAAAACACAAACGGGGTGATACGTTTTCATACTTATCACCTTGTCTGTGCCAGACATGCAATAAGTAATGGCTTTGCAAAAAAGTGAGTATATCTCCTGTCCTTTCTCTTCCCTCTTAATGGGGTTACATAATAGTATGTAATCTTATGGAAATCTTACTGTGAGTTCGCCTACACCGAGTTATTATGCCAATCATAGAACCGTGCCCAAGTGTTCTGAAATGTGGAATCAGAAAGTCCTCCCGTCAATAAAGTCAACTTATCCATCTCAGCTGCTTCTAAGACTTTGTGGATGTATTCTTGCTCCGTAGGCGTCTGAGTAAAGGTAAAGTAAACGTAAAGGTTCCTTTGCTCGAAAGCCAGTCGAATCCGACTCTAGGGTTGCGGTGCTCATCTCCGTTTCAAAGCCGAAGAGCCAGCACTGTCCGAAGACGTTTCCGTGGTCATGTGGCCGGCATGACTAAACACCAAGGCGCATGGAACGCTGTTATTTTAGTTTCCCAATATTTGGCGTGCAGAATTCTTGCTGCTGTAGTTAAATACACAATGAGATCACGGTCGTCTCTATTAAAATCTCGCTCACAACTTTTAATGCCAGTAGCTCACAAAGTAAGAGTGTTTGCTCACAAGACTCCGCAGCTTAGAGGGAACACCGGTGGGCATCCGTCTGTTCTTGTGATACAGACCAAAGCCAGCTGCCTTCCCAAACGGTCATGCCTTACATTTTCCTGTTCCCGTAGAAGAAGAGGTTTGCATAAAAGGCGCATCACCCTGCTTGCATGAAATACATGCGAGACGCATGGAATGTTCGGGCATATGTGACGGGGAGCCAGGGATTAGCTGTACCCGGCACGTTCACAAAGCGGCAGTCGTGCGTGTAATCGGGAATGGAACGTTGGTCGCGATCACGCACGTAACGCATTGTGCTTTCTCCCAGCCCCGGGGTGGCTTCCCCTGGAACCAGCGACCTGAGTCAGGCAGAGCCTGGCAGCGTATGAGTGCGGTGGGAATACGGTTGCCAACTCTGGGTTGGGAAGCAGCGGGAGATTTTGGGGGTGGGGTCTGGGGAAGGCGGAGTTTCAGGAAGGGAGGGGCCAGAGGGTTACATAAGGTCATGGAGTCCTTCCTCCAAAGCAGACATTTTCTCCGGGGGAACTGATCTCTGTTGCCTGGGGATCAGTTGCAATACAAGAAGAAGAAGAAGGATTTCTACCCTGCCGTTCACTTCCCGAAGAAGTCTCAGAGCGGCTTACAATCTCCTTTCCCTTCCCCTCCCCACGACAGACACCCTATGGGGTAGGTGGGGCTGAAAGAGCTCTTGGCAGAAACTGCTCTTTTTCAAGAACAGCCGTGCCAGGACTACGGCTTGCCCAAGGCCATCTAGCAGCTGCAAGTGAAGGCGTGGGGAATCGAACCCGGTTCTCCCAGATTAGCGTCCGTGCACTTAACCACGACACCAAACGGGGGAGGTCTCCAGGCAGCACCTGGAGCTTGGCGACCTTACGTGGGAACGTTTCGCTTCTGTGCAAACAAAAAGGAATGTGGGCAGAACATGGCGTTGGTTGCAGAATTCCGGAAGAGCTCTTTCTTTAAGCAGGCTTCCCCCACCCTTACGGTTCCAAAGATATGCCTTAAGACGTGCCGCGGTGGAGAATTGCACATTGGATTTCTGGGACTGAACCCGGGCAGTTGGAGAGTGCAACGCAAACGCCTTCCCTCGCTCCTCGCCCCTCCCCGTGGCTAGCCGAGCGTGAAGTGATGAAAGATGCAGAATAAATTATGCAAAACGGGAGAAGAGTCTGCAAATGGATTTAATTTGCATAATTCATACAGGTCACAGTGCCGTGTCTCTTGTCACCGGATTATTTTGCCCGTAGTGTGCTGTAATGGCCCTTGAAGATAATGGGTGGCCATTAAACCTCATGCTCTGATCAGACGCACAACAGACAGAGAGGGCAGGGCGTGCCGGCAGGGGTGGCGGCAAAGTGGGTTCTGCCCTTTGTTCCTCTGTTGTACAAGGCCGGGGTTCAGTTCTGTGGGCTGGGCAAGTGCAGCAAGCTGTGCTTTTAAAAATTCTCACCTACGCAGAGGGTGAGGGGCCCGTGGCTCAGTGGCAGAGCAACTGTTTGGCATGCAGAAGGCCCTGGGTTCAGTCCCTGCCATCTCCAGTTGAAAGGAGCAGGCAGGAGGTGATGAGAAAGACCTTGACCTGAGACCCTGGCTCAGTGGCAGAGCCTCTGCTTGGCATGCAGAAGGTCCCAGGTTCAGTCCCCGGCATCTCCAGTTGAAAGGACCAGGCAGGAGGTGATGGGAAAGACCTTGACCTGAGACTCTGGCTCAGTGGCAGAGCCTCTGCTTGGCATGCAGAAGGTCCCAGGTTCAGTCCCCGGCATCTCCAGTTGAAAGGACCAGGCAGGAGGTGATGGGAAAGACCTTGACCTGAGACCCTGGCTCAGTGGCAGAGCCTCTGCTTGGCATGCAGAAGGTCCCAGGTTCAGTTCCTGGCATCTCCAGTTAAAAGGATCAGACAGGAGGTGATGTGAAGGACCTTGACTTGAGACCCTGGCTCAGTGGCAGAGCCTCTGCTTGGCATGCAGAAGGTCCCAGGTTCAGTTCCTGGCATCTCCAGTTAAAAGGATCAGACAGGAGGTGATGTGAAGGACCTTGACTTGAGACCCTGGCTCAGTGGCAGAGCCTCTGCTTGGCATGCAGAAGGTCCCAGGTTCAGTTCCTGGCATCTCCAGTTAAAAGGATCAGACAGGAGGTGATGTGAAGGACCTTGACTTGAGACCCTGGCTCAGTGGCAGAGCCTCTGCTTGGCCTGCAGAAGGTCTCAGGTTCAATCCCCAGCATCTCCAGTTAAAAGGACCAGGCAGGAGGTGATGGAAAAGACCTCAGCCTGAGATCTTGGAGAGCAGCTGCCAGTCTGTGTGGACAAAGTGCAGAGAAGGGCAACTAGAATGATAAAAGGGTTGGAACACTTTCCCTGTGAAGAAAGGTTAAAACGCTTGGGGCTCTTTAGCTTGGAGAAACGACGGCTGAGGGGCGACATGATCGAGGTTTATAAGATTATGCATGGGGTAGAGCAGGTTGAGAAAGAGGTTCTTTTCTCCCTTTCTCACAAGACAAGAACTCATGGGCACTTAATGAAATTGCTGAGCAGTCAGGTTAGAGCAGATAAAAGGAAGTCCTTCTTCACCCAAAGAGTGATTAGCACATGGAAGTCACTGCCACAGGAGGTGGTGGCAGCTACAAGCATGGGCGGCTTCAAGAGGGGATTGGATAAACATATGGAGCAGAGGTCTATCAGTGGCTATTAGCCACAAGGTATAGATGGGAAAGGGCTCAGTGGTTAAGTTCAGCAATTCGAGACCCTGATGTCGCATGACAGAGTGAGCTCCCGTCTCTGGTCCCCGCTCCTGCTGACTTTACAGTTCAAAAGCAAGAAATGGCAAGTAGATAAATAGGTACCACTTCGGTGGGAAGGTAACAGTGTTCCGTGCACCTTGGCATCTAGCCATGCCGGCCACATGACCACAGAAATGTCTTCGGACAGCGCTGGCTCTTCGGCTTGGAAACGGAAATGAACACCACACCCCTAGAGTCAGATTCAACCGACTTTCGAGCAAGGGAAACGGTTACCTTTACCTATAGAGAGGAACTCTCGGTCTGGGGCAAGGGATGCTCTGTATTCTTGGTGCTTGGTGGGGGCAGCAGTGGGAGGGCTTCTAGTGTCCCGGCCCCACTGCTAGACCTCCTGATGGCACCTGGTATTTTTGGCTGCTGTGTGCCACAGAGTGTTGGACTGGATAGGCCATTGGCCTGATCCAGCATTGGCTTCTCTTATATTCTTATAAGAGAGAATTGGATAAACATATGGAGCAGAGGTCCATTGGTGTCTTATTAGCCACAAGGTATAGATAGGAACTCTCGGTCTGGGGCAAGGGATGCTCTGTATTCTTGGTGTTTGAGGGGGGCAACAGTGGGAGGGGCTTCTAGTGTCCTGGCCCCACTGCTGGACTTCCTGAGGGCACCTGTTATTTTTGGCCACTGTTTGACTCAAGAGTGTTGGACTGGATGGGCCATTGGCCTGATCCAGCATTGGCTTCCCTTACGTTCTTATGTCCTTATGAGGGTCTGGTTCCGTATATGCTTGTCTGTGCATGGTGGTAGATTTGCGCTAGTGTGTGAAATTGCCATGAAATACAGCCCCGGTGCTCATTCATGGCCAAACACCTATAAAAGACAAATGTTAAAAGTGCTTGACTGATGAGAGATTCTTGCGTTTTGATGTTGGGAAGGGGAAATGTAGCATGGACTTCCTTAGCAAGCGTGTCCCCCCAAATACCGTATGTTTGAAAGGGAAGTCCGAAAAATAAACAGCAAGATAGAGGCAGGTCCCAATTCAAACAGTTTGAGAAACCCTGGCCTAACCCGTGAAATGTATATAACTGGACACCCAACCTGGGTGGCCCAGCTAAACTCAACCTGGGTGGCCCAGCTAAACTCAATCTTGTCAGATTACAGAAGCTAAGCAGGGTTGGCCCTGGTTAGTATTTGGATGGGAGACAACCACCGAAGTCCAGTGTAGCTCTGCCAGAGGCAGGTAATGGCAAACCGCGTTTGTTTGTCTCTTGCTATAAGGATTAAGTACCGGCTTTCCTGGGTGTCTGAGGCCCCCGGAAGGCAAAATTGTTCAAAAAAGCGTTTTTCCAGATCAGTAGCTGTTTTGATGGCTGAATCTGATTGATCCTATGAACTCCGGTGGTCTGCCCAGGATTTAGAACGTTGTACCTGTTGATTTTTACCGTTGGTTTATTGAATGAGTAACACTGCAATTCACCTTTTGGGAGAGAGTCTTGGGTAAAAGGCTGGAAATAAATAGTAAAAGGTAGAGGAGGGTTTAGCTTAGCTAAAAGTGCAACTTTTGATATATAAAAAAGACCCATTTTATATGTTAGTGGGACTTCTTTTTCTACCTGCTCTATCCCATGCCTAATCTTGTAAACCTCGATCATGTCACCCCTCAGCCGTCGTTTCTCCAGGCTAAAGAACCCTTTGATCATTCTAGTTGCCCTTTTCCTGCACTTTTTCCAATGCCATAATATCCTTTTCGAGGTGTGGTGACCAGAGCCGTGTCCTGTGAATACTTCTGCTACGCTTCAGTTCTTTCTGGCGATCCCAGGCCTCTAAAATGCTAATGCATCGTTTATTGAATGTTCCCGTTTTGTTGATTGTACTGAGTCATTCTCTGCCACCCACCTTGAGTCCCTGTAAGGAAGACGGACTGTAAATAAAACAAAATAAAATAAGCTGTCCTTTAGCGTGCCTTCCGAATGCATGGTTACGGAGCGTTCAGGGCCCCATTTTGAGTTTATCACTGTGTTGAGGACACCTTCTTACGTGATGGGGGAAATGTCAGAAGCTGTGGGTCACATGGGAAAGATCCAGGACGTGGCTGCCCCTCCCCAACCACGTCACCTTAGCCAGGAACTAGAGCGATACCGATGTGGTAAGGAACAAGCTGCGGTGCCTCAAGTGGTTAAAACGCTGAACTGCAGGCTGGAAGGTCGGTAGTTCAGCAGTTCGAGACCCGAGAGTGCCGCGTGACGGAGTGAGCTCCCGTCTCTGGCCCCGGCTCCTGCCAACCTAGCAGTTCGAAAGCAAGAAACTGCAAGTCGATAAATAGGAACCGCTTCGATGGGAAGGTCCTGTGCGCCTCGGCGTTTAGTCATGCTGGCCAGGACGGATACGATTCCAGGTTTTACAGTTGTTAAGAATAGTTTGAATGTTAATGCGGTCAGAGGAGGCCTGTATGTGTGTGTGTGTCTGTAGACTGCCTGTCTTTGGTAGGGTCGCCGACGCTGGATTGGGAAATTCCTGGACATTTGGGGGTGGATTCTAGGGAGGGTGGAGAGTGGGGAGGGGAAGGGTCTCAGGGTGGTATATTGGCATTAAGTCCACCCGCCAATGCAGGCGTCTGCAAAGTGCATCGTGTGCTGTTATATTGACTGATAGCTGTGAAATTGTACGAACTGAATATTACTGTTAACACTGAATGTACTGAATATACGGACCTGACGAGGACGTTATAACAGCACACGATGCACTCTGCAGAATGAGAGTTATAAACAGAACACGTTAATAGTTATCGACACAATACCTGCAGATCACGGGAGGGGGTAGTTCCGCTCTATTCTGCTACGGCCAGGCCTCACCTGGAGTCCTGTGTCCCCTGACCTGATCCCCTGTTTATACGTGACCTGGAGTTACACCCGATCGCTACAATTTCCACCCATTTGGTTATTATCAGGGCTATTTTGGGGAAGGAACGCACAGGAATGGCATTCCGGCTGGCTCCCGAGTTGGCCACGCCCAGCAGGAACTCATTAGCATAACAGGCCACACCCAACAGCAGGAACTCATTAGGATTGGCTACATGAGGGGTGTGTGGCCTAACATGCAAAGGAGTTCCTGCTACAACAAGAAGCCCTGGGGTTTTGACAACAAACAAGGTAAATAGAATAAGAAGCAAAAGGTGGGTGTGGCTGGATGACCCCACTTCTGGTAACATGGGGATGTGGCCTAATATGCTAATGAGCGGTACTGTCTGGGGTGTGGCCTAATGTGCTAATAAGTTCCTGCTGTTGGGTGTGGCCTATTATGCTAATGAGTTCCTGCTGGGCTTTTTCTACCAAAAAAGCCCTGGTTATTATGTTATACAAGCAGGGGACCTGCAAGCACTTGTGGGGGGAATCTCAGTTTCCCTCCCCCAACAATTTTCTCTTTCCCTTCCCTGAAAGCCCCTGCAGTGCCTCCCCTATTCCTGCTTCCTTCTCTCCTTCCCAGCCCCCAGGCAACCTTCCCTCCCCTGGCACTCTCTCCCTGGGAAAACTCTGCATGGTTCTGCCTGCTGGTCTGGACTAGACCCAGTTGCATGGTGGGAAACCCTACAGGGCTCTTCTGAGGTTCATATCAGGGGAAGGCCTTGGCTTCTGTGCCCTGTTTGTTGGCCCTGCAGAGGAACTGGCTGGCCAGTGTGTGAGACGGGAGGCTGGACTGGATGGACCCTCCCTGGTCTGACCCAGCAGGGCTCTTCCGACGTGCTTAGCAGGGGAAGACCTTGGCCTCTCTGCCCTGATGTTGGCCCTCCAGAGGAACTGGCTGGCCACTGTGTGAGAATGGATACTGGACTAGATGGACCCTCACTGATCTGACCCAGCAGGGCTCTTCTGATGAGCTTATCAGGGGAAGGCCTCGGCCTCTCTGACCTGGTGTTGGCCCTCCAGGGGAACTGGCTGGCCCCTGTGTGAGATGGGAGGCTGGACTGGATGGACCCTCCCTGGCCTGACCCAGCAGGGCTCTTCTGGTGTCCTTATCAGGGGAAGGCCTTGGCCTCTCTGCCCTGTTGCTGGCCCTCCAGAGGAACTGGCTGGCCCCTGTGTGAGATGGGATGCTGGATTGGAT
Organism: Gekko gecko; assembly: GCA_029375565.1. NCBI lineage: Eukaryota > Metazoa > Chordata > Lepidosauria > Squamata > Gekkonidae > Gekko > Gekko gecko. The sequence continues at coordinate 264,263,588 of JAPDNY010000002.1, forward strand.
GGACCCTCCCTGGCCTGACCCAGCAGGGCTCTTCTGGTGTCCTTCTCAGGGGAAGGCCTCGGCCTCTCTGCCCTGTTGCTGGCCCTCCAGAGGAACTGGCCAGCCCCTGTGTGAGACAGGATGCTGGACTGGATGGACCCTCCCTGGCCTGACCCAGCAGGGCTCTTCTGGTTTCCTTATCAGGGGAAGGCCTCGGCCTCTCTGCCCTGTTCTTGGCCCTCCAGGGGAACTGGCTGGCCCCTGTGTGAGAAGGGAGGCTGGACTGGAGGGACCCTCCCTGGCCTGACCCAGCAGGGCTCTTCTGGTGTCCTTCTCAGGGGAAGGCCTCGGCCTCTCTGCCCTGTTGCTGGCCCTTCAGAGGAACTGGCTGGCCCCTGTGTGAGACGGGAGGCTGGACTGGATGGACCCTCCCTGGTCTGACCCAGCAGGGCTCTTCTGGTGTCCTTGTCAGGGGAAGGCCTCGGCCTCTCTGCCCTGTTGCTGGCCCTCCAGGGGAACTGGCCAGCCCCTGTGTGAGACAGGATGCTGGACTGGATGGACCCTCCCTGGCCTGACCCAGCAGGGCTCTTCTGGTTTCCTTATCAGGGGAAGGCCTCGGCCTCTCTGCCCTGTTCTTGGCCCTCCAGGGGAACTGGCTGGCCCCTGTGTGAGAAGGGAGGCTGGACTGGAGGGACCCTCCCTGGCCTGACCCAGCAGGGCTCTTCTGGTTTCCTTATCAGGGGAAGGCCTCGGCCTCTCTGCCCTGTTCTTGGCCCTCCAGAGGAACTGGCTGGCCCCTGTGTGAGAAGGGAGGCTGGACTGGAGGGACCCTCCCTGGCCTGACCCAGCAGGGCTCTTCTGGTGTCCTTCTCAGGGGAAGGCCTCGGCCTCTCTGCCCTGTTGCTGGCCCTTCAGAGGAACTGGCTGGCCCCTGTGTGAGACGGGAGGCTGGACTGGATGGACCCTCCCTGGTCTGACCCAGCAGGGCTCTTCTGGTGTCCTTGTCAGGGGAAGGCCTCGGCCTCTCTGCCCTGTTGCTGGCCCTCCAGAGGAACTGGCCAGCCCCTGTGTGAGACAGGATGCTGGACTGGATGGACCCTCCCTGGCCTGACCCAGCAGGGCTCTTCTGGTTTCCTTATCAGGGGAAGGCCTCGGCCTCTCTGCCCTGTTCTTGGCCCTCCAGGGGAACTGGCTGGCCCCTGTGTGAGAAGGGAGGCTGGACTGGATGGACCCTCCCTGGCCTGACCCAGCAGGGCTCTTCTGGTTTCCTTATCAGGGGAAGGCCTCGGCCTCTCTGCCCTGTTCTTGGCCCTCCAGAGGAACTGGCTGGCCCCTGTGTGAGAAGGGAGGCTGGACTGGAGGGACCCTCCCTGGCCTGACCCAGCAGGGCTCTTCTGGTGTCCTTCTCAGGGGAAGGCCTCGGCCTCTCTGCCCTGTTGCTGGCCCTCCAGAGGAACTGGCTGGCCCCTGTGTGAGACGGGAGGCTGGACTGGATGGACCCTCCCTGGTCTGACCCAGCAGGGCTCTTCTGGTGTCCTTGTCAGGGGAAGGCCTCGGCCTCTCTGCCCTGTTGCTGGCCCTCCAGGGGAACTGGCTGGCCCCTGTGTGAGACGGGAGGCTGGACTGGATGGACCCTCCCTGGTCTGACCCAGCAGGGCTCCTCTTATGTCTTCCCTCTTTGTTACAGCAGAAAAGCTAAACAAACGTAGCTCAGTGCTAGGGAACTATTGTATACATGGCGGTCTTTCATTTAAATTTGAGAAGGCTAGACTTTCCCTTCCTGAGTGTGCTACTGATCCACGCTCCATCAGTCCCACAGCCGTGACTGCAGCATTCAGTGGGTTTCAGGTCAGCCGTGGCGATGTGTACCTCTGCGCTACGTTGCAGCCCAAGGATCTGAGAGAGGAACGCAGACGTGGGCAGCCGTCCAGCCCCCCTGTGCTGCTAGTAATGTACACCAGGATATTTGCACGGCACAGAGCTGCCGCTGGCAAAATAAGTCCCTGCAAAGTGGCCCAACATGGCCTTCTGTCAAGGCACGCCTCCAGACGGTGCTAGCCCTGAGGCCGCACGATTTTCCATAGCCTTCACACGACCTCCCAGGGGTTCCTTCTGTGAACAACTCGGATGTGATATCATTTGCAGTTTCCCGTTCAAGCCGACCCAAACCGCATCTGGAGTCGGACACGCACAGAAAAGTGTGCATGCCTGGCTATTGAATCCCCTGTGGACAGGCAGGAGGCGGTATTGAACGACTGTGGAGAGGAAAGCCAGGTTGATCTCCGGTTCCATGCAGATGGTGCCTCCCTGGTCACCTGGCGAAGGAAAGAGGAACTGAGCATCTAACGATCTTGGCAGACCAAGGGCAGGTCCAGAATTTCTGCCCGTAGTTTGAGTTGAGAGAGAGTTCAGGTCAGTGGCAGCTTTACCATTAAGCGGACTTGGCTCAAGTGGTTAAGGCGCTGAACTGCAGGCTGTGGAAGGTCCGTAGTTCAGCAGTTCGAGACCCGAGAGTTCCGCATGACGGAGTGAGCTCCCGTCTCTAGTTCCAGCTCCTGCCAACCTAGCAGTTCAAAAGCAAGAAATTGCATGTAGATAAATAGGTACCACTTCGGTGGGAAGATAACAGCGTTCCGTGCGCCTTGGTGTTTAGTCATGCTGGCCACATGACCACAGAAACGTCTTCGGACAGCGCTGGCTCTTCGGCTTTGAAACGGAGAGGAGCACCGCAACCCTAGAGTCGGATTCGACTGGCTTTCGAGCAAGGGAACCTTTACCTTTAACTTTAAGGCACTAGGGCCAGAGGGGGCACCGCAAAGTTGGGGAAAGTGTGAAAAGGGGGGAAAAAATGAATGAAGATTTGTAAAAAAAAAAAAAAAAGAAATTGATAAAAACTAGTGCAAATTGATCATGGTGCACCCTAGGGGTTATCTTCTGTTTTTTGTTGGCGGAGTGCAGTGTCACATAGGCTACGTTTAAAAGTAACCTGCATGTATTTAAAAGTAGAATGATGGAGCCAAATTCAGTTGTCATGACAGTCAATTCAATGACCCTCTCTGCCCCTTTTAAATCTCAGCCCCATGTAAATGTTATCATATGAATAAATTTTTGTATTGCCACAACCTGCATCGTACATCCGGTCAGACAGGTCAAGAAGAAGAAGAAGAAGAAGAAGAAGAAGAAGAAGAAGAAGAAGAAGAGTTTGGCTTTATACCCCGCCCTTCACTGCCCAAAGGCATCTCAGAGCGGCCTACAAACTCCCTTCCCTTCCCCTCCCCACAACAGACACCTTGTGAGGTAGAAGAAGAAGAAGAAGAGATTGGATTTATACCCCGCCTTTCACTACCCAAAGGTGTCTCAGAGCGGCTTTCAAACTCCTTTCCCTTCCCCTCCCCACAACAGACACCCTGTGAGGTAGAAGAAGGGAGGAGATTGGATTTATACCCTGCCCTTCACTACCCAAGGGAGTCTCAGAGCGGCTTACAAACTCCCTTCCCTTCCCCTCCCCACAACAGACACCCTGTGAGGTAGAAGAAGAAGAAGAAGAGATTGGATTTATACCCCGCCCTTCACTACCCAAAGGTGTCTCAGAACGGCTTTCAAACTCCTTTCCCTTCCCCTCCCCACAACAGACACCCTGTGATGTAGAAGAAGGGAGGAGATTGGATTTATACCCTGCCCTTCACTACCCAAGGGAGTCTCAGAGCGGCTTACAAACTCCCTTCCCTTCCCCTCCCCACAACAGACACTCTGTGAGGTAGAAGAAGAGGAAGAAGAGATTGGATTTATACCCCGCCCTTCACTGCCCAAAGGCGTCTCTGAGCGGCTTACAAACTCCTTTCCCTTCCCCTCCCCACAACAGACACCCTGTGAGGTAGAAGAAGGAGGAGATTGGATTTATACCCTGCCCTTCACTACCCAAGGGAGTCTCAGAGCGGCTTACAAACTCCCTTCCCTTCCCCTCCCCACAACAGACACCCTGTGAGGTAGAAGAAGAGGAAGAAGAGATTGGATTTATGCCCCACCCTTCACTACCCAAAGGGAGTCTCAGAGCGGCTTACAATCTCCTTTCCCTTCCTCTCCCCACAACAGACACCCTGTGAGGTAGGCGGGGCTGAGAGAGCTCAGACAGAAACTGCCCTTGAGAGAACAGCTGTGCCAGAGCTTGTGACCGACCCAAGGTCCCATCAGCAGGTGCAAGTGGAGGAGTGGGGGAATCAAACCCGGTTCTCCCAGATAAGAATCCGCGCACTTCACCACTACACCAAACTGGCTCTGAAATGGACTGGGGTCAGTGTGGAAAGGAGAGGGGGGCACCAAGATTGGTCAGTGCTTAGGGCACCAGTGAGCCTCAATCCGCCCTGGTTCAGGTTCAGGTAGGGTAGGAGAAGCCCCGCCCCCAAGCCCCGCCCCCAAGCATGGCCACCCACCTGGCCACCCCTCTCCCTCTCCTCCTGTCAGATTTAAAGGGCTTCAGCTGATCCGTGGGGACCCCGTGGCCCACCAATTAGCCGGAGGGCCCTTTCAATCTAGCAGGAGGGAGGATGAGGGTTGGTTGGCTCGCAAAAAGACCCTGTAAAGGGCAGATTTCCGATAGCCCGCATCCTCTCCTCTCTCTCTCCTCCCTCCTGCTAGATTTAAAGGGCCCTCCGGCTGATCGGCGGGCCACATGTATGTCACAAGCTGGGCTTGGGCTAAGAGGGGCGGAAGTCAAGTCCGGTCCGAGGCCGTTGCCAGGAGAGTCGGAGCGAGAGCTGAAAGAGGGGTTGTCCGAAGCAGGGGTCAGGAAGCCAGGGATCCGAGCCAGAGCGGGGGTCCAAGGACAGGAGCCAAAGGTGGGTGTGTGGTACGCACAGTAGAGACTCGTCGCTGCCGCGAGAGCCCAATCCTGAGTGGGAGTTCTGTAGGCCTCCGACCGGGCTTCCCATGGTGGCAGCGCTGCTCCGGCTAGTACTCAGGACTTGGCGCCCGCCTTCCCGGCCAGCGTGCATCTCAACGGGGCGGGTGGCTAAGTCTCTGCAGAGCCACTCCCTCAGTCGAACCACCCGCGGAGGTGAGTCAGGTGGGCTCCCCGATTGCACCTGTGCCTCCTCGGCTGCTGCAGGACCCAGGTGCGAGGTTTACGGACTCAAGTGCTGGCAAGCTGTCCACTCGTGAGAGAGAGAGAAAGAGAGAGATTGGATTTATACCCCGCCCTTCACTACCCAAAGGTGTCTCAGAGCGGCTTACAAACTCCTCTCCCTTCCCCTCCCCACAACAGACACCCTGTGTGGTAGAAGAAGAGGAAGAAGAAGAAGAGATTGGATTTATACCCCACCTTTCACTACCCAAGGGAGTCTCAGAGACTTACAAACTCCCTTCCCTTCCCCTCCCCAGAACAGATACCCCCAGTGAGGTAGTAGTAGAAGAAGAAGAAGAGGAAGAGATTGGATTTATCCCTCGCCCTTCACTACCCAAGGGAATCTCAGAGCAGCTTACAAACTCCTTTCCCTTCCCCTCCCCACAACAGACACCCTGTGAGGTAGAAGAAGAAGAAGAGACTGGATTTATACCCCGCCCTTCACTACCCAAGGGAGTCTCAGAGCAGCTTACAAACTCCTTTCCCTTCCCCTCCCCACAACAGACACCCCGTGAGGTAGAAGAAGAAGAAGAGACTGGATTTATACCCCGCCCTTCACTACCCAAGGGAGTCTCAGAGCGGCTTACAAACTCCTTTCCCTTCCCCTCCCCACAACAGACACCCTGTGAGGTAGAAGAAGAAGAAGAGACTGGATTTATACCCCGCCCTTTACTACCCAAGGGAGTCTCAGAGCAGCTTACAAACTCCTTTCCCTTCCCCTCCCCACAACAGACACCCTGTGAGGTAGAAGAAGAAGAAGAGACTGGATTTATACCCCGCCCTTTACTACCCAAGGGAGTCTCAGAGCAGCTTACAAACTCCTTTCCCTTCCCCTCCCCACAACAGACACTCTGGGTGATTTCCCACTAAAGCTTGCCGCGGGGTTGTGCACCGTTTGCCCGGAGATTTAGTCAATTTCACACCGACCGCGGGGCTGCATTTTGACCAGCGGCTCGCCGATTTCCCGCAGTTTCGTAATCCTCAAAAAACAGGATTACGAAACTGCGGGGAAATCGGGCGAAGCCGCGGGTCAAAATGCAGCCCCGCGGCTTCGGGTGTGAAATTGACTAAAAATCTCCGGGCAAACGGCGGCACAACCCCGCGGCAAGCTTTAGTGGGAAATCACCCTCTGTGAGGTAGAAGAAGAAGAGGAAGAGATTGGATTTATCCCTCGCCCTTCACTACCCAAGGGAATCTCAGAGCAGCTTACAAACTCCTTTCCCTTCCCCTCCCCACAACAGACACCCTGTGAGGTAGAAGAAGAAGAAGAGACTGGATTTATACCCCGCCCTTTACTACCCAAGGGAGTCTCAGAGCAGCTTACAAACTCCTTTTCCTTCCCCTCCCCACAACAGACACTCTGTGAGGTAGAAGAAGAAGAGGAAGAGATTGGATTTATCCCTCGCCCTTCACTACCCAAGGGAATCTCAGAGCAGCTTACAAACTTCTTTCCCTTCCCCTCCCCACAACAGACACTCTGTGAGGTAGAAGAAGAAGAGGAAGAGATTGGATTTATACCCCGCCCTTTACTACCCAAGGGAGTCTCAGAGCAGCTTATAAACTCCTTTCCCTTCCCCTCCCCACAACAGACACCCTGTGAGTTAGAAGAAGAAGAAGAGACTGGATTTATACCCCGCCCTTTACTACCCAAGGGAGTCTCAGAGCGGCTTACAAACTCCCTTCCCTTCCCCTCCCCACAACAGACACCCTTTGAGGTAGAAGAAGAGGAAGAGATTGGATTTATACCCCGCCCTTCACTACCCAAGGGAGTCTCAGAGCGGCTTACAAACTCCCTTCCCTTCCCCTCCCCACAACAGACACCCTGTGAGGTAGAAGAAGAGAAGAGATTGGATTTATACCCCGCCCTTCACTACCCAAGGGAGTCTCAGAGCGGCTTACAAACTCCCTTCCCTTCCCCTCCCCACAACAGACACCCTGTGAGGTAGAAGAAGAAGAAGAGACTGGGTTTATACCCCGCCCTTTACTACCCAAGGGAGTCTCAGAGCAGTTTACAAACTCCTTTCCCTTCCCCTCCCCACAACAGACACCCTGTGAGGTAGAAGAAGAAGAAGAGACTGGATTTATACCCCGCCCTTTACTACCCAAGGGAGTCTCAGAGCAGCTTACAAACCCCTTTCCCTTCCCCTCCCCACAACAGACACCCTGTGAGGTCGGTGGGGCTGAGAGACCTCTGACAGAAACTGCTCTTTTTCAAGGACAGCTCTGACAGAACTATGGTTTGCCCCAAGGTCATCCAGCAGGTGCAAGTGGAGGAGCGGGGAATCAAACCCGGCTCCCCCAAGGTTAGAGTCCAGGCACTTAACCATTACGCCAAACTGGCTCTCTTCTGGTTCTGACAATGCCGGTGCCTATGGCTGTGATACCAACTCGGGCAGGGACTCAGCGCCGTCGCTCATGACAACGTGGTACCCGCGGATCAGTTGAAACCCTTTAAATCAGGCAGGAGGGGAGGGAGGAGTGGCCGGGCGGTGATGGTTGCACTTGGGGGGCGGGGGCGGGGCTCCGAATTCCCCCCACTGGAGCGAGGAGGGGACCTGGCAACGCTAGGTTCTGGAGCGTCAGAACTCCGTTGGGTCGTTCACTTTTCGACTCACCTTTTGGGGGTCAGGGTCGTCCTATTGCTGCCAGGGGTCACTCTCCGTCACATAGGTAAAGGTAAAGGTTTCCCTTGCTCGAAAGCCAGTCGAATCCGACTCTAGGGTTGCGGTGCTCCTCTCCGTTTCAAAGCCGAAGAGCCAGCGCTGTCCGGAGACGTTTCCGTGGTCACGTGGCCGGCACGACTAAACACCAAGGCGCACCCTAACTCTACCTTTCGTTAACCCCTCGTGCAAGGATTACCTGCCAGCCAAATATGCTCTGTCCTTGGAAGAGGTTCAGGGCTGAATGGTGGGACCTGTGCTGGGTACTCTGAAGGTCCCACATTCGGTCTTCAGCGTCTCCCCGATCTCAGGCAGCGACTCCAAGAAGGTCCTCCTTAGCTGCAGCTCTGGAGATAGACTCTGTGAGTCAACGTGGTGGGCAGACGGACCAGTGATCTCACTCCACGTTAGGTGGTCTCATCCTGTATCATTGGGCAAAGGAGGCCGAAGAGGTATTCCCCTTTGTATTGAAAGTTCCAGTTGGGCCAGTGATTGAGTGGAAGCTGAGACTTCCTTCCGCTGAAGGGCTGGTCATTGAGTCATATCCAAGGCATACCTTTAAAGGGTCCAGATCACAGGAGGTGGTAGTTCCGCTCTACTCTGCTATGGTCAGGCCTCACCTGGAGTCCTGTGTCCACTTTTGGGTACCACGTTTTAGGAAGGATGTTGACAAGCTGGAGAGTGTACAGAAGAGGGCGACCAGGATGGTGAGAGGGTTGGAATCCAAGTCTTATGAGGAAAGGCTGAAAGAGTGGGGTCTGTTTAGCCTGGGAAAGAGAAGGCTTAGAGGGGACATGATGGCAGTCTTCAAATATCTGAAGGGCTGTCGTGTAGAAGATGGAGCAGATCTATTCTCTCTTGCTCCGGATTGCAAGACTAGATCTAATGGGTGGAAATTACGAGGGAGTCGTTACTGGCTAAATATCAGGAGGAACTTCCTAACTGTAAGAGTGGTTGAGCAGTGGAACAGTCTGCCTCAGGAGGTGGTGGATGCTCCACTGGATATTTCCAAGTGGAGGCTGGACGACCATCTTTCAGGTATGTTGTAGGGCTATCTTTCGGCTGTGCTCCTGCAGAGTACAGGGGGTTGGACTAGATGACCTGCAAGGTCCCTTCCAACTCTGACATTCTACGATTCTGTAACTGGACAAGAAAAGGCAACAAACTCTCCACAGTGTGACATAGTCTGAGTCGAATTGGGAGGAGAACCGATTCTGCCCCCAGTGAGACGGGTCGGCCAAACTTTCCAACTCATTCCGCAGAAATCCAGTCCCCCGTGTCGTGCCGCACCCTGACGTAGGCCTGTCTTCTTTCCTTCTCCTTCTTCCCTCCCCTTGTTTCCTTACAGCTGCCGAACCAGTAACAGGAAGAGCCTGATCCTGACAAGTACGTCACCAACGCTGCCGCGGCCTCACTCCCCACTCCCAGGTCACATTGGTGAGTCCGGCCCTCGACCAGTCCCGTTCTTTTCTCTAAAATTCCATCCTCGATGAGTCTCACCCGATATTGGGCGTGGCCTCCAAAGGGAAGGAGTCACTTTGGTCCCGGTCTCTGGGTCTCTGCCCAGGCGCTGGTTCCCAAGTTCCCCCAAGAAGGCTTAGCTGCCCATTAGACTGCCTATGAGAAGGCACAGGTCTTCAGTCCCAGTAGCTGCTACCCATATCCAGGACTTTTTCATTATTATTATTCAAATTTTCAAATGTTTAACAGAGCAATACAAACATTGTCAACTTGGTGGGCTACGTTAAGAAAAGCATTCTAAGAAAACAACAACAAAAAACAGTTTAATAATACGTTTTAATGTGCCCTTATACTATTTAGCGGAGTAGTGCTAATTACATAGATATTTTGTTTCGGCAGGCAATTTAAAGGAAAGGACTGAGCTGACTAAGTGCCGATCTTTGACTATGAAAGGAACGTTAACTACTTTTTAACTTTATGTCAAGAGGTCTTTTCTCTCTTTAAAAAAAGTGGCCATTTTTCCGTTGGATTGTACAGTTCCCTCTCATTACGGCTCTCATAGAAAAAGACCCTTCTTGGAGAGGGGCCACAGCTCAGTGGCAGAGCCTCTGCTTGGCATACAGAAGGTCCCAGGTTCAATCCCCGGCATCTCCACTTGAAAGGACCAGGCAGGAGGTGATGGGAAAGACCTGGACCTGAGACCCTAGCTCAGTGGCAGAGCCTCTGCTTGGCATGCAGAAGGTCCCAGGTTCAATCCCCAGCATCTCCAGTTAAAAGGACCAGGCAGGAGGTGATGGGAAAGACCTGGACCTGAGACACTGACTCAGTGGCAGAGCCCCTGCTTGGCATGCAGAAGGTCCCAGGTTCAATCCCCTTCATCTCCAGTTAAAAGGGCCAAGCAGGAAGTGATGGGAAAGACCCTGACCTGAGACCCTGGCTCAGTGGCAGAGCCTCTGCTTGACATGCAGAAGGTCCCAGGTTCAGTCCCCGGCATCTCCAGTTGAAAGGACCAGGCAGGAGGTGATGGGAAAGACCTTGACCTGAGATCCTGGCTCAGTGGCAGAGCCCCTGCTTGGCGTGCAGAAGGTCCCAGGTTCAATCCCCTTCATCTCCAGTTAAAAGGGCCAGGCAGGAAGTGATGGGAAAGACCTTGACCTGAGACCCTGGCTCAGTGGCAGAGCCTCTGCTTGGCATGCAGAAGGTCATAGGTTCAATCCCTGGCATCTCCAGTGAAAACTACCAGGCAGCAGGTGATGAGAAAGACCTTGACCTGAGACCCTGGCTCAGTGGCAGAGCCTCTGCTTGGAATGCAGAAGGTCCCAGGTTCAGTCCCCGGCATCTCCAGTTAAAAGGACCAGGCAGGAGGTGATGGGAAAGACCTTGACCTGAGACCCTGGCTCAGTGGCAGAGCCTCTGCTTGGAATGCAGAAGGTCCCAGGTTCAGTCCCCGGCATCTCCAGTTAAAAGGACCAGGCAGGAGGTGATGGGAAAGACCTTGACCTGAGACCCTGGCTCAGTGGCAGAGCCTCTGCTTGGAATGCAGAAGGTCCCAGGTTCAGTCCCCGGCATCTCCAGTTAAAAGGACCAGGCAGCAGGTGATGAGAAAGACCTTGACCTGAGACCCTGGCTCAGTGGCAGAGCCTCTGCTTGGCATGCAGAAGGTCCCAGGTTCAGTCCCCGGCATCTCCAGTTAAAAGGACCAGGCAGGAGATGATGCGAAAGACCTTCCTCTGCCTGAGGCCCTGGAGAGCTGCTGCCAGTTTGGGTAGACAAGACTGACCTTGGTGGACCAAAAGGTCTGACTCATTAGAAGGCAGCTTCATATTTTCTTCACCTGCACTGTAGTTTTCCAGCAAACCTGTCTTTTTGTTTGCCTGTCTGTCTGCAGGCCCATCTGTCTGTCTTTCCATCCTTACATTCAGCAGTGAGAACATTAAAATCACCTTCTCACCTTCCCATCTTTCTCTCCATCCATATGTGGTCCTTTGTCCAACTCCTCATCCTTTCCTCCGACTACTTAGCTAACCGCTCGGTCCTCGGTCCTCGACCTACCGTGGTCCATCCATCTGTTCCGTTGATTTATTAAACCCTTTTCCATCTCATTTGTCTCTCCCTCCACCCAGCACTCTGTTTCGTAGCATCTTTGTGTCTTCTGCTCTGATGTTTAACCGTGCTCTTTGATATCTCCGCCCCCAAGGGCTTGTTTTTAGGGTTGCCGTGATAACTTCCGTCAGCGATATGTGATTCCTTCTGTGTCTTTTTTTCCTGCCCTGTTCACAGGTAGCAGCCCCCTCGACAGCCCTCGGAATTTCTCCCCAAATACTCCAGCCCATTTTTCCTTCGCTTCTTCCCGCAGGTAAGAGCAGTTCCTCATTCTTGGGGGCTCAGATACGAAATCGGCTTTGTGGAGGCAGAATTTGGACACTTGGAGTCCCTGTAGACTAATGAAGGGAGCTTTGACTCTCTCGAAAGCTTATACCTCAAAAAAAAAAAAACCCTTAGAATCACATAATCACAGAGTTGGAAGGGGCCATCTAGTCCAACCCCCAGCTCAGTGCAGGGTCACCTAGAGCGTCCCTGACAAGTGTATAGATTCATGTATCATCAATCATGTTGGTCTCTGTGGTAGAACTGTCCTTCTCTGGCCTGCAGGCCCTGTTCCACTCTGCCCTCCTGGGTTTTCCCAACACCTGGAGGGGCTTTTCTCTCTCTTTATTCAATCGTTGCCACCACTTGATCTTTGTACGGAATTGCCCACTGGGAGGATCGGGGCTCCCAGCTTACCTTCTGCATTCTGAGGCCTTGCCTCTGTGTCTCCTGCTATGCAGAGTCTGGCTACCACATAGACGGCTTGCTGCCTTGTGCACCACTGGGGGAGTGGCCACTTGCCAACTGACTGCCCTCCCCTTCCCCCTGGTGCTCCCTTTAAAATCGTGTGTCCAAGACGGTGGAGGTCTGCATGGCACAGAGAACCACTACCAGCATCAAAAGTTATAAAGAATGTATTTAAAAAGGAAATGTTTGCGAGCAGACTCTCAGCACAGCACCAGACTGAGCAAGGGATTCAAAAGAAAAGGGTAAAATGCAGTTCCTCTGTCCCTTCCTCCCTCTCTCTTTACATAGAAGTTAAATGTAAGGCAGGCTCCTTAGCTTAGAAAGTTACAGATGTTTTACAGGAGTGCCATTACCTTCAAACCTCCTTCAGGCCAGCACAAGGCAATGGCCACCTCCTCCAGACCTCAGTTAAGAGCTCTGTCTGTTTCAAAGGAATCCTTTGATCAAAGGATCAAAGAAGTTTTCCCTGAAGCCTCCAGGAGTTTCTTTCTGAAGTCTTTCTAGCCTTAATTCCTCCAAGTCTCTGTTCCCTGCTTGGGGGAGGGGAAGTCTGACCATCCCCATTTTCTCTCACTAGACCTATTAGCATTTCTAAAAAGGTGGTAGATGGGGATGCCAGAAAAGCAGTTGAATTGACTTCCCCCTTGTTACCTTTTCTCAGCCTGAGAGAAGAACACTGTAAAACTCCACTGTAAAAATCCAAGCTGGGGATTATTAGGAAGGGAATTGAAAACAAATCAGCCAGTATCATCATGCCCCTGTATAAATCATTGGTGCGACCTCATTTGGAATACTGTGTACAGTTCTGGTCGCCATACCTCAAAAAGGATATTATAGCATTGGAAAAAGTGCAGAGAAGGGCAACTAGAATGATAAAAGGGTTGGAACCCTATTCGTCATATCCAGTGAAGTGAGCTGTATACCTTGTGGCTGTCTATGCTTGTAGCCTCCACCACTTCCTGCAGCAGTGAGTTCCACGTGTTAATGGCTCTTTGGGTGAAGAAATACTTCCTTTGATCAGTTCTGAGCCTACTACTCCTTAATTTCATTGAGTGCCCACAAGTTCTTGTATTGTAAGAAAGGGAGAAAAGGACTTAAGACCCTAAGAACATAAGAGAAGCCAATGGTGGATCAGGCCAATGGCCCATCCAGTCCAACACTCTGTGCCACACAGTGGCCAGAAATACCAGGTGCCAAAAGGAAGTCCTTCTTCACCCAAAGAGTGACTAACACGTGGAATTCACTGCCACAGGAGGTGGTGGTGGCTACAAGCATGGACAGCTTCAAGAGGGAATTGGATAAACATATGGAGCAGAGGTCCATCAGTGGCCCCTCTTAGCCACAAGATATAGATAGGAACTCTCGGTCTGGGGCAAGTGATGCTCTGTATTCTTGGTGCTTGAGCGGGGAGGCAATAGTGGGAGGGCTTCTGGAGTTCTGGCCCCACTGCTGGACCTCCTGAGGGCCCCTGGTATTTTTGGCCACTGTGTAACACAGAGTGTTGGACTGGATGGGCCATCGGCCTGACCCAACATTGGCTTCTCTTATGTTCTTCTTATGTTCTTAGGAGGTCCGTCAGTGGGGCCAGGACACTAGAAGCTCTCCCACTATTGCCCCCCCCAAGCACCAAGAATACAGTTTTCTCCACCTTCCCTACCCCTGCCCCATTTATCAGCTTCCCGTCTCTCAGGTCGACCGCAGCAAGATCCCCTTCTTCTCGTGGACTTCGGAGAAATGCAGGGTTCTGCCTGTCCGTCTGGAGCCGGTTTGCTCTGCCAGGCCGCACGGACAGCGTGAGGCAGGCGGGAACATGGCACAGCGGTCTAGCAGCATCTACAGCCGCCTCCCCCCACTCCCCATCTGCTCCCTGTTCTTTTTATAGAGCCACGTGCGCCCCCTCCCCTCCCTCCCGCCCACCTCCGCCCCGCCGAAGCCAGGGAACAGACTGTGAAGTTCCACCTGGCATCGATAAAGTGCCACTTAGATCCACTCTGAGCTGTTTACATCTCTCGGTTCTGTGCTTTGCTGCCTGGGCCTGAAGTGGGTGGGTGGTTTTTAAAAGGGGGAAGTGGGTGCAAATTACCTTGAGCCGGGGAGCCCACAAAGTCCTGCCTGTTATACTTCCATGTGTGCCCTTGTAAAGTCCCTCCTGTTACTCTGTCTCTCTCCCTCTTTGTTTGCTTAAAGGGAGCAGTGCCTCCAGGCCGGGCCTGGCAAGGAGTCAGCACGCCCCTTCAGGCTAGGGATCTCCTAAGCAGTGGCTCCCAGCCTTCTTGGTACACTGACCAACGCGCCCTCTAAGCTGTGGAGTCTTGTGAGCAAAAATTCTACTTTGTGAGCTACTGGCGTTAATGCTGTGAGCAAGCAATTTGGCTGCTGCATCAATTAGTTTGCTCTGGAGCCCTCCTTCCGGAGCTCAGACAACAATCTGTGAGCTGGAGGCTAAAAAACTGTGAGCTGGCTCACACTGACTCAACTTAGAGTGAACACTGCCCGGGGCCCCTGCTTCCTTGCGTCCACATTTCTCTCGCTCTGGGATTTGTCCAAACACCACAGCCTGGACCAATCACTCTCAGAGATGATTTTTTTTAACTTTTAAAAAATACTTTATTTTAATGTTGATACAGTGCAATATAAAAAAAAGAAAAAGAAAAGCAGTAAATTCAACATAGTCGTTCCAAGTAAAGAGCAGTACAGCTAACATGACAAATTTTTGTGTGCACAGACACTTTTATCAAATACATGCACACGAATTTTTGCATGCAGACACTTTATCAAATACGTGCACACGAATTTTTGTGTGCACAGACACTTTATCAGATACGTGCACACGAATTTTTGTGTGCACAGACACTTTTATCAAATATGTGCACACGAATTTTTGCGTGCACAGACACTTTATCAAATACGTGCATGCAAATTTTTCTGTGCACAGACACTTTATCAAATACGTGCACACGAATTTTTGCGTGCACAGACACTTTATCAAATACGTGCACACGAATTTTTGCGTGCACAGACACTTTATCAAATACGTGCACATGAATTTTTGCGTGCACAGAGACTTTATCAAATACGTGCACACAAATTTTTGCATGCACAGAGACTTTATCAAATACGTGCACACAAATTTTTGTGTGCACAGACACTTTTATCAAAGACATGCACACGAATTTTTGTGTGCACAGACACTTTATCGAATACGTGCAGACGAATCTTTGTGTGCACAGACACTATCAAATATGTGCACACGAATTTTTGTGTGCACAGACACTTTATCAAATACGTGCACACGAATTTTTGTGTTCACAGACATTTTATCAAATACGTGCACGCGAATTTTTGCGTGCAGAGACACTTTATCAAATACGTGCACGTGAATTTTTGCGTGCACGGAGACTTTATCAAATACATGCACACGAATTTTTGTGTGCACAGAGACTTTATCAAATACGTGCACACGAAAGCTCATACCATTTGGAGCAGGAGCGCGCAGGAGCAGAGCTCCGGCAGTTAGAAGCACAGGCAACGGTGGCAAGCCCCGCCCCCAGCTTCGAGCAGGAGCTCAAAGCAGCACGTGTAGCGTTCCTCCTGGGCCCCGATAGGCTACTCTGGGACTGGAATGACAGCCCCCGGAGTGGAAAGACAGTCCCTAGGGGTTGAGCCTGAGTGGTGGGTGTTGCCTCCTGACACACTTCCAGTGATGCCAGGGGGCGTGGCATATGCAAATAAGTTGTGCGAATGAGTTATGCTAATGAGCCCCTGCACCTCTTTTTCTACGAAATGACCGCTGGGTCACAGTGTTAGGAAGGCAGACAAAAATATATATCACTGTGCGTACAATAAATATCTGTTTATGGTAAAACAATTTTATGCTTTATTCTTGTATAGAGAGCCAGTTTGGTGTAGTGGTTAAGTGCGCGGACTCTTCTCTGGGAGAACCGGGTTTGATTCACTCCACTTGCACCTGCTGATGTGACCTTGGGTCAGTCACAAGCTCTGGCACAGCTGTTCTCTCAAGGACAGTTTCTGTCATAAATTCTCTCAGCCCCACCTGCCTCAGAGGGGGTGTCTGTCATGGGGAGGGGAAGGGAAAGGCGTTTGTGAGCCGCTCTGAGACGCCTTTGGGCAGTGAAGGGCGGGGGATAAATCCAAACTCCTTCTTCTTCTTCTTGTCAGCGATGGACTAGTGATAAGGGGCGCTGTCTGAATGTAAACTGGCATTCAATGTATTGTCTGGCTGAAACATATTTTTCTCTATGTATGGTTTGGGCGAAGTATGTTCTTGATGGTATTTGATACCAATGTTTAGACAACAGCATTGAAAAATATAAAAAGAAAAAGAATAAAGCGGAAAATTGTTTGACCATAACCATATATTTACTATACATAGTGAGATACATACATATATATATCTTTCCTTATATATATTTGAGTTTTCGTCTGCCCTTATATGGCGAAAATGCGCGCCATAATCAGTTGGCCGAGGGACCTGCCGGTCAGAGAGGCAGTCCCTTGCCATTGGCTGGCTTGGCTGCCTGCGTGGGCGGGGAGCCACCGCACCGGCCTCCAGCCCACCCACCCAGGACGAGGCCGGCCGGGACGGCTGGGGAGCCGCCGCGCCGGCCTCCAGGTCCCCCGCCCACCCGCCCAGGACGAGGCCGGCCGCGACGCCTGGGGAGCCGCCGCGCCGGCCTCCAGGTCGCCCGCCCACCCGCCCAGGACGAAGCCGGCCGCGACGGCTGGGGAGCCGCCGCGCCGGCCTCCAGGTCGCCCGCCCACCCTCCCAGGACGAGGCCGGCCGAGACGGCTGGGGAGCCGCCGCGCCGGCCTCCAGGTCGCCCGCCCACCCTCCCAGGACGAGGCCGGCCGAGACGGCTGGGGAGCCGCCGCGCCGGCCTCCAGGTCGCCCGCCCACCCTCCCAGGACGAGGCCGGCCGCGACGGCTGGGGAGCCGCCGCGCCGGCCTCCAGGTCGCCCGCCCACCCTCCCAGGACGAGCCCGGCCGAGACGGCTGGGGAGCCGCCGCGCCGGCCGCCAGGTCGCCCACCCACCCTCCCAGGACGAGGCCGGCAGCAACGGCTGGGGAGCCGCCGTGCCGGCCTCCAGATCGCCCGCCCACCCGCCTGCCCAGGACGAGGCCGGCCGCGATGGCCGGGGAGCCGCCGCGCCGGCCTCCAGCCCACCTGCCCAGGACGAGGCCGGCCACGACAGCTGGGGAGCCGCCGCGACGGCCTCCAGGTCACCCGCTCACCCCCCCAGGATGAGGCCGGCCGCGACGGCCTGGGAGCCGCCGCGCCAACCTCCAGCCCGTCCTCCTCCCCCACCCGCCCAGGAGATGGCCTGCGGTGGCGGCAAGGGAGCCACAGCGCGCCTGACCTCCCCTTCGCTTCTCCCCCTCCCCACCAATCCTGCCACACGGGAGAAGCTCCCGCAGGCCCCCCCCTCTTCTCCCACCCCGCACCTCCTCCCTGCCCCTCTTCTGTCTTCCTTTCTCTGTCTCTCCCCTCCCCACTTTCTCTCTCTCTCTCTCACTCTGTTCCCCCCTTTCTTCTCTCCTCTGCTTCCTTCCCTTCTACTCTCTCTCAATCCCTCTCTTTCTACCCTTCTTTCTTCTTTCCTGGCTTTCTTTCCCCTTCCTTCCTTCCCTTCTTTCTTTCTAACTTATGGCCATGACCCCCTCCACACTCTGTCTCTGACTCCCCCCTCTTTCTCTCTCCCCCCACTTTTCCTGCCTCCCCCGCCTCTAACTCACTCCCTCTCTTCCTTCCACCCGCCCTTCCTTCCTATCTAGGGCCCGTTGTCTACTGCCACAACGGGCTTTCCTCACTAGTATATATATATATATATATATATATATATTTTATATGGCCACCCTGAACATAAGAACATAAGAGAAGCCAATGTTGAATCAGGCCAGTGGCCCATCTAGTCCAACACTCTGTCACACAGCGGCCAAAATATACCAGGTGCCCTCAGGAGGTCCAGCAGTGGGGCCAGGACACCAGAAGCCCTCCCACTGCTGCCCCCTCCAGCACCAAGGATAGAATGCAGCACCTGCCCCAGACTGAGAGTTCCCATCTATACCCTGTGGCTAATAGCCACTGATGGACTTCTGCTCCATATGTTTATCTAATTCCCTCTTGAAACTGTCCATGCTTGCAGCTGCCACCACCTCCTGTGGCAGTGAATTCCATACGTTAATCACTCTTTGGGTGAAGAAGGACTTCCTTTTATCTGTTCTAACCCGACTGCTCAGCAATTTCATGGAGTGCCCACGAGTTCTTGTATTGTGAGAAAGGGAGAAAAGTACTTCTTTCTCAACCTGCTCTATCCCATTCATAATCTTATAAACCTCGATCATGTCACCCCTCAGCCGTCATTTCTCCAAGCTAAAGAGCCCCAAGCGTTTTAACCTTTCTTCATAGGGAAGGTGTTCCAACCCTTTTATCATTCTAGTTGCCCTTCTCTGCACTTTTTCCAGTGCCTCCTGCTGATAAGTTTTCTCCCCTCCCCGCTGGTTGCCGTGGTGTACCTGGCCACCGTAGTGCCCACTGATGCCGCTCCCATCCCTCTGTGATGCCATCGGTTCATACAGTGAGCTCACGCAGTGGGCCGGTCAGTTGGTTTCAGCCCCGGCTTGAGGATGAAGCCTCCATATTTCTGGCTGACCAGAAACATGTTGGTTCACCACACCTTGTTGGCTGCTTTCATGCGTAAAGTTTTGCCTCTGTAAGTATAAGCTGATGGCGACGGAGGGGAGGAATGCCCCATGGACGTCATCGATGGTTGCCAACCTCCAGGGGAGGTGGGCTGGAGATCTCCCTGAATTCCAAATGATCTTCCAGCAGACAGAGATCAGTTCCCCTGGAGAACGTGCCTGCACCCCAGACCTCTTGAATTCCCCCAAACTCGGCCCTTCCTAAGGTCTGCCCCGAAATCTCCAGGAATTTGCCAACCTAAGAGCCAGTTTGGGGTAGTGGTTAGGAGGGCGGACTCTAATCTGGGAGAACCAGCTCTGATTCCCCACTCTTCCACATGCAGCTGCTGGGGTAACCTTGGGTCAGTCATAAGTTCTCTCAGAGCTGTTCTCTCAAGGGCAGTTCTGGAAAGAGCTCTCTCAGCCCCACCTACCTCATAGGGTGTCTGTTGTGGGGAGGGGAAGGGAAAGGAGACTGTAAGCCGCTCTGAGACTCCTTCGAGTAGTGAAGGGCGGGGTGTAAATCCAGTCTCCTCTTCTCCTCTTCTTCATCTAATGTCATCACATATGAAAAATGTCCAAGGTCCTACAATGCCAAGACCACGGCCACACAACCCGGAAATCTATGGCAACTAAATGTCCAAGGAGTTGGAGCCTCTTTCCTGGTGTGGAAAGGTTTAGCATATTGGGGGGGGGGGTTAATAGGAGAGGGCACAAAAGAAGTTTATAAAGCTCCAAATGGTGTTGAGACGTTGGTGTTGAAATGGGGTTGAAAATGAGTTTTCTCTCTCATACCCTGGCCGCTGCCCCCCCCCCCCAAGTTGGTTGGAAGTAGGTTCAGGACGAATGAAAGCAAGTACTTTTTAATGCAGCACTTAGTTAACTTACAGAACAGACAGCTTGAACTCATGGTCGTGGCCACAAGTTCGGATTGCTGCTGCTGTTTTCTAAATGCCGGGTCAAATTCACGACGGGATAAGCCCATCAATCATTATTAGCAGTCATTTCCTGGAGCTGGAAGGTGCCGTAGAGGACGTCTAGTCCAACCCTCTGCTGAAAATCTGAAGGCAGGGCTCGGTCAATTAAATGTTGAGAAGCAGCGCATTGTTGAGTCCTTATATATTTCATTCATTCATTCATTCCTACTCTGCCTTTCTCCACAATGGGAAGCCAAAGCGGCTCGCATCGTTTTTCTTCTCCACTTGCTTTATCCTCACGACCACCCTATGAGGTAGGCTGCGAGAATGTTAAGTGGCCCAAGCTTCCATGGCACGAATGGGGATTCGAACCCGGGTCTCCCAGATACTAGTCCAACACTTTTAACCCCTAGACACATTGGCTGTTTAGAGGCAGCATACCTTTGAAGGGCAGCTGGTGGGGGGACAAAGAACAGGGGTTGACCCTGTTTGGTGTAGTGGTTAAGTGCACGGACTCTAATCTGGGAGAACCGGGTTTGAGTCCGCACTACTCCACATATGGCTGCTGGTGTGACCTTGGGTAAGTCACAAGTTCTTTCAGAGCTGTTCTTGAAAGAGCTCTCTCAGCCTCACCTGCCTGACAGGGGGCGTCTGTTGTGGGGAGGGGAAGGGAAAGAAGATTGTCAGCCGCTCTGAGACTCCCTCGGGTAGTGAAGGGCGGAGTATAAATCCAATCTCTTCCTCTTCTATCCTCAGGGTGTCTGTTGTGGGGAGGGAGAAGGGAAGAAGAAGAAGAAGAAGAAGAAGAAGAAGAAGAAGAAGAAGAAGAAGAGTTTGGATTTATATCCCGCCCTTCACTTCCCAAAGGCGTCTCAGAGCGGCTTACAAACTCCTTTCCCTTCCCCTCCCCACAACAGACACCCTGTGAGGTAGGTGGGGCTGAGAGAGCTCTAACACAAACTGTCCTTGAGAGAACAGCTGTGCCAGAGCTTGTGACTGACCCAAGGTCACATCAGCAGGTGCAAGTGGAGGAGTGGGGGAATCAAACCCGGTTCTCCCAGATAAGAGTCCGCGCACTTAACCACTACACCAAACTGGCTCTCCTTTCCCAAACTGGGAAAGGAGTTTGTAAGCAGCTCTGAGACTCCCTCGGGTAGTGAAGGGCGGGGTAGAAATCCAGTCTCTTCCTCTTCTTCTACCTCACAAGGTGTCTGTTGTGGGGAGGGGAAGGGAAAGGAGTTTGTAAGCCGCTCTGAGACTCCCTCGGGTAGTGAAGGGCGGGGTATAAATCCAGTCTCTTCCTCTTCTTCTACCTCACAGGGTGTCTGTTGTGGGGAGGGAGAAGGGAAAGGAGATTGTAAGCCACTCTGAGACTCCCTTGGGTAGTGAAGGGCGGGGTATAAATCCAGTCTCTTCTTCTTCTACCTCACAGGGGGTGCCTTTTGTGGGGAGGGGAAGAGAAAGGCGTTTGTCAGCCGCTCTGAGACTCCCTTGGGTAGTGAAGGGTGGGGTATAAATCCAATCTCCTCCTCCTCCTCCTCTTCTTCTTCCTCTTAGTTCTGTTGGTGGAGCAGAAGCCGAGGTCCTGCAGATCCGAACCCGAGTGCCAACGTCAGGGCATTTCTGAAATGTCATGGCAGTGTTGAAATGCCAGTTAAACCCTAGCTAAAGTCCCTGATGTTTCCAGGGGACATAATTGCAGCCTGTAAATTGATGTCTCACGATTCTTTGCCTTGACCTGGCTGGCCCAGGCTAGCTTGATCTTTTCAGATCTCGGAAGCTAAGCAGGGTCGGTCCTGGTTAGTCCTTGGATGGGAGACCCCCAAGGAAGTCCAGGGATGCTACACAGAGGCAGGCAAGGGCAAACATAAGAACATAAGAGAACATAAGAGAAGCCAATGTTGAATCAGGCCAATGGCCCATCTAGTCCAACACTCTGTCACACAGCGGCCAAAATATACCAGGGGCCATCAGGAGGTCCATCAGTGGGGCCAGGACACCAGAAGCCCTCCCACTGCTGCCCCCTCCAGCACCAAGAATAGAGGGCATCACCTGCCCCAGACTGAGAATTCCCATCTATACCCTGTGGCTAATAGTCACCCCTCGACGCCTCTTGCCTTGAAAAGGTGACAGGGCTAGCCATAAGTTAGCCGTGATTTGATGCCACTTTTCCACCCATTGAGGAGACTTTGATGTAAACGCTTCCTTTGGAAACCGATAAACAGCTTGGCATGCCCTAGGGGAAGTTGAGTTTGAGATGAAATCTACAATTGGGCATTCAGAGGCATCTGTCTTCTCGACATCCCTCTGCCCTGGAAGCTGAAATAGATCATCTCCCGCCAAGTGCGTTTCTTGAAATGCCAAAATTCGAATGGATTTTTTATCAGAAGCGGTTCTCCCTTTCTCCCAAGTAGATGAGAACACAGGAACATAAGAGAAGCCAATGTTGGATCAGGCCAGTGGCCCATCCAGTCCGACACTTTGTCACACAGTGGCCAAAAATCCCAGGTGACCTCAGGAGGTCCAGCAATGGGGCCAAGACACTAGAAGCCCTCCCACTGCTGCCCACCCTAGCACCAAGAATAGAGTGCATCACCTGCCCCAGACTGAGAGTTCCTGTCTATACCTTGTGGCTAATAGCCACTGCTCCATATAAGAACATAAGAGAAGCCAATGCTGGATCAGGCCAGTGGCCCATCCAGTCCAACACTCTGTGTCACACAGCGGCCAAAAATACCAGGTGCCCTCAGGAGGTCCACCAGTGGGGCCAGGACACCAGAAGCCCTCCCACTGTTGTCCCCCAAGCACCAAGAATACAGAGCATCCCTTGCCCCTGAGTCCCTATCTATATGTTGTAGCTAATAGCCACCGATGGACCTCTGCTCCAGATATTTATCCAATTCTCTCTTGAAGCCATCTATGCTTGTAGCCGGCACCACCTCCTGTGGCAGTGAATTCCACGTGTGAATCACTCTTTGGGGTGAAGAAGGACTTCCTTTTATCCGTTCTAACCCAACCGCTCAGCCATTTCATGGAGTGCCCATGAGTTCTTGTCTCGTGAGAAAGGGAGAAAGGGACTTCTTTCTCAACCTGCTCTATCCCATGCCTAATCTGGTAAACCTCGATCATGTCACCCCTCAGCTGTCATTTCTCCAAGCTGAAGAGCCCCAAGCGCTTTAACCTTTCTTCATAGGGAAGGTGTTCCAACCCTTTTATCATCCTAGTTGCCCTTCTCTGCACTTTTTCCAGTGCTATAATATCCTTCTTGAGATGTGGCGACCAGAACTGCACACAGTACTCCAAATGAGGTCGCACCATTGATTTATATAGGGGCATTATGATACTATACAGGGGCAGCATTTCAGAGGGTAGCCGACTGTGTCGGTCTGCCGTAGAAGAACCGGATTCAAGTCCAGTCGCGCCTTAAGAGGCCAACGCAATTATGAGGGTTTAAGCTTTCAAGAGTCGAAGCTCTCTCCATAGAATCATGGAGTTGGAAGGGGCCATAGAGACCATCTAGTCCAACCCCCTGCTCAATGCAGGACCAGCCTAGAGCATCCCAGACAAATATCCGTCCAGCCTCTTCTTGAAAGTGGTCAGTGAAGGGGAGCTCAACCACCTCCCTGGGCAGCTGATTCCACCTTTGAACCACTCTGACCGTGAAAGGGTTTTTCCTGATCTCCAGCCGATACCTTTCTGCGTGTAATTTGAACCCGTTGCTTCGGGTCCTCTCCTCTGCTGCCCACTGGAACAGCTCCTTGCCCTCCTCCCAATGACAGCCTTTCAGATATTTAAAGGGAGCAATCCTGTCCCCCCCTTAACCTCCTCTTCTCCAAACTAAACATTCCCAAGGCCCCTTAGCCTTTCCTCGTAGAGCTCAGTCTCGGATATCATCATATACTTTTCTACAAACATTAAAACGCGCTGAACATTCGTTTCGATCTTGGTAATTTCAGGGCAGATGGCCGGCGTTGGTCTTTGGCATCCCTGCCGTCGTCTGGATATGGAACCAACACTCCCAGTTCCACCGTATCGGTAAGATCTTCTTGGGAAGGAGGTGACGGAACCCGGGAGCTGTTTAAGAGTCAGTGGCAGCGCTCGATCGGAGAGACGGGCCTGGATCCAGAATAAATGTTCCGCTAACGGAAGGAAGGGGGGTGACTTCCACCAGTTCCTGATGCAGACGCCCGATAGGCAGGGCTATTTCTGGGCAGGAACGCACAGGAACGGAGTTCCGGCTGGCTCCCGAGTTGGCCACACCCAGCAGGAACTCATTAGCATAATAGGCCACACCCAACAGCAAAAGCTTGTTCAGATTGGCTACATCCGTGGCCTAACATGCAAAGGAGTTCCTGCTACAAAAAAAAAGCCCTGGCCGTTTTGACAGCAAACAAGGTAAACGGAATAAGAAGCAAAAGGTGGGTGTGGCTGGATGACCATACTGCTGGTAACACGGGGGTGTGGCCTAATAGGCTAATGAGGTGCACTGTCAGGGGTGTGGCCTAATACGCTAATGAGTCTCTGCGGTTGGGTGTGGCCTGTTATGCTAATGAGTTCCTGCTGGGCTTTCTCTACAAAAAAATCCCTGCCGATAGGTGTTTTGTGCTGTTACTGAGGACCCCCTGTACCCCGGAGGCAGTATTTTGGGGGGATCAGTGGGGCACCAGTGGAGGAGGGTGAGGAAGAGACGGGAATCTTCTGTTCTACTGACAGAAGCTCCTTTGGCAAGCCGAACTCGTCTGGATCCAACCCGTTGAGATCAACTGTACCAAACGACTCTAAACGATGCACCGGGATGAATAAATAGATACAATCCTGCACCGTTCAATAGAACGATGACGGAATAACCTCTCCACGGAGGTGCACCCAGCGCCCTCGCATTCGATCTTTAGGGAGGCAGTCGGAGACGGTTTTATTTAGGACTGCAGTTGGCTAATTTTAGGGTGGTTTTTTATTCACCGGCAGTCCCAACGGTGATTTTTCTCATCAGGTCTCAGAAGCCAAGCAGGGCCGGCCCTGGTTAGTAGCTGGATGCGAGACCACGAAGGAAGTCCGGGGTCGCTACGCAGAGGCGGGCGACAGCAGACCAGCTCTGCAGGTCCCTTGCCTTGACACGAATAGGCCGGACTAGCCCGATCTTGTCAGATCTCAGAAGCTGAGCAGGGTTGGCCCTGGTTAGTACTCAGATGGGAGACCACCAAGGAAGGCCGGGATTGCTGCACAGAGGCAGGCAAAAGGCCAACTACCCAGGGCTATTTTTGGGCAGGAACGCACAGGAACGGAGTTCCGGCTGGTTCCCGAGTTGTCCACGCCCAGCAGGAACTCATTAGCATAACAGGCCACACCTGACATCACATTAGGGGTGTTCAAAGGAGTTCCTGCTCCAAAAAAGGGCCCTGGGTTTGGACAACAAACAAGGTAAACAGAATAAGAAGCAAAAGGTGGGTGTGGCTGGATGACCACCCTTCTGGTAACGTGGGGGTGTGGCCTAATAGGCTAATGAGCTGTGCTGTCGGGGTGTGGCCTAATATGCTGAGTTTCTGCTGATGGGTGTGGCCTGTCGTGCTAATGAGTTCCTGCTGGGCTTTTTCTACAAAAAAAAGCCCTGCAACTACCTCCGTTCGTCTCTTGCCTTGACCTGGATTGCCCAGGCGAGCCCGATCTCATCTTAGAAGCTCAGCCCGAGCTTAGAAGCTAAGCAGGGTGGGCCCTGGTTAGTCCTTGGATGGGAGACCACCAAGGAAGACCAGGGTTGCTACACAGAGGCAGGCAATGGGCAAACCAGCTCTGTCGGTCTCTCGCCTAGATTTCCCTGGCTAGCCTAGGCTAGCCTGTTCTCATCAGGTCTTGGAAGCTAAGCAAGTTTGGCCCTGGTGGATACGAGGATGGGAGACCGCCAAGGAAGTGCAGGGTCGCCACGCAGAGGCAGGCAAACGGCCAACTACCTTGAGAACCCTGCAGGGTCCCCGCAAGTCAGCCATGACTTGATGTCTCTTTACACACACACACACACACACACACACAAAAGTGTGATTTTTAAATCTGTGGGGCTTTAATGTGTTTTTAATGTGAGCCGCGGTGGCTCAAGTGGTTGAGACGCTGAACTGCAGGCTGTGGAAGGTCGGTAGTTCGGCAATTCGAGACCCGAGGGTGCCGTGTGATAGAGTGAGCTCCCGTCTCTGGTTCCAGCTCCTGCCAACCTAGCCGTTCGAAAGCAAGAAATTGCAAGTAGATAACTAGGTACCACTTTGGTAGGGAAGGTCACAGCATTCCGTGCGCCTTGGTGTTTAGTCATGCCGGCCACATGACCACGGAAACGTCTTCGGACAGCGCCGGCTCTCCGGCTAGGAAACGGAGATGAGCACCGCAACCCTAGAGTCGGATTCGAGCAAGGGAACCTTTACCTTTAATGGGTTTTTATCACTGCCGCTCTATTTACATGGTAAGCCGCCCCGAGAGCCACAAGGTAGAAAGGCAGCTGATAAGCATTTTAAATAAATAAATATGTAATAATTTATGACACTCCGATGACACTCACTCAGGCACCCACACACACACACCCAGAGACCCTTGAGTGTCCACTGGCCAGAGCCAGGGGCGGGGGAGCGGTCTTTGTCGAGTAAACCAGGACGTTTTTCTTCCTTCCTGGCTGCTGAGGAGGAAAGATCGACTCGACCTGTCAGTGAGATGATGGCCCCTTTTGAGCGGTCACGCTTCGTCACAGTCTCCTCATGAGGTTTCCCAACAGCTGCCCGTCTACAGGCCTTCTCTTTACGGGAACGGCCTGCCCGAGGAAGTCAAGAAGGCTCCCACACTCTTGGCTCTCTGCGGACGTCGCAAAACGGAATTCTCCCAAGAGGGCTTTTCTACACAGGGGGAACGGACTTGCGCCGTACAAAATGATTCACAAAGTCACTTGAACAAATGCAGGCCCGTAGCCAGGATTTTTTAGTTGTAAGCCCCATTGTAAGCCGCCCTGACCCCGTTCGCGGGGAGGGCAGGGTAAAAATGGAATAAATAAATATAAATAATTGGGGGGGGTTAAATAAGTCAGGGGGCACTCTGCACAAACCCCTGCACACAACTCCAAGGGAGTGCGCGGGCTGGATGGGAAGTCGGGGGGCCTTGGCTGTCAGGGGGCCAGGCCCCAAGATGCCCCATGGTAGATACGGGCCTGGATAAATGGTTAGGGACTGTGGTCTGTGCAACTGCGTGCATGGCTTGCTGAAACCAGGATCTGAATGTGTGATTTTTTCCCTCCTTGAATGTGCCATGTTAAGACTTAAGCTTTGCTTTCAGTTCAGTTTTTTTTTAGATTTCTGATTTGTTCTACAAGCCTAATCCCAGGGCTTTTTTTGTAGAAAAAGCCCAGCAGGAACTCATTAGCATAACAGGCCACACCCAACAGCAGAAACTCATTAGCATATCATGCCACACCCCTGACAGCACAACTCATTAGCATAATAGACCACACCCCGTGCTACTAGAAGTGGGGACATCCAGCCACACCCACCTTTTGCTTCTTATTCTGTTTACCTTGTTTGTTGTCAAAATCCAGGGCTTTTTTGGGAGCAGGAACTCCTTTGCATGTTAGGCCACACACCCCTCATGTAGCCAATCCTAATGAGTTTCTGCTGCTGGGTGTGGCCTGTTATGCTAATGAGTTCCTGCTGGGCGTGGCCAGCTTGGGAGCCAGCCAGAACTCCTTCCTGTGCGTTCCTGCCCAAAAATAGCCCTGCTTAATCCTGTTGCGTTGCTTACCGAATGTCCCATCCTGTTGATTATATCGACTTGCTCTCTGTAATCTGCCTCAACTCCTGGTGGGAAAGGCAGACGATAAATAATGGAGACAAAATAAATAACGCCGGGAACTGGGAAGGGGAAGTCAGCATGCTGACATGTGGGCCCCAGGTTAAAATTCTGTGCAGTGATTCCAGGTTTTTCTCTCTCAAACTGCTGCATTCACCTGCCAGTTGAGTTACGTTTTGCTTTGTGTGCCAGAAGACTTTCACAGCCCACGCCACAAAGGTGGGGCTCCATGCCGGTGCTGCTTTTTACGCCAAGCGTGGGGTGCCGCGGGTGCCCGGATGTTGGTTGTGCTCCACTCCCAAGCCAGCTGCCCTTCGGCATGAGCCTGAAGCGTGGTGGGGACCTTGACCGTCTTTCTCTTCTTCCCAGTCGTCCTGCTCCTCGCAAGAGCGCCTTCACCAGCTGCCTTACCAGCCCACCGTGGATGAACTACATTTCCTTTCCAAGCATTTTGGCAGCACTGAGAGCATCACCGATGACGATGGGGGCAGACGGTCCCCCGCGGTGCGGCCCCGGTCCCGGAGTCTCAGGTGAGTACGGAACCGCCGAGAATCCCCGAAACTGCAGCCTCCCTTTGTAACCGGGGTATGAGTAGCTGTGTCGGTTTGCAGCAGAAGACCTAGATTCGAATCCTGTAACACCTTAGGAGACCAACTGGATTTGGGGGGTATGAGCTTCCAAGATTCAAAGTATCTCACACGGGGAGATCATACCCTGAAAATCTGGTCCGTCTCTTAAGGTGAAGAAGAAGAAGAGAGTTGGGTTTATACCCCGCCCTTCACTCCCCAAGGAAGTCTCAGAGTGGCTTACAGTCTCCTTTCCCTTCCCCTCCCCACAACAGACACCCCCTGTGAGGTAGGTGGGGCTGAGAGAGCTCTGACAGAAACTGCTCTTTTTCAAGGACAGCTCTTTTCAGAACTATGGCTTGCCCAAGGTCATCCGGCAGCTGCAGGTGGAGGAGCAAGGAATCAAACCTGGTTCTCCCAGATTAGAGTCCGTGCTCCTAACTGCTACACCAAACTGGGTAGAAGAAGAAGAAGAAGAGATTGGATTTATACCCCGCCCTTCACTACCCGAAGGAGTCTCAGAGCAGCTTACAATCTCCTTTCCCTTCCCCTCCCCACAACAGGCACCCGGTGAGGGAGGTGGGGCTGAGAGAGCTCTTGAGAGAACTGCTCTTGAGAGAACAGCTCTGAGAGAACTTGTGAATGACCCAAGGTCACACCAGCAGGAGTGGGGAAATCAGCTCTGGTTCTCCCAGATTAGAGTCCACGCTCCTAACCACTACACCAAACATAGATCTTAACAACATAAGCAGATCCCAGGTGGCTGGAGCCCCTTCCCTACAAGAAAAGGCTGAAGAGTCGGAGGCTTTTCAGTTTAGAAAAGAGACGACTGAGAGGGGACACAAGAGAGGTGTTTAAAAGTATGCTTGGTGGGGAGAGAATTGGCAAAGAGAACTTTTTCTCTGTCTCCCAAAAGGCTAGAACTCGAGGGCATCCAATGAAAGAAAAAGAGAAAGAGCTTGGATCGATACCCCGCCCTTCCACTACCCAAAGGAGTCTCAGCGCGGCTTACAAACTCCTTCCCCTTCCCCTCCCTGCAACCGACACCCTGTGTGAGGTTGGTGGGGCTGAGAGAGTTCTTTTGAGGACTGCTCTTGAGAGAACAGCTCTTGAGAGAACTTGTGACTGACCCAAGGTTGCCCAGCTGGCTGCATGTGGAGGAGGAGTGGGGGAATCAAGCCTGGTTCTCCAGATAAGAGTCCGCCGCCCTTCACCACCACACCCAACTGGCTCTGGTGTGGTGTAGTAAGGTGCTGCTGGACTCAAATCTAACACCACTTCTGCCATGAAACTCACTGAGGGGGGCTTTGCTACTGCCCCATCCTAAAACTGCAAAAAGAGAGGAGAGGGAAAGCACATATACCGCTCTGAACTTCTTGGAGGAAGGAGAAGATAAAATAAAGTAAAACAGAAATAAACCTGACCCTATGAAGAAAGGTTAAAATGTTTGGGGCTCTTTAGCTTGGAGAAACAACAGGTGAGGGGTGACATGATCGAGGTTTATAAGATTATGCATGGGATAGAGCAGGTTGAGAAAGAAGTCCTTTTCTCCCTTTCTCACAAGACAAGAACTCGTGGGCACTCCATGAAATGGCTGAGCTGTTGGGTTAGAACAGATAAAAGGAAGTCCTTCTTCACCCAAAGAGTGATTAACATATGGAATTCACTGCCATAGGAGGTGGTGGTAGCTACCAGCATGGACAGTTTCAAGGGGGAATTAGATAAACATATGGAGCAGAGGTCCATCAGTGGCTATGAGCCACAGGGTATAGATAGGAACTCTCAGTCTGGGGCAAGTGATGCTCTCTGTACTCTTGGTGCTGGGGGGGCAGCAGTGGGAGGGCTTCTAGTGTCCTGGCCCCACTGCTGGACCTCCTGATGGCACCTGGTATTTTTGGCCGCTGTGTGACAGAGTGTTGGACTAGATGGGCCATTGGCCTGATTCAACACTGGCTTCTCTTATGTTCTTATGTAGATCCAGAGGAGTTAGCCGTTTTAGTCTGTTGCCGCAAAATAATAGAATACCTGCCTTTCAGGTGTTCCATCCAGATTCATCAATAGAAGGAAGGGCGTCACGCCCAGCCTGGATGGCGCATCCTACCTTCTTCATGACTTCTGCAACTGCTTTGCATTCACATGGCACTTTCTACATTCCCCCCCCTTACCACCTATATCTCTCGGGTTAGTTTCTTCATAGAATCATAGAATGTTAGAGCTGGAAGGGACCTTGCAGGTCATCTAGTCCAACCCCCTGCACTCTGCAGGAGCACAGCCGAAAGATAGCCCTACAACATACCCGGAAGATGGTTGTCCAGCCTCCACTTGAAAATGTCCAGGGAAGGAGCATCCACCACCTCCCAAGGCAGTCTGTTCCACTGCTCAACCACTCTTACAGTCAGGAAGTTTCTCCTAATATTTAGCTGGCAATGACTCCCTTGTCATTTCCACCCATTAGATATCTAGTCTTGCAATCCAGAGCAAGAGAGAATAGATCTGCTCCATCTTCTACATGACAGCCCTTCCAATATTTGAAGACTGCAATCATGTTCCCCTTCTCTTTCCCGGACTAAACAGACCCCACTCTTTCAGCCTTTCCTCGTAAGACTTGAATTCCAACCCTCTCACCATCCTGGTCGCCCTCTTCTGGACACGCTCAATGCTTGTCAACATCCTTCCTAAAATGTGGTTCCCAAAACTGGACACAGGACTCCTGGTGAGGCCTGACCATAGCCTCCGTGCACCTGACAAAGAGAGCCGTGTTTCTCAAAAGCTTACGCTGCAATAAAGTTTGTCCGTCTGAAAGGCGCTACTGGGCTTTTTGGTAGATAGAAATAGATGGCTTGTAGAACCTGACATTATTCATTTGTTGCTTTAAAAAAAAAAAAGTGACTGTGATATAGTTAAGAGAAATTCGGAAACTGTTACGTGGAACCAGCCAAGATGGGCAGCCGTGTTAGTCTGTCTGTAGCGGTAGAAAAGAGACAGAGGCCGGTAGCACCTTAAAGACTATTGACATTTGTGGCAGGGGCGGAGCTTTCGGGTGGAGGAGGAGATTGGATTTATACCCCACCCTTCACTCCCCAAAGGAGTCTCAGAGTGGCTTACAGTCTCTTTTCCCTTCCCCTCCCCACAACAGACACCCCCTGTGAGGTAGATGGGGGCTGAGAGAGCTCTGACAGAAACGGCTCTTTTTTGAAGGACAGCTCTTTTCAGAACTGTGGCTTGCCCAAGGTCATCCAGCAGCTGCGAGTAGAGGAGTGGGGGAATCAAACCCGGTTCTCCCAGGTCAGAGTCCGCGCACTTAACCACTACACCAAACTGGCTCTCAGGAGGAGGAGGAGATTGGATTTATACCCCGCTGCTCACTACCCAAAGGAGTCTCAGAGCGGCTTACAATCTCCTTTCACCTTCCCCTCCCCACAACAGACACCCCCTGTGAGGTAGGCAGGGCTGAGAGTTTGCTACTAGTTGTGAAGAAGAAGAAGAAGAAGAAGAAGAAGAAGAAGAAGAAGAAGAAGAAGAAGAAGAAGAGGAAGAAGAGGAGGAGGAGGAGGAGGAGGAGGAGGAGATTGGATTTATACCCCGCCCTTCACTCGGAGTCTCAGAGCGGCTTCCAAACTCCGTTCCCTTCCTCTCCACGTAACAGAGACTCTGTGAGGTAGGCGGGGCTGAGAGAGCTCTGACAGAAACTGCTCTTTTTCAAGGACAGCTCTGACAGAACTATGGCTTGCCCAAGGTCATCCAGCAGCTGCAAGTGGAGGAGTGGAGAATCAAACCTGGTTCTCCCAGATCAGAGTCCGCGCACCTAACCACTACACTAAACTGACTCTCAGGAGGAGGAGGAGGAGATTGGATTTATACCCTGCCCTTCCCTCAGAGTCTCAGAGCAGCTTACAATCTCTTTTCCCTTCCCCTCCCCACAACAGACACCCCCTGTGAGGTAGGCAGGGCTGAGAGTTTGCTACTAGTTGTGAAGAAGAAGAAGAGGAGGAGGAGGAGGAGGAGATTGGATTTATACCCCGCCCTTCACTCAGAGTCTCAGAGCGGCTTACAAACTCTGTTCCCTTCCCCTCCCCGTAACAGACACCCCCGTGAGGTAGGCGGGGCTGAGAGAGCTCTTTGGAGGACTGCTCCTGAGAGAACAGCTCTGAAAGAACCTGTGACTGACCCAAGTAGTTGCATGTGGGGGAGTGGGAAATCAAACCCGGTTCCTCCCAGATTCGAGTCCGCGCACTTCACCACTGCACCAAACTGGCTCTCCACTGTAGAAGAATTCCACTGTATCGGATCCAGGAACATGGGGACCATAAAGGGTCAGAAAAGATTACAATGGATAGTTGATGCCTTCTTCTTCTTCCCTTCGCAGCCCGGGCCGGTCTCCGTCTTCTTACGACAATGAGATAGTGATGATGAATCATGTCTACAAGGAGCGCTTCCCCAAGGTAAGAGCTCTTGTATCAAAAGGCCCTCCCGCGGGGACTGCCTGACAGGGAGACCTGAGAAATGGCCGAGCGCCTGGCTGGGGGGAAGCGGGCAAAGAGGCAGGGATTGCTCTGAACACCATCGCCAAGAGGAGGAGGAGGAGGAGGAGGCGGCGGCAGAGGAGGAGGCGGAGGCAGCAGAGGAGGCGGCGGCGGAGGAGGAGGAGGCAGCAGAGGAGGAGGAGGAGGAGGAGGCAGCAGAGGAGGAGGAGGAGGCAGCAGAGGAGGAGGAGGAGGCAGCAGAGGAGAAGGAGGAGGCAGCAGAGGAGGAGGCGGAGGCGGAGGAGGAGGAGGAGGCAGCAGAGGAGGAGGCGGAGGCGGAGGAGGAGGAGGCAGCAGAGGAGGAGGCAGAGGAGGAGGAGGAGGAGGAGGAGGCAGCAGAGGAGGGGGAGGAGGCAGCAGAGGAGGAGGCGGAGGCAGCAGAGGAGGAGACGGAGGCGGAGGAGGAGGAGATTGGATTAATACCCCGCCCTTCACTACTCAGAGGGGTCTCGGAGTGGCTTACAATCTCCTTTCCCCTCCCCTCCCCACAACAGACACCCTGTGAGGTCGGTGGGGCTGAGAGAGCTCTGACAGAGACTGCTCTTTTTCAAGAACAGCTGTGCCAGAGCTTGTGACTGACCCAAGGTCCCATCAACAGGTACAAGTGGAGGAGTGGGGAATCAAACCCGGTTCTCCCAGATTAGAGCAGAGACACGGCATCCTGTCAAAGAAGGCATTTTCTCGGTCTCGTGTAAGGGCAACACAATATTCCACCACCACCCCTCCCCCCAAAAACCCCCACATGTTGAGAAAGATTTTTTAAAAGGGAAAGAATCAGGCCTGGCTCAGGAGCACCGGTACCTGAATACGAAGTGCCGTTGTTGCTCATATGGAGAAACAGGACAGAAAATCCAAATGTTTATTTTGTCCAAAAAGAAAATAGAAAAACTAAACTCAGAAGGGGAATCCCTGGGCCTGGATGCCCGCTGTCAGATGCTTTAGAGAGAACGAGGGCTGTATAAAGGTAGATATTTATCAGCGTTTCCATCTTTATGGATTTATTTTATTTATTTATGGATTTATTTAAGCAGGCCCTGGGCAACTTACATAGGGCGTATAAAACAACAGAAACACAAAGTTCAGTAAAATCACAACAATATAATATGAAGGGCTAGTGTGGTTTGTGTCGCAATGGCGGGCATTAGCAGCATCCAGCAGGCCTACGGCCAGCTGACGTCGTAGTCTGGGTTGTATCGGACTAAGGAATATGGACTAAGGTACGGACTAAGGAATAGTTGTGACATACCAAGTGTTTTGCTTAAACACAAAGGTTCTCGTGAGCCAGAATTTTGTTGTTTTTTAATCTGAGCAGCAAAGAGATTACAGTGGGTTGTTTGGGACCCCAAAGCCCCTGGCACTTCTTATCTCAGCTTTGGGGGAAAACCAGGCCTTCCCTGGGGTTCCTTGAAAGAGTCCCGTTTCCGCCCTGACCCGAACCTTCGTTTCTTTACCCGCACAGGCCACGGCTCAAATGGAAGAGAAGCTGAAGGATTTCACCAAGAACTACGAACCGGACAGCGTGTTGCCTTTGGCCGACGGGGCCCTCAGTTTCATCCACCACCAGGTCATCGAGCTGGCCCGAGACTGTCTGGCCAAGTCCCAGGAAGGCCTCATCACCACCGTCTATTTCTACGAGCTGCAGGAGAACATGGAGAAGCTGCTGAAAGATGTGAGGGCGGGACGTCTCGCGGAAGGGGTTGTTGCTTGGTAGAATCATAGAATAGAATCATAGAATCCATAGAATGGGAGGGACTTGGCTTGGCAGCAGCACAGGTGAAAGGGATCTGGGTGTTCTGGTTGATCACAAGCTCAGCATGAGCCTGCAGTGTGATGTGACTGCGAAGAAAGCGAATGCAATCTTAGGGTGCCTTAACAGAAGTGTTGTGTCAGATCACGGGAGGTGCTAGTCCCACTCTGTTCTTCTACGGTCAGGCCTCACCTGGAGTCCTGTATCCAGTTTTGGGCACCACATTTTAGGAAGGATGTCGACAAGCTCGAGCGTGTCCAGAAGAGGGCGACCAGGATGGTGAGAGGGTTGGAATCCAAGTCTTACGAGGAAAGGCTGAAAGAGTTGGGTCTGTTTAGCCTGGGAAAGAGAAGGCTTGGAGGGGACATGATGGCAGTCTTCAAGTATTTGAAGGGCTGTCATGTAGAAGATGGAGCAGATCTATTCTCTCTTGCTCCGGATTGCAAGACTAGATCTAATGGGTGGAAATGACAAGGGAGTCGATACCAGCTAAATATCAGGAGAAACTTCCTAACTGTAAGAGTGGTTGAGCAGTGGAACAGACTGCCTCGGGAGGTGGTGGATGCTCCTTCGCTGGACGTTTTCAAGCGGAGGCTGGACGACCATCTTTCGGGTATGTTGCAGGGCTATCTTTCGGCTTCGCTCCTGCAGAGTGCAGGGGTTGGACTAGATGACCTGCAAGGTCCCTTCCAACTCTAACATTCTATGATTCTATGTAGGTATGTAGGGCTCTCTTTCGGCTACGCTCCTGCAGAGTGCAGGGGGCTGGAGTAGACAGCCTGCAAGGTCCCTTCCAACTCTAACATTCTATGATTCTATGAATCCCAGAGTTGGAAGGGGCCCTACAGGCCATCTAGTCTGACCCCCTGCTCAATACAGGATCAGCCTAGAACATCCCTGACCAGTGTTTGTCCAGACGCTGCTTAAAGCCTGCTAGGGAGCAGGAGCTCACCACCTCCCGAGGCAGCTGATCCCACTGTCGCACAACTCTTGCTGTTGCAAAGTTTTTCCTAATATCCAGCCGGTACCTTCCCCCCCTTAGTTTAAACCCATTATTTCGAGTCCTCTCCTCTGCTGCCCACGGGAACAGCTCCCTGCCCTCCTCTAACTGACAGCCCTTCAAATACTTCAAGAGAGCCATCCTGTTCCCCCCTCAGTCTCCTCTTCTCCAGACTGAGCATTCCCAAGAAGTCCCCCGGCCTTTCCTCACGGGGCTTTTCTTGGTCTCCAGGCCCCCCGATCATCCTCGTCGCTCTCCTCTGCCCCCGCTCCATTCTGTCCACATCCTCTTTGGAAGCGAGGCCTCCAGAACTGCACACAAGCCTCGAGGGGCGGCCTGACCAATGCAGTGTACAGCAGAACTATGACATCTTGCAATTTGGATGTTATCCCTCTGTTGATACGGCCCAAGATTGGCATTCGCCTTTTCTGTCGCCGCATCACACAGCCTGCTCATGTTTAACTTTCGGTGCACCCGTACCCCCAAGGTCTTGTTCTCACACACTGCTACTCGGAAGTGTATCCCTCATCCAGTATGCGTATTCCTCATTTCTGTTACCCAGGGAGTCAGAAGTGGGCCTCGCTAGTGTAGCCATCCCAGGTTGGCTTGGAAGGGGATCTCTGGAGGATGCTGGAGATTCCCCGCAAACTTCGCTGACCAACTGCCTCTTCTGTTGCTTCTAGGCCTACGAGCGGTCCGAGAGCGAGGAGGTGACCTTTGTCACTCAGCTGGTGAAGAAGTTGCTGATTATCATCTCCCGTCCGGCCCGGCTACTCGAGTGCCTGGTGAGGCATTGAAAGGTGGCGGTGGGGCAGGGGCGGGAGGAGCGGGCGGAACAGCTCAGAAGGATTCGTTCCGCTAGTGGAACAGCCACTTTTCGAATCCAGGAGAGCCTCAGAGACTAACGCGATTTTTTCAGGATATGAGCTTTCGAGAGCCAACGCTCCCTTTGGATGGTGTCCCTTCATAAGATAAAGACAGAGGTGTCATTCAGGAAACCCCCACACATTAAATCTCCTTCCCTCAGAATAGCTCTTTGGAAAACATCAGAAGAGCCCTGCTGGATCACACCAGTTTGTCCGTCTAGACCGACATCCTGTCTCATACAGTGGCCAACCAGTTCCTCTGGAGGGCCAGCAACAGGGCAGAGAGGCCGAGGCCTCCCCCTGAGAAGAGACACCAGAAGAGCCCTGCTGGGTCAGACCAGGGAGGGTCCCTCCAGTCCAGCCTCCCGTCTCACACAGGGGCCAGCCAGTTCCTCTGGAGGGCCAGCAGCAGGGCATGTGGAGGCCGAGGCCTTCCCTGATAACAACATCAGAAGAGCCCTGCTGGGTCAGACCAGGGAGGGTCCCTCCAGTCCAGCCTCCCGTCTCACACAGGGGCCAGCCAGTTCCTCTGGAGGGCCAGCAGCAGGGCATGTGGAGGCCGAGGCCTTCCCTGATAACAACATCAGAAGAGCCCTGCTGGGTCAGACCAGGGAGGGTCCCTCCAGTCCAGCCTCCCGTCTCACACAGGGGCCAGCCAGTTCCTCTGGAGGGCCAGCAACAGGGCATGATGGAGGCCGAGGCCTTCCCCTGAGAAGGACACCAGAAGAGCCCTGCTGGGTCAGACCAGGGAGGGTCCCTCCAGTCCAGCCTCCCGTCTCACACAGGGGCCAGCCAGTTCCTCTGGAGGGCCAGCAACAGGGCATGTGGAGGCCGAGGCCTTCCCTGATAACAACATCAGAAGAGCCCTGCTGGGTCAGACCAGGGAGGGTCCCTCCAGTCCAGCCTCCCGTCTCACACAGGGGCCAGCCAGTTCCTCTGGAGGGCCAGCAACAGGGCATGTGGAGGCCGAGGCCTTCCCTGATAACAACACCAGAAGAGCCCTGCTGGGTCAGACCAGGGAGGGTCCCTCCAGTCCAGCCTCC
The DNA here is from genome assembly GCA_029375565.1 of Gekko gecko. NCBI lineage: Eukaryota > Metazoa > Chordata > Lepidosauria > Squamata > Gekkonidae > Gekko > Gekko gecko. The sequence goes on from JAPDNY010000002.1 coordinate 264,300,813, forward strand.
CGTCTCACACAGGGGCCAGCCAGTTCCTCTGGAGGGCCAGCAGCAGGGCATGTGGAGGCCGAGGCCTTCCCTGATAACAACATCAGAAGAGCCCTGCTGGGTCAGATCAGGGAGGGTCCCTCTAGTCCAGCCTCCCGTCTCCACAGGGGCCAGCCAGTTCCTCTGGAGGGCCAGCAACAGGGCATATGGAGGCCGAGGCCTTCCCTGATAACAACATCAGAAGAGCCCTGCTGGGTCAGACCAGGGAGGGTCCATCTAGTCCAGCCTCCTGTCTCACACAGGGGCCAACCAGTTCCTCTGGAGGGCTAGCAACAGACACAGAGGCTGAGGCCTTCCTCTGATGAGGACATCAGAACAGGTACAAGTTGAAATGAAGATCCCTGACTCCTTATATCCCAGTCAGAAATTGGGAGGGACGATGCAAAGTAGGAGGCAGAGGTACAATGCAAAATTAGCTTGATTAGAACAAGTGAGAAATGGTCAGGGGCAGAAAATTCGCATCTGTAGTGAGCTAAGCATCAGCACTGGGGGGGCGTCCATCGCTCCGAACTTGTGAATGAACTCAAGTTCAGCAATCTCACATTGTAATTTCCCCTTGAAGCTTCTCCGTTTGAAGACTGCCACTAGCAGAGGCGCTTTCCTCTAGCGGAAGGATACAAGGCGCTCCCAAAAATCTCGTGTCAAGGAAGGTACCTTCTGCCTTAGGAAAGTAGGCTCCACTAGTAGAACAGACATGCAGAATCCAACCCGGAGTTCATGGCCTGGTTGCCTCTTCAGATCTTTTTCCAGCCCACCCCATAGAGAGCGACACAAACGCACTGGAAAAAGCGCAGAGAAGGGCAACTAGAATGATAAAAGGGTTGGAACACTTTCCCTATGAAGAAAGGTTACAGCGCCTGGGGCTCTTTATCTTGGAGAAATGACGGCTGAGGGGTGACATGATCGAGGTTTACAAGATTATGCATGGGATAGAGCAGGTCGAGAAAGAAGTCCTTTTCTCCCTTTCTCACAAGACAAGAACTCGTGGGCACTCCATGAAATTGCTGAGCAGCTGGGTTAGAACAGATAAAAGGAAGTCCTTCTTCACCCAAAGAGTGATTAACAGGTGGGATTCACTGCCACAGGAGGTGGTGGCAGCTACAAGCATGGACAGTTTCAAGAGGGAATTAGATAAACATCTGGAGCAGAAGTCCATCAGTGGCCATTAGCCACAAGGTATAGAGAGGAACTCTCCGTCTGGGGCAAGGGATGCTCTGTATTCTTGGTACTTGGGGGGAGCAGTGGGAGGGCTTCTAGTGTCCTGGCCCCACTGCTGGACCTCCTGGTGGCACCTGGTATTTTTGGCCGCTGTGTGACACAGAGTGTTGGACTAGATGGCCCACTGGCCTGATTCAACAGTGGCTTCTCTTCCGTTCTTATGTAAGACAGAGCATCCCTTGCCCCAGACTGAGAGTTCCTCTCTATACCTTGTGGCTAATAGCCACTGCCTTCCCACTGTTGCCCCCCCCATCCCAAGCACCAAGAATACAGAGCATCACCTGCCCCAGACTGAGAGTTCTTATCCATACCTTGTGGCTCATAGCCACTGATGGACCTCCGCTCCATTTTGTTTATCCAGTTCCCTCTTGAAGCCGCCCATGCTTGCAGCCGCCGCCACCTCCTGTGGCAGTGAATTCCACGTGTTAATCATTCTTTGGGGGAAGAAGGACTTCCTTTTCTCCGTTCTAACCCGACTGCTCAGCAATTTCATGGAGTGCCCACAAGGAGTTCTTGTATTGTGAGAAAGACCTCTTTCTTGAAATATACTCGGCTCAGACACGTGGAGCGATCAGCTCGTGTTTCGCTGTGATTTCAGCTCACACTCAAGGCAGACCAGCTGGGTCCGAGGCCGGCTTAAATCCCTGCCACACACCACACCCAAACACCCACACACACACATTCCCCGTGATAGACTGTTCACAGTGCCAGGTTCAACCACTGGTTAATTCTAGGAGCCAGGCAAGGCTATAGGCCTGTTCCAGAATCCCAGCCAGCTTTTATTATGCAGCCGAAACGGCGCCTATTCCCATGAGCGGCAGGCGTTCGTGCGCAAGTATAAGCAGCCATTCCTGTGAGTGGTAGGAGCTCATGCACAAGTACATGCGCCCGGTCCGATACGTAACATTCCTCTACTTGCTCTATCCCATGCATCCCGTGTTTCGTTGCTGGGGTTGCCAGTCTCCAGGTGGGGCCTGGGGATCCCCCGGAATTCCAGCTCATCTCCAGGCAGCAGAGATCAGTTTCCCCTGGAGGAAATGGCTGCTTGGGAGGGGGGACTCTGTGGCCTTGTGCCCCGCTGTGGTCCAGGGATGCCAGCCTCCAGGTGGGGCCTGGGGATCCCCGGAATTCCAACCCATCCCCAGGCTGCAGAGATCAGTCCCCCTGGAGGAAATGGCTGCTTGGGAGGGGGACTCTGTGGCCTTGTGCCCCACTGAGGTCCAGGGACGCCAGCCTCCAGGTGGGGCCTGGGGATCCCCCGGAATTCCAGCCCATCTCCAGGCTGCAGAGATCAGTTTCCCCTGCAGAGAATGGCTGCTTCGGAGGGTGGGCTCTGTGCAATTATACCCTGCCGAGTCCCCTCCTCTCCCCAGACCCTGCCTTCACCCCATAATCTCCCGGTATTTTCCAGCCCGGAGATATCAGCCCTATCTGTTGCACATTCCGCTGCGTCTGGAAGCAGAAGACGAACACCCTTTCCCCCATCCGGGCTCTCCATCCTCTTGCTCCACCTGCGACCGTCAGCCCCAAAGGTGCCTTGTCAGTTTCCCTAGCAACCGCCCTGCCAACCAGAAGGAATGCCGGCTTCCTCGGCCTGGCCAATCGGCGTCCGGCTGGAGGATGGACCCGCAGCGCATTGGCCCAGCTAAGGGCGAGGGCTGTTGCTGTGTTCCGAGGCATCACTCCCGAAAGAACGAGAGAGGACGCGGAGAGAGAGAAGAGGGAGAGATGCCGGAGCACGCCACCGCTCCGGGTTACCTTTGCCTTCCCTCGCCCTCTGGAAGGGAGGGGGGGTCCAGTGTTCCCTCTAAGCTGAGTTAATGTGAGCTAGCTCACCATTTTTTAGCCTTCGGCTCACTCATTTTTGTCTTCGCTCAGGAAGGAGGGCTCCAGAGCAAACTAATTTATGTAGTAGTCCAATCGCTCGCTCACAACATTAATGCCAGTCACTCGCAAAGTAGAATTTTTGCTCACAAGACTCCACAGCTTAGAGGGAACATTAAGAACATAAGAGAAGCCAATGTTGAATCAGGCCAATGGCCCATCTAGTCCAACACTCTGTCACACAGCGGCCAAAATATACCAGGGGCCATCAGGAGGTCCAGCAGTGGGGCCAGGGCACCAGAAGCCATCCCACTGCTGCCCCCTCCAGCACCAAGTAAGTACAGATGACAGGGCCTTTCCATATATATATATATATATATATGGGCCCAATCACACCTCATGTAAGCTCTTTAAGAATATATAAGAGTGTGTTGAACTTTAACTAAGGTTTAAACCTGTTTGAATTGTTCCGTACGATATAATCTTTCTGCTCCTGTTCGTAATTCATTCACGGAGTGTTTTGATGTCAATACAACCTTCCAGGGGGCGGCTGGCGATCTCCCGGGCTTGCAACCGATCTCCAGGTGATGGAGAGCAGCTCGCCTGGAGGAAGTGGCCGCTTTGGAAGGTGGACTCTGTGGCGTTAAGACCCACGGAAGTCTCTCCCCTCCCCAAGCCCCGCCCTCCTCGGGCTCCAACCCCCAAATCTCCAAGAGTTTCCCAACCCGGAGCAGGCAGCCCTAGTCACGGCAGCTCGCTGGGTGACCCTGAGCCTGTCACACCCTCTCCGCCTCGCCTATCTCACAGGGCTGTTGTTGTGAGGATAAAGTGGGGGAGAGGAGAACGAAGCCAGCCACCTTGGGGCAAAGTGGGTGGCCGTAAACTAGCTACGCACTCTCGGCCGAGCCTACCTCACAGGGCCGTTGTGAGGATAAAGTGGAGGGAGAGGAGAATGACGTAAGCCACTTTGGGGAGAAAGGCAGGGTATGAATGAATGGATGAATGAATGAATGAATGAGGTATGTAGATAAAATTGCAATGATTCCTCTAGACAGTTGCAACTACCCTAAATAGGAGTCTGGGCGCACCATAAAGACATAAATGCACAAAGTATACATAAAATAGCAGCAAACGGAGGATCCAGCTCACTGCGTCTAACCAAGTGGGCCCTGCGGACTTTTGCTGGAATAAAACCTGGCTTGTCCGTGCGAGGCCGTTTTCTTTGCCTCAGCCGAGTTTTCTCTCTCTGCCTGCCATTACGTTGCATCTCATTACTGAAAGCAGCTGACCTCAGAGCCCAGGACAATGGCGTTGGGCAGTTAGACCCCCTTCTCGTGGCGTGATTCGTTTCCGCACCGAAGAGAAGAGGAGGTTGGATTTACAGCCCCGCCCTTCACTCCCCAAAGGAGCCTCCGGTCCTGCTCACACGGAGAAGTCGCCGCAGGATAGGCACGAATGTTGGGTGGATTTTACTGGCGCGATCGCGGTGGAACATCTGGCAAAGCGTCCTGCGCCCGTCGCCGACCAGTTTCGTGCAGCCGAAGAAGCGCAGGCAAAACTACCAGCAAAGGTGCACTATCAAAGGAGTTTGCGACAGCCCGCAGACGAAGGCTCCCGTGTGATCTTTCCTATTCCCTCTGTGCTTCCTCGTTGAAGCGCGCCGGAAACACGCGTCGAGGAGAAAAACACCCGTTCACCGCCGTCGCAGCTGATCGCATAGTGGCAGGTCAAATTGGGACGGCGCAAATAGCCTCGCCTCCCCTCCCCGCGTTAACTGGCATGTGTGACCACAGCCTTAGAGCGGCTTGCAATCTCCTTTCCCTTCCCCTCCCCACAACAGACACCCTGGGAGGTCGGTGGGGCTGAGAGAGCTGTTTCGAGGACCGCCCCTGAGAGAACAGCTCTGACGGAACTTGTGACTGGCCCACGGTCACCCAGATGGCTGCATGTGGAGGAGTGGGGGAATCACACCCGGCATCCGCCGCTCCTAACCATGACTCCAAACTGGCTCTCCACAAAACGTTTGGCTGCGGGCTTGGAGAACCTGGTACCTACTTCCAGTAACAAACGAAAACAGATTACTATGCGGCATCTGTATTAAATTTGCATTTCATTATCCCTACAAGATTTAGGTCAGGGTTCCCCAAACATGGTGCCCATGGGCACTGTGGCACCAGCCAGTACTTCCCTTGGTTCTCGCCAGGCTTTCCAGTAAGTGGCAGTGTTCCCTCTAAGCTGAGTTAGTGCGAGCTAGCTCACAGTTTTTTAGCCTCCGGCTCACACATTTTTTTTTTTATAACAAAGATTTTTATTGGAATATATTCAACATTGTTAAACACAATTTCCGAATCAACTTATAAGCTATATCCCTTCCCCCTTCCCCCCTAATAGGCTTCCAAAAATGCCAAATTCTAACCCTTTCTCACAAGACAAGAACTCGTGGGCACTCCATGAAATTGCTGAGCAGTCGGGTTAGAACAGATAAAAGGAAGTCCTTCTTCACCCAAAGAGGGATTAACACATGGAATTCACTGCCACAGGAGGTGGTGGCAGCTACAAGCATGGACAGTTTCAAGAGGGAATTAGATAAGCATATGGAGCAGAAGTCCATCAGTGGCTGTTAGCCACAAGGTATAGATGGGAACTCTCAGTCTGGGGCAGGTGATGCCCTCTATTCTTGGTGCTGGAGGGGGGCAACAGTGGGAGGGCTTCTAGTGTCCTGGCCCCACTGCTGGACCACCTGGTATATTTTGGCCACTGTGTGACAGAGTGTTGGACTAGATGGGCCATTGGCCTGATTCAGCATTGGCTTCTCTTATGTTCTTAAGGGCTAATGGACTTGACCTAGCACGTTTCGGCCTGCGTAGGCCTTCTTCGGAGGTCAAACACAGTGAGGAACATATTGGCTAATATAATAGTAAAGTACAATCATAGGTAAAGGTAAAGCTTTCCCTTGCTTGAAAGCCAGTCAAATCCGACTCTAGGGATTGTGGTGCTCATCTCCGTTTCCAAGCCGAAGAGCCAGCGCTGTCCAAAGACGTTTCCGCGGTCATGTGGCCAGCGTGACTAGATGCCGAGGCGCACGGAACGCTGTTCCCTTCCCACTGAAGCAGTACCTGTTTATCAACTTGCCAGTTTCTTGCTTTCGAACTGCTAGGTTGGCAGGAGCTGGGACCAGAGACCGGAGCTCACTCCGTCATGAGGCACTCGGGTCTTGAACTACCGACCTTTTGGTCTGCAGTTCAGCGTCTTAACCTTTGAGCCACCGCAGCTCCCAGTGAGCGAATTCCAGGATGCTATAAATTTTTTCTTCAAATATGCTGGAGGAAAGATTTGAGTGTGCCTCAGTGATATTGTGGACATGATGAAGTGGTCCCAGATACGATTTGGCCAGGATTGGATCGGGGGCGGGGGGGGGAGTTTGTCTAGCCATGCTGCAGCTACGGTATTTCTGGCTATGGTTTCTGCTCTCTTGGGGGTTCTGTTGGGAGTTGTGACCTCTTCGTGGGAGAGTCCTAAACGCTTTTTCTGACGGCTCTGTTGCATTTTAGGAGTTCAACCCCGAGGAGTTTTACCATTTGCTGGAAGCCGCGGAGGACCACGCCAAAGAGGGTCACCTGGTCAAGACGGACATCCCGCGCTACATCATCAGTCAGCTGGGACTCACCCGGGACCCCTTCCCAGGTAGCACAGCAAAAAAAACAGAACCAAAACCCCCCCTACGAAAACCACTATGCAGTCAGGGAAACTTGTGTATATGTGTGCCTGGGCCACCGTACGTGTTATGTGGTAAATGGTCTGTGATTCCATGCATGTCTCCGCATGCGTGCCTTGTAACATCTGTGGGTTCTGGCTGCCGAGTTTGGTGTTACCTTGATCCCGAGAGCCACGGACGGTCTCCTTCCCCCTCCAAGGCGAGTTCTTCCCCCTGAGGCCGTTCTCATTGTCTCTGCAATAGTCAGGGAAGGGTTGCCAGGGTCCAGGTGAGGCCTGGAGCTCTCCCAGGATTACAGAGATCATTTCCCATGGAGAAAATGGCCGCTTGGGAGGGTGGACTCCATGGCCGTTATACCTCACGAGGTTCCTCCCCTCCCCGAACCCCGTCTTCCCCAGAGAGCCATTTTGGTGTCGTGGTGAAGTGCGTGGACTCTAATCTGGGAGAACCGGGTTTAATTCCCCACTCCTCCACTTGCAGCTGCTGGATGCCCTTGGGCAAGCCATAGTTCTGTCAGAGCTGTTCTTGAAACAGAGCAGTTTCTGTCAAGAGCTCTCTCAGCCCCGCCGACCTCACAGGGTGTCTGTTGTGGGGAGGGGAAGGGAGAGGAGTTTGTAAGCCGCTCTGAGACTCCTTTGGGTAGTGAAGGGCGGGCCGTAAATCCAATATCTTCTTCTTCCATCCCCCAAATCTCCGGAAATTTCCAAGCCGGAGTTGGCAACCCTAGCTCAGGGCAATACATATCTCCATGTGCTGGGCTGTAAGGTGCCGATTGGGCCGAGGATATCAAGGAGGAGGGTTCTAGGCTCCCTGAAATGCAAGTTTTCAAGGTATGAGGTATATTTTGGAAGGGGTCTGGAGACAAATGCAGTGCTGTAAGCCCCCACCTGCAGCCTCAACTGGTGTGGTCTAGACTGAGGTTTGCTACCTCGTTGAGGACTAGGCCCATGTTCTAGCATGAGTGGGAGCCAGACTTGACGTTCTCTTTTTAAAAGTGCTGGGTTCGGGTTCCCTGCGGCTACACAGCAGCTGTGGGGAACGGCCATTTTTAAAAAATAAAGCAGAGCTCATTTTGGTTCGGAAAGACGTCATAGGGAGAGAAAGGGCTCCCGTCTCGACCCCCTGCCGTTTTCCGTCCTAAGTAGTGCTGGAAGGGGGACACACGTTATTTTCCTGCTTGGGCCTGCTCCGTGCACATAGAATACCCCAGAGATTGTTCCAGAAACCTGAACCCAAACTATTAAACAAACTTGTACTTTGGCCCTCAGCTGAGGTGTATGGCTGGCTGTTTTCTTCCTCCACGAAGGAAAAAAAGGGCGCGGGGGTATGTGAACGAAAGCACAGAGATTGGCGGCAAAGGATTGGGAACCGTTTCCCTGTTCTTGTGTCCGCCTCACCCGTCGCCTCAGCCTCCTGCCTCATCCTTTCTTTTCTGTCCACAACCTTCCTGCTCGCTGTACTCTAAACCGTGCTCTAATGGCTGAATAGTTAGCCAAAAGTGTTCGCTTTGGGGATGCTGTCGTTCAGGTGACAGGTAGATCCTAAACTTGCAAGGATTTGGGGTGTGTGTGCCCTGCTTCTTGCTTCTTTTTGGCAAATTGAGAGCTGAACTGTGCGCGATGAGGGAAATCCTTGGTCTGCTTCTTGACTAATTTATTTGTAGGGTGGGAGTGCTCCAGATCCGATCAAGGCACCGGCATCGGGGAGGCCAGTTTGGTGTAGTGGCTAAGTACGCGGACTCTAATCTGGGAGAACCAGGTTTGATTCCCCCACTCGTCCACTGGCACCTGCTGGATGACCTTGGGCAAGCCACAGTTCTGTCAGAGCTGTTCTTGGAAAAGAGCAATTTCTCTCGAGACTCTCTCAGCCCCACCGACCTCACAGGGGGTGTCTGTTGTGGGGAAGGGAAGGGAAAGGAGTTTGTAAGCCGCTCTGAGTCTCCTTTGGGTAGTGAAGGGCGGGGTATAAATCCAATCTCTTCCTCTTCTACCTCACAGGGTGTCTGTTGTGGGGAGGGAGAAGGGAAAGGAGATTGTCAGCCGCTCTGAGTCTCCTTTGGGTAGTGAAGGGCGGGGTATAAATCCAGTCTCTTCTTTAACCGTTCCTCTTGGGTGAAAATCGACACCCGCGCCCAAGCTCCTTATCTCCCTGTGGGGAAAAGGATATTGAGATCCGTCCTGTCATGTATAGTCCTGCCCAGCCGCCGGACTTCATCTGCCTGGACTCAGGATTCTGACATTCGGGGAAGTACAGGTCCCATGTTTTGGGGGAGTCGAGGGGCATCCGGGGCCCCGAGTTCTAGAAGGACTCCAAAATTGCTCATCCAAATAGCAAATGAATTACTATACTAGCCTGACGGTATACATTGTCACGTCTGCAAGCTAGCCTACATTTCTGGCTGTGTTTGTAGGTGTCAGGTTTGTGTGTGTTTGCGTTTGTGTGCCCAGAGTTTCACAGTTGTGTCTGTGTTCCACTATAAGTGAAACGTCTGTTGTATGAGCTGGATTCGAGACCACTAGCAGCTCAGAGACCAGTGAAATTTTTGGGGTACGAGAATCTGAGAGTTGAAGCTGTCTTTGCCAGATAAGGACCCTCGGAAACTCGTGCCCTGAAAATCTTGGTCTCTGAGGTCCAGTTTGGTGTAGTGGTTAAGTGCGCGGACTCTAATCTGGGAGAACCGGCTTTGATTCCCCACTCTTCCACTTGCAGCTGCTGGATGACCTGGGGCAAGCCATAGTTCTGGCACAGCTGTTCTCTCCAGAGCAGTCCTCGAGAGAGCTCTCTCAGCCCTACCTACCTCACAGGGGGTGTCTGTTGTGGGGAGGGGAAGGGAAAGGAGTTTGTAAGCCACTCTGAGACTGAGTGAAGGGCGGGGTATAAATCCAATCTCCTCCTCCTCCTCCTCCTCTTCTTCTTCTTCTGGTGTAGGGTTTCCAGACCCTCTGGTGGAGGCGGGGTTTCCTGGCCACCAGTCCACATCGCCCCGCCGCCAATCAGCTGGTGGGCAGGGGGGGACTTACCCTGAAAAAGAGTGAGGTCCCGCTGATATTGCATCACTTCTGGGAGCGACGCTCTGGTATTTGAGCAAAAAATCTATGGTAGAAGCCAATTTTACCACAGATTTTTTGCCCAAATACCAGAGCGCTGCCCTGACATCGCTGGGTGATGAGGCTACTTCCAGTTCACGTCGGAAGTGATATAGACACATCGCTACAGCGTTGGCTGAGCCTCCGTCCCACTTTTGGTAAGCCCCGCCTCCATCCACTGCTGGTTGCCAGGAAGGCTCTGGCAACCTTGTTCTGTATTCGAATCTAGCTCTTCTACTGCAGACAAACACAGCTACTCTCTGGAGTTCAACAATTTGGGCAGGGATCCTGAAGGTTTCTTGCCATCTTTGGGCATGGAAGCAGGAGTCACGGGGTGGGGGTGGGGGGAGGTATTTGTGAATTTCCTGCATTCTGCAGGGGGTTGGACTAGATGACTCTGGAGATCCCTTCCGACTCTATGATTCTATGAACATCTGCACACACCTTGCTAACATACACATTTTTTACTGTGTGTTAACATGCATGGGAGCACGCCTTGCCTGTGGTTTCGTGTCCGCAAGCGCATGATTCGCGTCTCCCGATTTGCCAGCTAAACAGACGTCAGCATGCCGGTGGGTTGCGTATGTCTCACCCGCATGTATTCGCATGCTGAGCATGTGCATGTTATCTACCACATGCATGCGTGTTGGTGCGCATGCATGGCCGTGCATGCGTCTCGGCTTCGCCCTTTCTGTGCTTCCATGAATGACAACGGGGATGCTAAAGTCTTGTTCCCTTGGCTTTCCCTCTGCCTCTTTCCAAACCCTGTTGTCGTCAGATGTCCTGTATGTGGAGGACCACGATAGCGGAGGATCGAACACACCAGAGACAGAGGAGTTCGCGGAGGTCAGTAAGCCGGGCTCGGCTCTGCCGGCTCCCTCCAGCCCTGCGCCATCCACCCCAGCTTTTCACGTATACGCAAATCCTGGAGCCATCTTCGCCTTCACCCCTATTTACTGTTTCCACTGCTGCTTGTCGCAAGGGAAACAATTTGGATCATGCTGGGGAGGGGTGGTGGAACGGAGTTGCCTTGGCTAGTCCTCAAACGTACCTTGAGTTTGGCCAAACATTCAGCCTTGCTTAGGGATATCAATCAATCAATCAAGGTTGATTTAACGGCTTTTGCCAGCTTATTATCCTGGATTTGGTCCTAAGTAATGCCCAAGACCTGGGCTGATTTCCCACTACAGCTACCTCGGGTTGCGCCGCCGTTTGCCCCGATACTATTCGTCAATTTCACACCCGAAGCCGCGGGGCTGCATTTTGACCCACAGCTTCGCCGATTTCCCCCGCAGTTTCGTAATCCTCAAAAAACAGGATCAGGAAACTGCGGGGGAAATTGGGCGAAGCCGCGGGTCAAAATGCAGCCCTGCGGCTTCGGGTGTGAAATTGACGAATAGTATCGGGTCAAACGGCAGCGCAACCCCAAGGCAGCTGTAGTGGGAAATCAGCCCTGGTGAGAGATTGACGCAACCACTTTTAACTTTAAAAGGGGTAAACTTCTCTGGTCTGAGGGGACATGTGCGGAAGAAATTGAAAGGAAAAGTGGAAAAGGTCAAAACCATTGGGGAAGCTTGGAGACTATTTAAAAAGACAATCTTAGAAGCTCAGAAAAATATATATACCGCAGGTTAGGAAAGGTACAAATAGGTATAGAAAAAGGCCTGTTAACAAATGGTTAACAAATAAAGTAATGGAAGCTGTAAAAGGTAAGAAGGATTCCTTTAAGCGGTGGAAAGCTAGTCTTAGTGAGGTTGATAAAAGGGAACACAGACTATGGCAAATAAAATGCAAGTCTGTGATCAGGCAAGCAAAAAGGGAATATGAGGAGCATATCGCAAAAAACATAAAGACCAACAATAAAACTTTCTTCAAATACATTAGAAGTAGGAAGCCAGCCAGGGAGGCAGTGGGGCCCTTGGATGACCAAGGGGTAAAAGGAGTAGTGAAGGATGATAGGGAAATGGCTGAGAAGCTGAATGCATTTTTTGCCTCTGTCTTCACTGTGGAAGAGGAGAAGTGTTTGCCCACTCCAGAAGCACCGATTTTGGGAGGGGGTTTGAAAGACCTGAATCAGATTGCGGTGACAAGAGAGGAAGTCCTACGACTGTTGGACAACTTAAAAACTAATAAATCCCCAGGCCCGGATGGCATTCATCCGAGAGTTCTGAAAGAACTCAAATGTGAACTTGTAGATCTCCTGACAAAAATATGTAATCTTTCTTTAAAATCTGCCTCCATTCCTGAGGACTGGAAGGTAGCTAATGTCACTCCCATCTTTAAAAAGGGCTCCAGGGGAGATCCAGGAAATTACAGGCCAGTCAGTCTGACACCGATACTGGGCAAATTGGTGGAAACTGTTATTAAGGAAAGAATTAGTAGGCACATTGATGAACAAAAACTATTGAGGCAGACTCAGCATGGGTTCTGTAAGGGAAGATCTTGTCTCACTAACCTGTTAGTGTTTTTTGAGGGAGTGAACAAACATGTGGATAAGGGGGACCCAACAGATGTTATTTACCTTGACTTCCAGAAAGCTTTTGATACAGTTCCTCATCAAAGGCTCCTAAGTAAGCTCAATAGTCATGGGATAAAAGGACAAGTCCTCTTGTGGATCAAAAACTGGCTTATAAATAGGAAACAGAGAGTGAGTATAAATGGGAAACTTTCTCAGTGGAGGATGGTAAGCAGTGGGGTACCACAGGGATCGGTACTCAGTCCGATGCTTTTTAACTTGTTTATTAGCGATTTAGAATTGGGAGTAAGCAGTGAAGTGGCTAAATTTGCAGATGACACGAAGTTGTTCAGGGTGGTGAAAACCAGGGAGGATTGTGAGGCACTCCAAAGGGATCTGTTGAGGATGGGTGAGTGGGCGTCAACGTGGCAAATGGGGTTCAATGTGGCCAAGTGCAAAGTGATGCACATTGGAGCCAAAAATCCTAAATATAAATACACGTTGATGGGGTCTGAACTGGCAGAGACAGACCAAGAGAGAGATCTTGCAGTCATAGTAGATAACTCAATGAAAATGTCTAGACAGTGTGTAACTGCAATAAAGAAGGCCAACACTATGCTGGGGATTATTAGGAAGGGAATTGAAAACAAATCAGCCAGTATCATAATGCCCCTGTATAAATCATTGGTGTGACCTCATTTGGAATACTGTGTACAGTTCTGGTCGCCACACCTCAAAAAGGATATTATAGCATTGGAAAAAGTGCAGAGAAGGGCAACTAGAATGATAAAAGGGTTGGAACACCTTCCCTACGAAGAAAGGTTAAAACGCTTGGGGCTCTTTAGCTTGGAGAAACGATAGCTGAGGGGTGACATGATCGAGGTTTATAAGATTATGCATGAGATAGAGCAGGTTGAGAAAGAAGTACTTTTCTCCTTTTCTCACAATACAAGAACTCATGGGCACTCCATGAAATTGCTGAGCAGTCAGGTTAGAACAGATAAAAGGATGTCCTTCTTCACCCAAAGAGTGATTAACATATGGAATTCACTGCCACAGGAGGTGGTGGCAGCTACAAGCATGGACAGTTTCAAGAGGGAATTAGATAAACATATGGAGCAGAAGTCCATCAGTGGCTATTAGCCACAGGGTATAGATAGGAACTCTCAGTCTGGGCAGGTGATGCACTCTATTCTTGGTGCTGGAGGGGGCAGCAGTGGGAGGGCTTCTGGTGCCCTGGCCCCACTGCTGGACCTCCTGATAGCACCTGGTATTTTTGGCCACTGTGTGACAGAGTGTTGGACTAGATGGGCCATTGGCCTGATTTCAACATTGGCTTCTCTTATGTTCTTATTTTATCCAGAGAATAAAACCAAGAATGCAAAATAAAAATAAGTTTAAAGAGGTGTCATATAAAATAATCTTACAGTGTTAGGATATATGAATTACGGGGTAAGATTCATCTTCTCTCTACATATTGTTTGGTGTAGTGGTTAAGTGGGCGGACTCTAATCTGGGAGAACCGGGTTGGATTCCCCACTCCTCCACTTGCACCTGCTGGGTGACCTTGGGCAAGCCACAGTTCTGGCAGAGCTGTCCTTGAAAAAGAGCAGTCTGTCAGAGCTCTCTAAGCCCCATGTACCTCACAGAGGGTGTCTGTTGTGGGGAGGGGAAGGGAAAGGAGATTGTAAGCCGCTCTGAGACTCTTTTGGGTAGTGGAGGGCGTCTCTTCTTCTTCTTCTACGTATTGCAAGACAGGCTGCCCAAAATCTAGCCACTGAGCTTGGAGTAGTTAAAATGGAAACTAGGATTGCTCCAGCATCCCTGGACTAGATGGACCCTCCCTGGTTTGACCCAGCAGGACTCTTCTGGTGTCCTTCTCAGGGGAAGGCCTCGGCCTCTCTGCCCTGTTGCTGGCCCTCCAGAGGAACTGGCTGGCCCCTGTGTGAGACGGGAGGCTGGACTGGAGGGACCCTCCCTGGTCTGGCCCAGCAGGGCTCTTCTGGTGTCCTTCTCAGGGAAGGCCTCGGCCTCCCTGCCCTGTTGCTGGCCCTGCAGAGGAACTGGCTGGCCCCTGTGTGAGACGGGAGGCTGGACTGGATGAACTCTCCCTGGTCTGACCCAGCAGGGCTCTTCTGGTGTCCTTATCAGGGGAAGGCCTCGGCCTCCCTGCCCTGTTGCTGGCCCTGCAGAGGAACTGGCTGGCCCCTGGGTGAGACGGGAGGCTGGACTGGAGGGACCCTCCCTGGTCTGACCCAGCAGGGCTCTTCTGGTGTCCTTATCAGGGGAAGGCCTCGGCCTCTGTGCCCTGTTGCTGGCCCTGCAGAGGAACTGGCTGGCCCCTGTGTGAGACGGGAGGCTGGACTGGATGAACTCTCCCTGGTCTGACCCAGCAGGGCTCTTCTGGTGTCCTTCTCAGGGGAAGGCCTCGGCCTCTGTGCCCTGTTGCTGGCCCTGCAGAGGAACTGGCTGGCCCCTGTGTGAGACGGGAGGCTGGACTGGATGAACTCTCCCTGGTCTGACCCAGCAGGGCTCTTCTGGTGTCCTTATCAGGGGAAGGCCTCGGCCTCTCTGCCCTGTTGCTGGCCCTGCAGAGGAACTGGCTGGCCCCTGTGTGAGACGGGAGGCTGGACTGCATGGACCCTCCCTGGTCTGACCCAGCAGGGCTCTTCTGGTGTCCTTATCAGGGGAAGGCCTCGGCCTCCCTGCCCTGTTGCTGGCCCTGCAGAGGAACTGGCTGGCCCCTGTGTGAGATGGGAGGCTGGACTGGATGGACCCTCCTGGTCTGACCCAGCAGGGCTCTTCTGGTGTCCTTCTCAGGGGAAGGCCTCGGCCTCTCTGCCCTGTTGCTGGCCCTCCAGAGGAACTGGCTGGCCCTGTGTGAAACGGGAGGCTGGACTGGATGGACTCTCCCTGGTCTGGCCCAGCAGGGCTCTTCTGGTGTCCTTCTCAGGGGAAGGCCTCGGCCTCTGTGCCTTGTTGTTTGTCCTCTAGAAGAAGTGGTTGGCCACTGTGTGAGGGAACATTAGAACGTAAGAAGAGCCCTGATGCATTAGACCAGCATCTCCAGAGCAAACTGATCGCCCGCTCACAACTTTTAATGCCAGTGGCTCACAAAGCAGAATTTTTGCTCACAAGACTCCACAGCTCAGAGGGAGCGTTGGTCCCTCCCCTTTTCAAATCCTCTCTTCCCCAGGCTCCACCCCCCAATTTTTTATTATTTTAAAATTCATTTGTACTGCACCTTTCCCCCCAATGTGGACATGAAGCAGCTCACATTGTTCTTCTCTCTTCCATTTTGTCCTCACACAAACTCTGTGAGGTAGGTCGGGCTGAAAAAAAACAGTGACTGGCCCAAGGTCACCTAGCAAGCTTCCATGGCATGACTGGGGATTTGAACTCGAGTCTCTCAAATGCTAGTCCGACACTCTTAGCCATCACACCACGCTGGCAACCCTCTCTCAACCACACAGGAGCAAGCAATACGGAGAACACAAACATCGCCCTTCCTTCACTGGGAAAGTTGCTTTTGACGCTGGAGTCTTGCCTGTTCCCAGTAGGACGCTTGCAAAGCGGCTTTTCTCGTTTAGGAAGGGTGTAATGATTTTTTGTTTTGGTGTGTGTGTTTCTTTAAATGTTTAGTTTGACTGCAGTAATGTAAGGAGAATGATAGAGGGAGACAAGTGTGATGTGATTGGCTGATGACTGAGAGTGTGGGAGGAGGGGTGTCTATGAGGAGATTCTGCGTGAAGTTTGGAGAGAGAGCATAGTCTGTGTGACTATGAGAGTTTAAGTCTATTCTGTGCGAATAAGACAAAGAGTTTAGCCTGTGTGGCTATATATCTATATGAGAGAAAGAGATTAGACTGAGTGTCTAAGCCTGTCAGAGTGGAGTTTAGGAGTTTGAGAGACTGTTTGTGACACCAGGCTTTGCCAGTTATATTAACAAGTGCCTTTCTTCAGCAACAGTTCAAAATAACTAGAAACCTGTTTTGTTCTTTATTAAATAAATCATTTTCCATTTCAACTTATCCCAGCAATCAGAACAGTCCTTCCTCAGGGTCACATAGTCCTCTGAAGTGCCCAGACACTGGGTCATTCTACCAAAAGAGAGAGATTTGGAATTTTTAATGGCTGGTGGCAGCAGAAATCTACCAAATCTGTGTACATAGAGTGTTTAAAGGTAAAACCGGGTCCCCGGTAAGCAAGGACGCCACAGAGGGGTACAGTTTTGAATAGGGTGCCTTTTCAATTCAGCAGTGCTATGACCAGATCTACTCCATGACCATTCAGAGAGACCCAACTGCCATTAGGTCAAGGGGATGTTGCTATTTAGCTGTGGCACGTTGTCAGACGCCCACAGCCTGGACAGGAAGGCCCTCCTGTCATGGCGGCAGGGAAAAACAGAGCAGAGATGCTCTAGCCTGGCGAGTCTGTGTCTCCCTATCAGGGGCTTCTTCGTACCAACTGCTGAGTTGCTCCTGTCAATTAAGGAGGAATCCTCGTAATACACAGCACCGGGGTCCCCAACCTTTTTGAGCCTGTGGAACACTTTGCAGTTCTTACTCAAGATGATGGGCGCAAAACCAAAATGGCCGCCACAGGAATTGCAGCCAAGCACAAAATGGCTGCCCTGGGAGGCAGAACCAGGCACAAAATGGCTGCCACGAGAGGCAGACCCACAGACAAAGGAAGCCCAACTGCAGGGAGACGAGAGGGGTGATTTTAAAAAAATAATACACTCAGAAAGAGAAGGGAGAAAGAAGGCTCTAGAGGCAGCTTCCACTGAAAGAACGTTCTTTTAATTTGCACAGCTAGTTGGAATCCCAGGGCCAGCCAGAAGCCCGCCCACTTTCTAAAAACTCTTGGCGGGCACCGGGAAAGTTGTCAGCAGCTCCCATGGCGCCCACAGGCACAGTTTCAAGAGGGAATTAGATAAACATCTGGAGCAGAAGTCCATCAGTGGCTATTAGCCACAGGGTATAGATGGGAACTCTCAGTCTGGGGCAGGTGATGCACTCTATTCTTGGTGCTGGGGGGGGCAGCAGTGGGAGGGCTTCTAGTGTCCTGGCCCCACTGCTGGACCTCCTGATGGCACCTGGTATATTTTGGCCGCTGTGTGACAGAGTGTTGGACTAGATGGGCCATTGACCTGATTCAACATGGGCTTCTCTTATGTTCTTATGTAACGTTGGGGACTCCAACTTAGCATTTGTAGGTGGCCTTTGTATTATGAGCATTCCAGGTGCCTTCCCAAAGATTGTCGTGCTTGGATATCGTGCCCTGTAAGGGAGTTGTGCACCGTTGTCCCAAACCAAAACATCAGCAAGGTCTGACTCATGGACCAACCTGACCCGATACGCTTGCTTCTTACAGAGCCGTGGGACAACTCCGAAACCAAAGAAGCCTCCGGGAGAAGGGGACTTCGAAACGATTAAGCTGATCAGCAACGGGGCGTATGGGTAAGAGAGCTGCCCTGGGATACCGGCCTGCTGGGTCATGTCTGCACAGAAGGTTCTCCTGGTTTTTGGTTCCGCTCCAAGACGTGGCCCAAGACTAAGGTTCCCAACCTCCAAGTAGTCATGGGACTGGGAGAATCACAATATAAGGCAATATATCAAAGGAAGCATAAGCTATTGTGATAAGATTACGAAATGCTTTTACTAACATAATACACCATATAATACCAAAACACCAAAGTCGTGTGGAAACAAACATTACAATAACCCTCTTGTTTATAAGACTGTAAAGTCTCGTAATATGCAGGACCGTTTCTGGAAAATAAAACTGTTTTCCAGACTCCTGGCTTGTTGTTTGTAGCTAGTGGCGTACCTGCGTGCTTGCGTCCGTGACCAGCAATTGACTATTTGCCCGTTTCACAATGGCTTCCTCAGGCGCACAGACCAGTTAATTCCGCAATAGAATGCTGGCTCCAATAATTCAGAAAAGCTTCTTTGGGACACAAAAGCCTCCACACCAATTTCCCACAATCTTGAGCATTTTGCCTTTTGAAAATTGGTGTGGAGGTTTTTGTCTGTTGTGGGGAGGGGAAGGGAAGGGAGTTTGTAAGCCGCTCTGAGACTCCGAGTGAAGGGCGGGGTATAAATCCAATCTCTTCTTCTTCTTTGGGCCCTATTGTGAAGAAAGGCAAGGTACAAATGGAGTAAATAATGAGAACAAACCGGTGTTGCCAGAGATTGAACCTGAGAGTCGTTGCGTGCAGAGCAGAGGCCCTTGCACTGAGCCACATCCCTGGTGGCGCACAATTTCTATTTCTTGTGACTTCGGGATGGGTTGTGGAGCCCTATTGGCTAGCGCCCAGGGAGCGACACCTCGCCTGCTGACCGCGCCTCCTCTGCTTCTTCCTTCTCTCAGAGCTGTGTACCTGGTGCGGCACAAGGAGACCCGCCAGCGCTTTGCCATGAAGAAGATCAACAAGCAGAACCTCATTCTGCGCAACCAGATCCAGCAGGCCTTTGTGGAGCGGGACATCCTGACGTTCGCCGAGAACCCCTTCGTGGTCAGCATGTTCTGCTCTTTTGAGACCAAGCGCTACCTCTGCATGGTCATGGAGTATGTCGAAGGTATGCGGGGAGGGGGAGCTGGTGGCACAGGTTCTCTACAGTTGCCTTCGCCTAGGCCAAGAGTCCCCAACGCGGTGCCCGTGGGCACCATGCTACCTGCCAACACCATGCCTGATGCCTGCCATGTGTTTTAGCAGGGCCAGGTTTCCGATTGGCCGTTGGGGACTTGACTGGATGTGCAGATTTTTGTAAAAGGTGGCTTTGGCAGCAGCTGCCACCACAGTGCAAGGATTGCTGTGTTACTTACATAAGCTGTGGTAAACCGTGGCAGCTGTGGTAAACCATGGTAAGCTGTGGCAGCTGTGTTAAGCTGTGGTAAACTGTGGCAGCTGTGATAAACTGGTGCTGTGGTAAACTAGCAGCTGTGGGAAACTGTGGTAAGCTGAGGTAAACTGTGGCAGCTGTGGTAAACTGTGGTAAGGCGAGGTAAACTGTAGCAGCTGTGATAAACTGGCAGCTGTGGTAAACTGTGGTAAGCTGTGGTAAACTGTGACAAGCTGTGGTAAACTGACAAGCTGTGGTAAACTGTGACAGCTGTGGTAAACTGTGACAGCTGTGGTAAACTGTGACAAGCTGTGGTAAACTGTGGCAGCTGTCGTAAACTGTGATAAGCTGTGGTAAACTGGCAGCTGTGGTAAACTGTGGTAAGATGAGGTAAACTGTAGCAGCTGTGGTAAGCTGTGGTAAACTGTGGCAGCCATTTTGTGGCTGGCTTGGCTCCCTGCAGCAGTCCTTTGGTGGCAGCTGTTTTGTGGCTGCGCCCTCTGCTTTGTGTCAGAATTCCAAAAGTGCCCACAGGCTCAAAAAGGTTGGAGATCTCTGACCTAGTCTGTGCCCGGGCAACACTGGCAAAGGTTCAGGGAGCAACTGCTTTGGATGGGTTCAGAAGGCTGTTGGGATGCCGGATTTTACAAAGTAAATTTCGTTCAACCACAAGTTACTAAGAATCATAGAATCACAGAGTTGGAAGGGGACATCCAGGCTGTCTAGTCCGACATCCAGGCTGTCTAGCCTAGAGCATCCCTGACCAGTGTTTGTCCAGGTGCTACTTAAAAACTGCCAGTGAGGGAGAGCCCACCACCTCCCAAGGCAGCTGATTCCACTGTTGCACAATTCTTATCGTAAAAAGGTTTTTCCTACGATCCAGCCACTACCTTCCTGCCCTTAATTTAAACCCATTTTTGCAAGTCCTTTCCTCTGCTGCCAACAGGAACAGCTCCTGCCCTCCTCTAAGAGGCAGCCCTTCAAGTACTTCAAGAGAGCCATCCTGTTCCCCCTCAACTTCCTCTTCTCCAGACTGAACCTTCCCAAGTCCCCCAGCCTTTCCTCACAGGGCCTGCTCTCCAGGCCACCCGAACATAAGAACATGAGAACATAAGAGAAGCCAATGTTGAATCAGGCCAATGGCCCATCTAGTCCAACACTCTGTCACACAGTGGCCAAAATATACCAGGTGCCATCAGGAGGTCCAGCAGTGGGTCCAGGACACTAGAAGCCTCTGTGAGAAAGGGAGAAAAGTACTTCTTTCTCAACCTGCTCAATCCCATTGATAATCTTATAAACCTCGATCATGTCACCCCTCAGCCGTCGTTTCTCCAAGCTAAAGAGCCCCAAGCGCTTTAACCTTTCTTCATAGGGAAGTGTTCCAACCCTTTTATCATCCTAGTTGCCCTTCTCTGCACTTTTCCCAATGCTATAATATCCTTTTTGAGGTGTGGCGACCAGAACTGGACACAGTATTCCAAATGAGGTCGCACCAATGATTTATGCGGGGGCATGATGATACTGGCTCTCTGATTTAGGTCCTTTCCCTAACCACTGGGCCTTCCTTCCACCAGGTGGGGACTGCGCCACCCTGCTGAAGAATATCGGGGCTCTGCCCGTCGAGATGGCCCGCATGTACTTCGCCGAGACCGTCCTCGCCCTGGAGTACCTACACAACTACGGCATTGTCCATCGGGACCTGAAGCCTGATAAGTACGAGGCCGAGGGGCGGCCCCCACCCCGTCCCCCAGTTTGGTGTAGTGGCTAGGAGCGCGGACTCTAATCTGAGAGAACCGAGTTTGATTCCCCAGCTCCTCCACATGCAGCCAGCTGGGTGATCTTGGGCAAGCCACAGTTCTCTCAGAGCTGTTCTCTCAAGAGCAGTTCTCAGTCAGAGCTCGCTCAGCCCCGCCTACCTCACAGGGTGTGATGGGGAGAGGAAGGGAAGGAGATTGCAAGCTGTTCTGAGACTCGAAGTGAAGGGCGGGGTATAAGTCCAACCTCCTCCTCCTCCTCCTCTTCTTCCTCCCCTTCCTTCCTTCCTTCCTCTATCTCTCTATCTCTTCCTTCCTTCCTTCCTTCCTTCTTCCCTCTCTCCCTTTTTCTCTCTCTATTCCTTCCTCTATCTCTCTTTCTCTGTCTTCCTTCCTTCCTTCATTCCTTCCTTCCTTCCTCTATCTCTCTAGCTCTGTCTTCCTTCCTTCCTCTATCTCTCTAGCTCTGTCTTTCTTCCTTCCTTCCTCTCTATCTCTGTCTTCCTTCCTCTCTCTCTCTATCTCTGTCTTCCTTCCTTCATCTATCTACCTTTCCTTCCTTTCTTCCTTCCTTCCTCTATCTCTCTAGCTCTGTCTTCCTTCCTTCCTTCCTTCTTCCCTCTCTCCCTTTTTCTCTCTCTATTCCTTCCTCTATCTCTCTTTCTCTGTCTTCCTTCCTTCCGTCATTCCTTCCTTCCTTCCTCTATCTCTCTAGCTCTGTCTTCCTTCCTTCCTCTATCTCTCTAGCTCTGTCTTCCTTCCTTCCTTCCTCTCTATCTCTGTCTTCCTTCCTCTCTCTCTCTATCTCTGTCTTCCTTCCTTCATCTATCTACCTTTCCTTCCTTTCTTCCTTCCTTCCTCTATCTCTCTAGCTCTGTCTTCCTTCCTTCTTCCCTCTCTCCCTCTTTCTCTCTCTATTCCTTCCTCTATCTCTCTTTCTCTGTCTTCCTTCCTTCCTCTATCTATCTGTCTTCCTTCCTTCATTCCTTCCTTCCTTTCTCTATCTCTGTCTTCCTTCCATCGTTCCTTCCTTCCTTCCTTCCTTCCTTCTCTATCTCTGTCTTCCTTCCGTCATTCCTTCCTTCCTTCCTCTATCTCTCTAGCTCTGTCTTCCTTCCTTCCTCTATCTCTCTAGCTCTATCTTCCTTCCTTCCTTCCTCTCTATCTCTGTCTTCCTTCCTTCATCTCTCTATCTCTCTACCTTTCCTTCCTTCCTTCCTCTATCTCTCTATCTCTGTCTTCCTTCCTTCCTTCCTCCTCCCTCTTCCCCCCTAAGGGGAGGCAAACCCATTCCTTGCTGAAGGGTCTAACTCCAGATCCCCACCTGCACCCCGTTCCTCTGTCACTTCTGGGTCGAGGGGGGTAGCCGTGACGTGCTCTCCGGCCTCTCTGATTTCTTCTGCTGCTTTCTCTCCAGCCTCCTCATCACCTCCATGGGGCACATCAAGCTGACGGACTTTGGTCTCTCCAAGATGGGGCTCATGAGCCTCACCACCAACCTCTATGAAGGCCACATTGAGAAGGACGCCCGGGAGTTCCTCGATAAACAGGTGGGGGACCCTCGGGGGTGGGGGGTATACGCACATGTGAGCGTCTGTAACAGTTCCACAGGGCCTGTCAGAAGGAGCTCTTCCGCCAGGCTTTTGGGGAGGCAGCGGACGTCAAATATCACCTGGCCCCCTTCCCGTTATCATCCTGTTGCCTCTCTGTTACCGTCTGTACCACGGTCTTTGGTTTTAGAGGACATGGAATGATCACGCTTTGGTGTGGTGGTTAAGTGCATGGACTATAATCTGGGAGAATTGGGTTTGATTCCCCACTCCTCCACATGCAGCTGCTGGATGACCTTGGGCAAGCCATAGTTCTGTCAGAGCTGTTCTCTCAAGGGCGGTCCTCGAGAGAGCTCTCTCAGCCCCGCCTCCCTCACAGGGTGTCTGTTGAGGGGAGGGGAAGGGGAAGGGATTGTAAGCTGCTCTGAGACTCCTTTCAGGTAGTGAAGGTATAAATCCAATCACTTCTCTTCTTTTTCTACCCAATTTGGTGTAGTGGTTAGGAGTGCGCACTCTAATCTGGGAGAAGCAGGTTTGAGTCCCCACTCCTCCACATGCAGCTGCTGGTGTGACCTTGGGTCAGTCCCAAGTTCTTTCAGAGCTGTTCTCTCAGCCCCACCTCCCTCACAGGGTGTCTGTTGAGGGGAGGGGAAGGGGAAGGGGAAGGAGATTGTAAACCGCTCCAAGACTCCTTTCGGGTAGTGAAGGGCAGGGTACAAATCCAATCTCTTCTTCTCTTCTTCTTACCCAAGGTACGGTACTGATAATCTGGAATCCCTTACAGGATCTAGCTCTTTTGGCCTTTAATTGTCTTAACCGCTAATATCTGTCTGAATCTAGTGCTGGTTACCTGTTTATACTGCACTGTTGCTATGGCTTTATGCTAATGCAATAAAGATTATTATTATTATTATAATTGTCTTAACACCGGGGCACCACTGTTATAGCTGTGATGTAGTTCGATCGCCATCGTTGAAGGGTTAAGTTTACCGTTTTAATCTTGATTTCATGGTTTCATATCAATGTTGTCACCCACCCTGAGCCAGCTTGTGGGAACGGGCGGGATAGAAATAGAACAAAATAAATAAATAAATCTCTCGAGCCGAAGTTCTGCTAGAAGGTTCGATTCAAAGCCCAGGAGCACCTCAGAGGCCTGCAAGATTTTCAGGGTAGGGCTGTCTTTCGGCTGTGCTCCTGCAGAGTGCAGGGGGTTGGAGACGACCGGCAAGGCCCCTTCCCACTCTTAACATTCTACGATCTGAAGAGATCTGAGCTAACGAAGTGACAATTGGCGTCTTGGCAGGTGTGTGGCACTCCCGAATACATTGCTCCTGAGGTGATCCTTCGCCAAGGCTACGGGAAGCCGGTGGACTGGTGGGCGATGGGCATCATCCTGTACGAGTTCCTGGTGGGCTGCGTGCCCTTCTTCGGAGACACGCCGGAGGAGCTCTTTGGCCAGGTCATCACCGGTAGGTGGAAGGCGGACGCTAGTCATTCTGGTACAGCCGGGAGCAGTTCGCCAGCCGTATGTCGCTAAGTGGGGGAGGGAGCCCATGTTCTCTTCTGGTCGTGGTCACAGGATTGAGCCGGGCTAGAGAGGGGGTTGTGGTGGACCAGAAAGAAGACAGGAGGGGGTCTTTTGAATCTGGAGTCCCCAAGATTTTATCCTCTTGCCTCATTGGGATGATTCTTTGAGATGCAGTTGGGATAATTCTTTGAGATGCAGAGTTCCATAGATAGGTGTAATGTTTAAGTTGTGGCCATTCTTTATTTTTTATGGATTGGAAGCCTTTATAAAATCGTAGTTCCCAAAAAACGCTGCTTCAAGCAGTCGACACGATAAAATTGGTTTGAACACAGAAATATAAACACAGAAACACAAACATAAGAGCCCTGCTTGATCAGATTGGTGGTCCACCGAGTCCAACACCCTCTCTCACGCCAGCCAGTTCCTCTGGAGGGCCAGCAACAGGGCAGAGAGGTCGAGGCCTTCCCCTGATAAGGACACCAGAAGAGCCCTGCTGGTTTAAGACCAATGGTCCATCTAGTCCAGCCTCCCATCTCACACAGGGGCCAGCCAGTTCCTCTGGAGCGCCAGCAACAGGGCAGAGAGGCCGAGGCCTTCCCCTGATAAGGGCACCAGAAGAGCCCTGCTGGTTTAAGACCAATGGTCCATCTAGTCCAGCCTCCCGTCTCACACAGGGGCCAGCCAGTTCCTCTGGAGGGCCAGCAACAGGGCAGAGAGGCCGAGGCCTTCCCCTGATAAGAACCTCAGAAGAGCCCTGCTGGATCAGACCAGTGAGTGTCCATCAAGTCCAGCATCCTGTCTCACAATGAGGCCAAACAGTTTCTCTGGAGAACCAACAACTGGGCAGAGAGGCCAAGGCCTTCTGCTGATCAGAACATCAGAAGAGCCCTGCTGGTTTAAGACCAATGGTCCATCTAGTCCAGCATCCTGTCTCACACAGGGGCCAGCCAGTTCCTCTGGAGGGCCAGCAACAGGGTAGAGAGGCCAAGGCCTTCCCCTGAGAAGGACACCAGAAGAGCCCTGCTGGGTCAGACCAGTGAGGGTCCATCAAGTCCAGCATCCTGTCTCACACTGAGGCCAAACAGTTTCTCTGGAGAGCCAACAACTGGGCAGAGAGGCCGAGGCCTTCCCCTGATCAGGACACCAGAAGACCCCTGCTGGTTTAAGATCAATGGTCCATCTAGTCCAGCATCCCATCTCACACAATGGCCAACCAGTTCCTCTGGGGGGCAACGACAGGGCAGAG
The DNA here is from genome assembly GCA_029375565.1 of Gekko gecko. Taxonomy (NCBI): domain Eukaryota; kingdom Metazoa; phylum Chordata; class Lepidosauria; order Squamata; family Gekkonidae; genus Gekko; species Gekko gecko. Next base: position 264,326,076 of record JAPDNY010000002.1, read on the forward strand.
AGACCGAGGCCTTCCCCTGAGAAGGACACCAGAAGAGCCCTGCTGGGTCAGACCAGTGAGGGTCCATCAAGTCCAGCATCCTGTCTCACACTGAGGCCAAACAGTTTCTCTGGAGAGCCAACAACTGGGCAGAGAGGCCGAGGCCTTCCCCTGATCAGAACATCAGAAGAGCCCTGCTGGTTTAAGACCAATGGTCCATCTAGTCCAGCCTCCTGTCTCACACACTGGCCAACCAGTTCCTCTGGGGGGCCAACGACAGGGCAGAGAGGCCAAGGCCTTCCCCTGACATTGCTCCCTGACTGTCCCTGAAGGTGGAGGTTCCCCTCAGTCACCGTGGCTGGTTGCCACTGATAAACCTCTCCTCCTGAATCTGTCTAATCCCCTTTTAAAGCTATCTGTGTCTGTGGCCCTCAAATGGAAACTGCTAAACCAAAACTTTAAAAAAAAACCCAGAACCCATCTGACCAATTTTAAGAGTTGTTAGAAACAAAATGACTCTGTAGCCTTTTAGGAAGACAGCCAGGGAGGACGTGCTGCATATTTTCCAGTGGCAGACCGTTCCATAACATAACAGACAGTAAGGAGACGCTCCAGTGAAGAGCATTGCTGGCAAGTGGACACCTAGTGAGGAAAAGCAGTCCTCTGTGTTGAAAATCTTGACATAGTATCTGCACCGATGAAGCGGCATGTTTTAAAAATCAGCACGCCGCAAGAACACTAGATAACCTCTTCTGTCAGCTTGAGTGCAGCTTCTTTTCAGTAAAGGACTCAGTCACTTGTCTAATTGACTGAGAGAGAGCCAGTTTGGTGTAGTGGTTAAGTGCACGGACTCTGATCTGAGAGAACCGGGTTTGATTCCCCACTCCTCCACTTGCACCTGCTGATGTGACCTTGGGTCAGTCACAAGCTCTGGCACAGCTGTTCTCTCAAGGACAGTTTCTGTCAGAAGTTCTCTCAGCCCCACCTACCTCACAGGGGGTGTCTGTTGTGGGGAGGGGAAGGGAAAGGAGTTTGTCAGCCGCTCTGAGACGCCTTTGAGCAGTGAAGGGCGGGGTATAAATCCAAACTCCTCCTCCTCCTCCTCCTCCTCCTCCTCTCTCTTCTTCTTCTTCTTCTTCTTCTTCTTCTTCTTCTTCTTCTTCTTCTTCATTGCTGGCATTATGAACTCTTGTGACGCATCTCTTAAACGTATGGTTTCGGCCTGCCCCATTATTCGGTCTTTTTTCGGGAGGAAGCAATTGGTGACGGAAAGTGCTGTCAATTCACCGCTGACTTATGGCGACCCTGTAGGGTTTCCAAGGCAAGAGACGTTCAGAAGTGGTTTGCCGTTGCCTGCCTATGTGTCACGACCCTGGTATTCCTTGGAGTTCTCCCATCCAAATACTAGCCAGGGCTGACCCTGCTTAGCTTCCAAGTTCCAACGAGCTCGGCCTAGCCTGGGCAGGGCAAGAGGTGAACAGAGATGGTTTTGCCATTGCCTGCCTCTGCGTAGCAAACCGGGACCTCCTCGGTGGTCTCCCCTCCAAGAACTAACCAGCGCTGACCCTGCTTAGCTTCCGAGATCTGAAAAGATCAGACTAGCCAGGTCATGGCTCAGGAAGTAATGACTCATATAAATTTTGTGTTGGGATACTCATTGATCTTTGAGGGCGCTTCCCGTACTTTTAACCTATTTGCTGGTCTCTTGGAGGCTAACCGATGGTCCATGAAAACTGAGCTTCCATGCCCTTAAAGTTGCGAAAACACTTATATTCCAACAGTGGAGAGATAAATGCCCACCTCCCATAGTCCAGTGGACTGAGGGCCTCACAACCTTAACAACATTTGAATGTAACAGTTCTGCACAGACATACTCTGAGACATTTGGAAACTGCCAGACTCCTGGTCAAGTGATTCTCAACAACACACTCTTTGGCAGTGATACGTTGATTGAGTTATAAGCAAGGTCCAAGTCATAACCAAGACTCCCTCTAAGCTATGGAGTCTTCTGAGCAAAAATCCTACTCTGTGAGCTACCAGCATTAAAGTTGTGAGAGAGTGGTTTGGCTGCTGCATAAATTAGTTTGCTCTGGAGCCCTCCTTCCTGATAAGAAAGGAGAGCCAGTTTGGTGTAGTGCTTAAGTGCATGGACTCTAATCTGGGAGAACCGGGTTTGATTCCCCACTCCCCCACTATCACCGTCTGATGTGACCTTGGGTCAGTCACAAACTCTGGCACAGCTGTTCTTGAAAAGGGGCAGTTTCTGTCAGAGCTCTCTCAGCCCTACCTACCTCACAGGGGGTGTCTGTTGTGGGGAGGGGAAGGGAAAGGAGACTGTAAGCTGCTCTGAGACTCCAAGTGAAGGGCGGGGTATAAATCCAATCTCTTCTTCTTCTTCTTCTTCCTGAGCTAAGACAAAAACATGTGAGCTGGAGGCTAAAAACTGTGAGCTAGCTCACACTAACTCAGCTTAGAGGGAACACTGGTCATAACAGTACCGTGCCAAAACTGAAGATTTTGGCGGGTACAATCACAGATCTAGGTAATTCAGATATGACCCTTACCTAATGCCCACTCCACATCCACTCTGCCGAGCCTCAGTGTCTCTACCCCCTTTCACCTGGGAAATATACGATCCCATTCTCTACAGAAGTAGGCTGGCAATGAAAGTTTCCAGGACGTTCCCCTGGGAGAGGAAGGCACCTTTGGAAGAGTTGCGGCCTCTTAAGATAGCGCACTCCACACTCGCTCCCCGAACCTAAGGAATTCCCTTCCCATCTATGGCAAACTGAGCAGAGCGATGTTTGACAGAAACTTTTTACAGAGGCTTATCAGTAGACCTGCCACCAGTGTTATTACATTTTATGATGTTTTTATTTCTTTCTGTTTGGGGATTTGATTTATAATGAAAAATTTTAAAAAATAAGTAAAGCTTGGACTAAGAGAGACGGCACTGGCGGAGTTTCTGCACACACATGACCTCTTCCAAGAGTCTCCTCTGTGCTCTGTCACTTTCAGATGACATCTTGTGGCCGGAGGGGGAAGAGGCACTTCCTGCGGATGCTCAGGACCTCATTTCCTGCCTCCTGCAGACCAATCCTCTTTTGCGTCTGGGTGCAGGTAAGGACTGATGCTGATAGGCGGGTTATTGTAAGAGACGGCCCAGCTAGTAACTCCCTCGTTTTCTGCTGATGTAATTTTGCAAAAGGGGACACTGAACTCTTCACTGACTTTGTGTTTGATAAGGTCATAAGAACCTCAGAAGAGCCCTGCTGGGTCAGACCGGGGAGGGTCCATCTAGTCCAGCATCCCATCTCTCACAGTGGCCAGCCGGTTCCTCTGGAGGGCCAGCAACAGGGCAGGGAGCCCAAGGCCTTCCCCTGATAAGAACATCAGAAGAGCCCTGCTGGGTCAGACCAGGGAGGATCCGTCTAGTCCAGCCTCCCGTCTCACACGGGGCCAAGCAATAACTTTGGAGGGCCAACAACAGGGCAGAGTGTCATGGGCTGGGATGTGGGGTCAGGCAAGCGGGGGGTGGTCAGAGCACAGTCCGAGGTCACAGCCGGTCGAGACCAAATAACCAAGTTCAAGGGCTAAGACGAGCAGGGTGGTCGAGAGATAGTTCAGAGTCAGAAGCCGAGCAAGCCGAGAAAACCAGGGAGCCAAGTCCGAATTATCAACCGGGAGCGTGGTCAGGAGGTCTGAGAGTTGAGGGTCCAGAGTACGAGAGACGTGAGTCAAGAGTCTGAAAGCCAAGGGTCGGGAGTCCGAGGGTGTGAGGTGTGGAGTAGCGAGGTCAAGATGAGCCGGAGGGATCAAACCAAGAACGAGACGTCAGGAACCGGAGTGGTGCGGCGCAGAGCTTCGCGGATGCGACTAGTTGCTGGCACGAGTAATCCCAGTAGCTGGTAATTAGCGTGCTCCGAGCACAGCCCGGCTCCCGTTAATACTCTGGGCTAAACGAACGCGGGGTGCATATGCATGCTTCCCTTGATAAGAATATCAAAAGAGCCCTGCTGGATCACACAAGGGCCAACCAGTTCCTCTGCAGGGCCAACCACAGGGACTTTCCTTGATGTTGCCTCCCAGCTCTGGGATTCAGAGGTTTAGTGCCTTTGAATGTGGAGGTTCCCCTCCGTCACCAGGGCTAGTAGCAATTTACACACTTATCCTCCATGAATCTGTCTAATCCCCTTTTCAAGCTGTCTATTCCTGTGGCCGTCATTCTATCCTCTGGCAGCAAATCCCACATTTTAATCTCTCTCTGTGTAAAGTAGTATTTCCTTTAATCCATCCTGAACCTACTGCCCATCGGCTTCATTGGATGCTTTCGAGTTCTAGTATTTCGGGAAAGGGAGAAAAGTCCTTGTGGGCCTTCCCCATTTTCACTGTTTAGGAGCAGCCTCACTGCTTTCTTGGCAAGACCACCATGTTTCCCATCCACTCGCACATGCACACTCCTTGCCAGTCCGTCCTGGCCCCCAGTTATCACACACACACCCCGGTTTGATTCGTGGTGATTTCCTGGAGAGGGCAGCAGTGTCTGTTGTTTTGCAGGCGGCGCTTACGAGGTGAAGCAGCACCCCTTCTTCAAAGACCTGGACTGGAACGGACTACTGCGGCAGAAAGCGGAGTTCATCCCCCACCTGGAGTCGGAAGAAGACACCAGCTACTTTGACAGCAAGTATCGCACAGGGGTAGCCACAATGGCCTGCCGGGGGAACAAGAAACGGGAGTCTTGTAGCACCTCCACGCAGGGTTCCCCAACAGGGTGCCCGCGGGCGCCCTAGCAGCTGCCAGTGCTTCACTTGGTTGGCAGCCACTCAGCTTTTCAGGAAATGGGGTGGGGCTTTGGTAAGGGCTCGTTACTGGCCTCCTTCGTTCAAATGAGTTTTCCACTAGACCAGGGGTGGCCAAACTTGCTTAACGTAAGAACCACATAGAATAAACGTCAGATGTTTGAGAGCCACAAGATTTGAACAAATATTACACACATGTTTTTATTGGGAAAATATGCAAATTTGCTTTTTATTAACATTAAATGAGACTGCCAAAAATAAAAATTAAAGGGGTAAAAACAGACATTGATAATGATATTTAATTTTAGATGGGGGGGAGAGAGAGAAAGAAACAAACTTTAGCTTTAAATGCATCCTCCAACCCCAACCCCCCTGCTGGCTGGCTTGGCAAAGGGATTTAAATAGACAAATGCCTTCTCCAAGCCAGCCATTGGAGGGGGTGCTTTGAGAACACATTTAAAGTTAAAGTTGCTTTCTTTCTCTGCTCCCCCACACCTCAAGCCTACTCAGGGAGGGGAACACTGGCTGGGGAAGGGAAGACTAATTGGGGAGGCACGCCTCTCCTTCACTTCCCCAACTGCCCTGCCGGGAGCCACACAATATGTGTGAAAGAGCCGCATGCGGCTCCCAGCCACAGTTTGGCCACCCCTGCACTAGACGATGAGGAGACCGAGTAAGCCACAGGTGTGGTTCCACTCCCCCTTTATGATTCTGTTATTCCCAGGAGACATGAAGGGGGAGGTGTTACGTGTGGTCCCGCCTCCCGTGGCAGCCATTTTCTATATGGCTCTGCTTCCTGTGAGAAGCCATTTGGCGATGGCACGCCCTTCCTGTCAGAATTACAGCGGCACCTTCAGACTCTAAAAGGCTGGGAACACCTGCCTTGAAGGCTTAATGTGACGAGTCCATGCAGCCTTGTTAAGCCTGTAAACTGCATTCCTGCGCTTTGAAGGTGAAAGGTCCCCCTACAAACAGGAAGACAACGGAAATCTGGTTAGTCCTTAGGGTGCCACCATGCTCCTGTTGATCGCAAGCGCTGTGCCTTTCGGCATCCAAATTCTGTGTTAACCAACAGAGCGAGTCCGGCAATGGTCTTCCACCATCTGCTGCCCGCATGACTACCTTCCCAGGCACACTCCGTAAAGGGCTACCACCCCCTTTCCCCAAAAAACGTCCCTTCTCAGAGATTTTGGTCAGTGACTTGCAGTGCCAGTTTGTAGTCCAAGCAAACAAACGCTGTGATAAAAATGGCAATGAACATCAAATTATATTACAAATGAAACTTTTACAATATTACTAAGGAAATTCTAACATTCTCATCCTCAGTGAGAACCCGGATATAAACTCATTTCGCCAGTCTTCCTCAGGACTAATCCTTTTTATATTGAAAGATGTCAGCCTCTTGATACAGCTGCTTAACTTCTTATTGACTTTCTTCAGATTTTTACAGCTTAACTTCTTGTTTACTTTCTTCAAATTATCCTGGAACAAACATGGCTATTTCGAATGGAAAGAAACATGAAGTTGAATGGAACATTGTTTTGTTATAATTTTTAAATGTTTGAAATGATTAACCGTTAACTTTTATCTTCTAGAAGTAAGTTAAAAGTTAAAAATTATTAATAATTTTTAACATCTAGGATTTTTAAATTTTTGAAATTATTAACTGTTAACTTTTAACTTATTTCTAGAAGTAAGTTAAAAGTTAAAAATTATTAATAATTTTTTAACTTCTAGGATTTTTAAATTTTTGAAATTATTAGCGGTTAACTTTTAACTTATTTCTAGAAGTAAGTTAAAAGTTAACAGTTAATAATTTCAAAAATTTAAAAATTGAGGGGGTTCCTCTTGCCAGAGTTTGGGCTGGGCCTACCCGGGACAGAGAGAGACCCCCGGCACGACACCCAAAACCTCTGTAAACTCCAGCAGGTTCTTCTCTTTTGCAGCCCGTTCTGACCGCTACCACCACATCAACTCCTATGACGAAGACGACACGACGGAAGACGAGCCGGTGGAAATCCGGCAGTTCTCGTCCTGTTCCCCCCGGTTCAGCAAGGTGGAGTCCCCATTGGTTGTGATGCATTTAATGTCGTCGTTTAGTCTTGTGCAGCATTCCCTCTAAGCTGAGTCAGTGTGAGCTAGCTCACCGGGGGGGAGGGTTAGCCTCCGGCTCACACGTTTTTGTCTCGGCTCAGGAAGGAGGGCTCCAGAGCAAACTAATTGATGCCGTAGCCAGGTCGCTCGCTCACAACTTTAATGCCCGCAGCTCACAAAGTAGAATTTTTGCTCAGAAGACTCCGCAGCTTAGAGGGAGCATTGGTCTTGTGAGCTATAGAGGAGTGGGACCGGCAGACGGGATGAGCCGGGAAATCCCGGGTTCCGATTTCGCTTCACTTAAGAAGCTGCCATTCTTCTTCACTTAAGAAGCTGCTTTGCGGGGACGATGGGGTATAACATAGATGGATGGATGGATGGATGGCTGGCTGGCTGGATAGATGGATGGATGGAACCTTTTGGTTCCTTTTGAGCGTCTTCATCCTGTATCCTAAGCTTTTGAGCCCCTTTGATTTGGTGTCGTGGTTAAGTGCGCAGACTCTAATCTGGGAGAACCGGGTTTGATTCCCCACTCCTCCACTTGCAGCTGCTGGATGACCTTGGGCAAGCCATCGTTCTGGCACAGCTGTTCTCAAAGCCATCATTCTGTCAGAGCTCTCTCAGCCCCACCTACCTCATAGGCAAGGCTCCCTCTAAGCTGTGGACTCTTGTGAGCAGAAATTCTACTTTGTGAGCTCTTGGCATTCAAGTGATGAGCGAACAGCTTTCCTGCTGCATAAATCAGTTTGCTCTGGAGCCATCCTGCCTGAGTTAAGACAAAAATGTGCGTGCCGGAGGCTCAAAAACCGTGAGCTAGCTCACACTGACTCAGCTTAGAGGGAACACTCCTCACAGGGTGTCTGTTGTGGGGAGGGGAGGGGAAAGGAGTTTGTAAGCCATTCTGAGACTCCCTTGGGTAGTGAAGGGCGAGGTAGAAATCCAATCTCCTCTTCCTCCTCCTTCTTCTTTCTTCTTTTTCTTCTTCTTCCTATATCCTGAGCTTGGACTCTGGAAAGCTGATACCCTGTCCATCTTTTCAGCCTTAAGGTGCCCCTGGTCTCAAATCATAGTATGTTTTGGATGGCCTGATAGGTCAACAGGCGACCTGAAGACAATGCTGCAATTCCCTCCTTCGGGGCGGCTGTCTTATCTAACGCCTCCTTTGAAACTTTTGCCACCCACCCTCCAGGTGTACAGCAGCATGGAGCACCTGTCCCAGCACGAGCAGAAGACGCCCGGAGTCACGAAGCGGGACCAGAGCAACAAACACAAGGATGAGAAGATGGGGAAACGGGAGAGCCTGGGCAGCTTCACACTCCGAGACAAGAGCTGGCGCACGAACTCTCCGGAGATGTGAGTCCACCTTAGCACACGCCTTCAGCCATGGCTTCTTTTCTAGATCCGGAGGAAGCTACGTGACATGACAGGGAGAATTGGAGGAGGGGGGCAACAGGGGAGAATTGGGGGAGGCGGGCAACACTTCTGCTTGGCTCTTCTGTGGGGCTCCTCTGTGGGACTAACTTTTCCCTCAGTGGCTGTTGGTAGGCAACCCAGCTTGGTTCTGTCAGTAAAAAGACAAAGGAAGGAAACCCTTTCCAGGCCTTTGTGAGGAACTCATTGGGGTCAGTCCTGACTAGTGTTGCCAGCTCTAAGTTGGGAAATTCCTGGATATTCTGTGTCTAAGGAAGCCAGTCTAAGGAAGCCTGAGTTTGGGGAGGGGAGAAACCTCAGCTGAACAAAATGCCATAGAGGCCACCCTCCGACCTTTTATCCAAGAGGTTTCGAGGATGTTCAAGGGATCTACTCGCATCTTCTGTCCCTCAGATCTTTGGGAACTGGCTGTTGTTGGCCATTGTCGAAGGCAAGAAAGTCCCTTCCTTAACATCATTTCACACACCCACCGGGGGGGGGCGTATCAGTGTCAGCTGATTTCTAAAGGTTTGATGAATTCATACCATTTCAAATCTTCAATTAATCTGTCATCTCGCTAATCCAGTGAATCAATTAGAGCCACGTGTTAACATTTAAGGAAATGTACGTATTACAAAACCCCCGGAGCTTTTGTTCAGGTATCGAAGGAAATGTGAGATTGTACAGTTTGATGAACGAAAGCGATTGCCCCATTTGTGTGGTGGTGGGGACGCTGTCGATCTCCATCTATTGTCGTCTTTTTCATTCCTTATTATAGGAAAAAGAAGAAGAAGAAGATATTGGATTTATACCCCACCCTTCACTACCCAAAGGTGTCTCAGAGCAGCTTGCAAACTCCCTTCCCTTCCCCATAACAGAAACCCTGTGAGGTAGGTGGGGCTGAGAGAGCTCTGACAGAAACTGCTCTTTTTCAAGAACAGCTCTGACAGAACTACGGCTTGCCCAAGGTCATCCAGCCAGGTGCAAGTGGAGGAGTGGGGGAATCAAACCCAGTTCTCCCAGATTAGAGTCCACGCATTTAACCACTACACCAAACTGGCTCTCAGTAATACACTGGGAGGAGAAGAACCTCAAAAATAGCTCCAGCTCCCATTTAAAGTTTGAACCTACTGAACCTGTAGCTCAGGGGTCCCCAGACACTTTGAGTTTTCAGGCACCTTTGGAATTCCGGCAGCGTGGTGAAGGCGGCCACAAAATGGCTGCCGCAGGAGGCAGAGCCTGCCGCAAAATGGCTGCCTCAGCTTACCTCAGTCACACAGTCAAGATCATTGCGCTCAGGGCCCTTTTTGTAGCAGGAACTCCTTTGCCTATGAGGCGACACACCCCTAATGTAGCCAATCCTCCAAGAGTTTACAGAGCTCTTCTTACAGGGGCTACTGTAAGCTCTTGGAGGATTGGCTACATTAGGGGAGTGTGGCCTCATATGCAAAGGAGTTCCTGCTACAAAAAGAGCCCTGTGGTGGCAGTCGATCAAATCTCCAGTGGCCTGTCAGAAGCCTTGCTGGGCAAAGTTCCATCTGGCCCTGCCTATCGTCTAAAAACACTTGGTGGGCACCAGGAAGGTGTCGTTGGGCGCCACGGTATCTACAGTCACTGTGCTGGGGCCCATGCTGTAGCTGATTAGGCTTCAGATCTCCATTGAACCAGTTGTGGGGTAGTGGTTAAGAGCGGTGGACTCTAATCTGGGAGAACCGGGTTTGATTCCCCACCTCCACATGCAGCCAGCTGGGTGACCTTGGGTTAGTCACAAGTTCTCTTAGAGCTGTTCTCTCAAGGGCAGTCCTCGGGAGAGCTCTCTCAGCCCCGCCTACCTCACAGGGTGTCTGTTGTGGGGAGAGGAAGGGGAAAGGAGATTGTAAGTCGCTCTGAGACTCCGCCAAGTAATGAAGAGCGGGGTACCAAACCCAACTCTTCTTCTCCTTGTGTGGCTAATCCATAATAAACAAAGTTTAAGCCCCGGCCAAGATTTCAACTCAGATTCTAGCTTCCACTCTTCCAACTGAAACCTTCTGGGTGACGTTGGATCAGTCACAAGTTCTCTCAGAGCTGTTCTCTCAAGAGCAGTTTTCACAGAGCTCTCCCGGAGCCCCCTACCTCACAGGGTGTCTGTCGTGGGGAGAGGATGGAGATTGTAAGCCGCTCTGAGACTCCTTTGGGTAGTGAAGGGCAGGGCGTAAAACCAGCTTCTTCCTCTACCTCTTCTTCTTCCTCCTCATTTTCCTAGCCAGTGTGCTTGCTTCTGTCTTGCAGGAAGCGCCTCTCCGCCTCAGAGTCGTCCTACACGGAGAGCGACTCCAGCCCGCCTCTGGGCGCACGCCGGCGTTTCTCGGCCCTGATGGACACCAACCGCTTTGCCGTGCCGCTGGAAACCGACAGTGAGACACCGGCCAAGGGGCCCACGAAGGCTCTCACAGAAAACGGGGCCACAGGGGCCGCCCCGCTGGCTGAAAGCAAGGAGAGCAAGGAAGGGGCACCTGCCGACCCGGGGCAGTGCCCTGCCCCTGGAGAGGTTGAGGCAGGTGAGCAGTGCTGAAGGTCAGGCGGCAGAGCCTCTTGTGAAAAGCTATCGCTCTGGTAGGCCAAGATAGGCCTCCAGTACTCTAACTGTGGGGTCATTGTGGGCTTTTCGAATTCCCTCTGTGCCTTCCATCTCCTCTCTGGGGAGATGCATTTTGGGCCCAGAAGGAGACCTCGCGGCTTTTGGGGGGAGAGGGAAGAGAAGCGGGCATGACACAGGCGAAGGCATGTAGATGTCTACCGAAAGGCTCCGACTTCTCCGGTCGCATTTCGATGTTATTGTAAACCTCAGGCAAACATTTGGCCCCTAAATGCCTTCCAGGAGAGAAGCAGTGTTCCCTCTAAGCTGAGTTAGTGTGAGCTAGCTCACAGGTTTTTAGCCTCCAGCTCACACATTTTTTTTCTTAGCTCAGGGAGGAGGGCTCCAGAGCAAATTAATCAATGCGGTAGCCAAACTGCTCGCTCACAACTTTAATACCAGTAGCTCACAAAGTAGAATTTTTGCTCACAGCACTCCACAGCTTAGAGGGAACATTGGAGATAAGTTATATTACGCAATAGCTAAGAGGTGCAGGGCAGCTCTTGCTGCAGCGGACGGCTGCGGGGAAATTATTATTTCCCAGCACTTGGAGCTGAAATTGTTTCGTTGCCCAGAAGATGTAAATGCTCTCTCTCTCTCTCTCTGTGTCATTCCCCTGGGTGGGGGGGCACATCTCTCGCAGTTGTGCTCTGTGCAATGTGGTTGACTGAGTGTCAGGAGTGCCTGGGCAGGAAATATTTTGGTCCGTGAGGCAGGAAATCAAAATATCGGTCCCCTCCCCAATAATCCCATTAATTGGTGCAGTGCCCAATATTTCCAGTAGTCCTTCTGCAGGGGAGCTAACCGATGGGGTGCCCCGTGGGTCAGAGCTGTCTGCCTCCCATTTGGGGCTGCCCTTTGTGTTGCCTGGAGTCTGCCACCTGTCAGAGACCCCGGAGCCATCCTGGGTCAGCTGCTCCCTTTTATATTGTGCTTTGTAGCCAAGTGGAGGAGTCCCCTGGCCTGCTGCAGAATATTCGTCGAGCCCTTTAAAAATGAAACAAGCACACACTAAAAAAAGGGGTGGAGCTTTGTCCAGTAACACCCAGTTGTTTTATTAACTGTGGTTTTTTCCCCAAGGGTTTTTTGGGAGGGAGGGGACATAACTTGGTTCTTTGTTCAAGACCCGCAGCCAAGATCTTGTGGCTTGTGGGGCAAAACATTTTCTGGTGGGGCTGCCGTTATTTTCCATAATGACGTGCCCCTCTCCTTCCCTTCCTGCAGGATTTAAAGGGCTCTTTGGCTGATCTGCAGGGAGCACATGGCCCTCTGATCAGCCGGAGTTCCCTTTAAAACTTGTAGGAGGGGCAGGAGAGGGGTGCGCCACCACCCCCCCGCATCTTCTCAAAAGCATTTAAAGCAGGGGTCATTTAGTAGAAAAAGAGGTGCAGGAGCTCATTTACATAACTTATTTGCATATGCCACACCCCCTGAGAAAGGACAGACATGTTTAGAATGCCTTTCTCTCCCTTCCCCATCTGGGGAAGGGAAAGAAAGGCATTTAAGTCCCCTCCCCTTCCCTGAGTCTCTCTGGAAAAGCGGAGAGGCTCAGGGAAAAAGGGGGGCATGTCTGCCCACCTCCCCTTCCCCTCCCCAGCCAACCCACCGCAGCGGGCTGGCTGGAGAAGGGAAGGGAGGCAGACATGCCTGGGTTCCCTGCCCGATCTTCTCCCTGCAGCTGCGGGGCATCTGGAGAAGATCAGGCAGGGAACCCAGGAATGTTTAGAATGCCTTTCTTTCCCTTCCCCAGGCAGTGTGGGGGGCTCTGCAGGCCTTTCCTGGCCTATCTGCCTGGGCAGGCGAGCCAGGAAAGCCAAGGGGGGCGCTCCTGGGCTCCTTACTGCCAGATCGCTACTCCGGCACGCTCCGGCAGGAAATGACCCCAATTTAAAGGATCCATTTAAATACTTTTGAGAATAAGTGGGGGCTCTTTAAGAAGCAGGGGCCCTTTCAGGAAGGGGACGGGCTCTTAAAGAAGGGGGCAGAGCCCCCAGTAGCCTCACCATAGCTATGGGCCAAGTCCCTCCCCCCACCAGTATAGGAGTGCACATTTCTCCTTTAAAAAGAAAGAAAATGGCTAAAAATGCCCTTCCTCTCTTCCATTCTATAGAATTGGGATCTGCGTACATGGGATTGGGACCAGAAGGGGTGCTGTCATGCTAAGAAGAAAACAAGGGTGTTGGGTGATGGAAATCCCTTGATAAAGCCCTGAGAAAATGTTGTCGGTGGATGCCCCGTCCCCCTTCTGCACTCCATTTTCGACAGCCCCCGCCTGCATACCAATAGCCAGCCCCTCTGTTAGACCCTCCATTCGGTGCCTGGGTTACGCCTGGATGGCCTTACCAGCTTCCCTGCCCGGATATTGTCACGGTAGCTGTCGATGCTCGAAGGCTCAGAGAACTCTGGGTTGCCTCTGTTTCTGTGTTCTTCTACATTTGTGGAAACATCAGGACAAAGGCTGAAGCGTGAGGTCGTTTTCACGTTTTGTCAGAAGCGTCGTGGCTGCAGATGTCTCGCAGCTCCTAAAACACATAAAGACGTGTCTGACAACACACTCTCGTACAGTGGATCTCTGATCTCAGGAGAATGGAGGGTCTGGCAGTCGGGTTCCTGTGTTTGTGGCATGCAGCCCCCCCACCCCTCAGTGGATCAAAGTAACAGCCAAAGCACTGTAATAAGACGCTAAATAAAAATCGAATAAATTAAATAAACCGGTGTGTACTTATTTTCATATTGTGCAGCATTTGTATACGAAACTCTACAAAGGTAATAAAGGTAATACCAAAGTCTACAGTTTGGTGTAGTGGTTAAGTGCGCGGACTCTAATCTGGGAGTACCGGGTTTGATTCCCCACTCCTCCATTTGCACCTGGCTGGATGACCTTGGGCAAGCTGTAGTTCTGATAAGAGCTGTTCTTGAAAAAGAGCAGTTTCTCTCAGAGCTCCCTCAGCCTCACAGGGTGTCTGTTGTGGGGAGGGGAAGGGAAAGGAGTTTGTAAGCCGCTCTAAGACGCCTTTGGGCAGTGAGGGGCAAGGTATGAATCCAATCTCTTCTTCTTTTTCTACAAAGGTAATAAAGTCTACAAAGTCTACAATTCAATTCAGCTTGATTCCCCTATAATGTTGATTCATTTTGTATTTAATTTTTGATGGTTTAAAAACTGTACTTCCCTTTATAGACTTTAGTATACAGATATTGCACAATATGAAAATAACTACACAAGTTTGTTTATTTGAGCTTTATTTAGCGTCTTATTACATTGCTTTTGCTGTTACTTTGATCCTTTGGACACTATAATCCTTCTTATGCTGGCTCCCCAGTGGATGAAACCAAAAAAAAGAGAGGGGAACCAGCGTACAAGAAATGGTGCAAAACACAAGAGACCACTGGTTGAAATCACTAAAAGTATATTGATATATAATTATATTAATCTAAGTTCACATATATGACTAGATGAAACCTGAGTATTCTTACAAGAAACAACACAAATACAGAAAAGGTAGTACAGAGAAGTAAAGTCCCATAAATTTCAGTGTGTCTCACGCCTGTTGTATTATAATTCCATAGTCTCAACTTGACATGCATTCATCATGGAGTGGACTCATATAGTTCCAGGAGGACCCTAATAATCTTGAAATCCATAAGTTTATAAAATCATGGGTCCTTTGTGATTGATTAAACCGATTTCTGCATGTGTTACCCCTGAGATTGGATCCCACTATAGCCTTTTGGATTTGAAAAAGAATTGTTCGAAACGCGGCAGCTTGCATCCGGACTACATGTCGCTTACGGCTTAGGGATTTCAAGATTATTAGAATCCTCCTGGAACTATATGAGTCCACTCCATGATGAATGCATGTCAAGTTGGGACTATGGAATTATAATACAACAGGCATGAGACACACTGAAATTTATGGGACTTTACTCCTCTGTACTATTGTGATTATTTTTCGGCATTTGTGTTGTTTCTTGTAAGAATACTCAGGTTTCATCTAGTTATACTGATAGTGAATTTGCCAATTAAATATAATTTATATATGTCACTTTTAGTGATTTCAACCAGTGATCTCTTGTGTTTGGCTCCCCAGTGGATGCATAGCGTCCCTTGCCACCGGCTTCCCATATAGTATTTTTGGAGGAAATGGGATGGGGAAGGGTTCCCTTATCTCGCAACGCATGATAACCCTACGAGCTGGCCCTTTTGGCTAGGAAGCGATGGGGTAGTAATCTCCTAGGTGAACCTGGCCGTGCGAAGAACCCAGCTGTGTGGCTTCAATCCTGCAGCAGGTTGCCCCAAAGCCGCTTCACCTGATCCGTGGACTCAGATCACCTGTCATGAGGACTGGTAACTTGGCATTAGTGATATCAGATGTGTACAGTGCTTTGGGCGTGCAAAGTGCTAGGGAGCTGTTCTCTTTTTTTCGTTTCCCCACCATTCCTGTGAGGTTCTTAGCCAAACCGGGATTTGAACCCAGGGTCTCTGGTCCCCGACCCGGGGTACACGAAATGCCTCCCACATCCTGCACTTTATAGTGAGACGGTACGGCCAGGTGGATATCCCCTGAAAAGTGGGATGCCTGCCAGCCGTTTGGAAAGGAAAGGGGGAGAGTGGGGCAGAGCGCTCGAGATCTCCTGTGGGAGGTGGGGGGCAGTGCCTGAGGTGGAGCCCCGGGGGTCCCTGGAGGGGGGTCCTCTGATGCAGGGCTGGCGTCATCATCCCTCTCTCTCCACTCCCCAATAGGCGATAAATCAAAAGCGGGTGAGCTGCAGCCCCCAAAGGAGCTGGACCCATCAGCCCCCAAAGCTACCAATGACTTGGTGCTGCGTCGGGCCCGGCACCAGCAGCTCTCAGGGGACTCTACGGCTGAGAAGCGCAGTCCCCGCACTGGGGGCAAGGTCATCAAATCCGCCTCAGCTACTGCGTTGTCCGTCATTATCCCCACAGGTACGGCCCTCCTCCTCTCGCCCCCCTCTGCACACCAACCCCCCAGACCAGCAGGCATAGCACTGACCCACCACGCTTTGAGCCTGTCTCCTCTTCCAGTGCCCACAAACCACCACTGCCACCACCCTCCGGCGGCACCACACTCTTCCCCGGAAAGACTATCCTACCGACATTCTTCCGACCCCTTCTTTTTCCACAGTATCCTTCCTACGTTTCACCCACCTTGCACAGAACTATACCCTCTCCACCCAACCAGCCGGATTCAAGGGGGCATTCTGATGAAGACTGTCCAGCCCCCACAGAGGCCATTGGCCCCCATTCCCCTCGCGGGCTGTTTCCCTCCCACAAACGAGCCTCCTACCAGATCCGTGGCTTGCTTCCCCGCATGTTGCACCCACCCTCTGCTAGAATAAGTCACATAGTGGCTGGGGCTATGTGTATCCTGCGATAAAGACCCTGCTGCCGGGAAAGTGGGATTCCGCAATCCGCATATTTATGCAGGCGATGCGTATTTGCACGCTGTCTTTTATTTTGCATGACCGTTCTGCAGATTCTGCTGTTTTGTGTAATTTGTTCCGCTTCTGCTACTCGTGGGGAAGGGGAAGGAGCGAAACAGGATGCTGAAGGTTCCCCATTGGGCGGTTCCCTCTGACTTTTGGGATTCTCACCCGCTGTTGTCCATACCCTTTCAAGACCCCCTTCAGAACCATAAGGACCAGAATCTTGTTTTTCATTTTACATGAAATGTGAGATTCTTAGAACGGCTGCACATATATGTGGCCCTGACAGCTGCTCCTCTGTGACCGGGAGTCAGTGCCGTGTGCTTAAAACTATGCTTGGGGGGGTCACACCGAGGGATCATAGCGGAGCACCATTTCCCCTGTCTAGCTCAAAACATACCCCGGGCTTCATTTGCCTTTGGGACAACCGGAAGAGCTGATTTTTGGCCTTGCTAGGCACTCGTCCTGAAGTATTGCTCTCAAAGACTCAGGCCCACCTCCCTCATTTTACCCCCAAACGAGCCCTCCCTGCTTGAGGGTCTGGGCCACTCCCTTGCTGCCCACAGTGGCTGGGAAATGACTAAGTCATCCGAGTTCGGAAGCCTCCCCTAAGCTAGCCGTACAGACCAAATAGCAAAAGCAGGCTCGAGCAAGGCAGGCTGGGAGCCTGGACTCCTGGGTTCTGTTGTCCATTTGGGGAGGCCAGAAGCGCTGCTCAGTGTTTATGCCGCACAGCTGCGGAGGCCTGTCTGCTTACCCATTCTCCTTCTCTCCCGACAGTGGAACAGCACAGCAGCTCCCCCCTGGCCAGCCCCATGTCCCCCCGGTCGCTCTCCTCTAACCCGTCCTCCCGAGATTCTTCGCCGTCACGGGACTATTCACCAGCGGTCACCAGCCTGCGCTCGCCCATTACCATCCAGCGCTCCGGGAAGAAGTACGGTTTCACGCTGCGCGCCATCCGGGTGTACATGGGGGACAGTGACGTCTACAGCGTACATCACATTGTCTGGGTAAGCGCGCCTGGAACAAGAGCCCACCAGGCCGGCGGCGCTCGGCAAAGCAGGGGTTGCCGGGGGTCAGGAGATGGCCCCGCAGTCAGCTCTGCGTCTTTTTCCGGCAGCACGTGGAGGAAGGCGGCCCGGCTCATGAGGCGGGACTGTGCGCAGGAGATCTCATCACCCACGTCAATGGCGAGCCGGTGCATGGGCTGGTGCACACCGAAGTGGTCGAACTCATCCTGAAGGTATGCACCGGGTGGGCAGTGCATCCCTCTAAGCTTAGTGTGAACCAGCTCACAGTTTGCTAGCCTCCAACTTGCACATTTTTGTCTTAGCTCAGGAAGGGATGGCTCCAGAGCAAACTAATTCATGCAGCAGCCAAATTGCTTGCTCACAACTTTAATGCCAGTAGCTCACAAAGTAGAATTTTGAATACCTGACCGCAGAAGAAGACATTCCTCCCCTATGGTCATAATTTCAAAAATGATTATAATTTTATTATAGGCTTTTATCTACTGGAATATGATACGATTAACTGTATCGTGTTATTTGTATACACATTGGATAAATTGTGTTGCCTTGTTATCACTGTTTGATATCTATATATTTCCTATTTGGATAAATTGCATTACTTAAAGGAATTGCACTGTAAGAAATCACTAACTTAGAAAGACTTTTATGTGTTATATGGAACGGTTAAAATGCCACACTACGAAATGTAATCTTCAAAGACCACAGTGATATACTTATTTTACTCTCGCTAAATCTTACAGTTTTATAGTTACACAGGTTTTCTACTTTTTCATGTTGTTCTGTATGTTGTACTGTTATGTTTCTCTATAATATAATATAATATAATATAATATAATATAATATAATATAATATAATATAATATAATATAATATAATATAATATAATATAATATAATATAACAATATTATAAGAACATAAGAACATAAGAGAAGCCAATGTTGGATCAGGCCAATGGCCCATCCAGTCCAACACTCTGTCACACAGCGGCCAAAATATACCAGGTGCCATCAGGAGGTCCAGCAGTGGGGCCAGGGCACCAGAAGCCCTCCCACTGCTGCCCCCTCCAGCACCAAGAATAGAGTGCATCACCTGCCCCAGACTGAGAGTTCCCATCTATACCCTGTGGCTAATAGCCACTGGTGGACTTCTGCTCCATATGTTTATCTAATTTCCTCTTGAAACTGTCCATGCTTGCAGCTGCCACGACCTCCTGTGGCAGTGAATTCCATATGTTAATCACTCTTTGGGTGAAGAAGTATTTCCTTTTATCTGTTCTAACCCAACTGCTCAGCAATTTCATAGAGTGCCCACGAGTTCTTGTATTGTGAGAAAGGGAGAAAAGTACTTCTTTCTCAACCTGCTCAATCCCATTCATAATCTTATAAACCTCGATCATGTCACCTCTCAGCCGTCGTTTCTCCAAGCTAAAGAGCCCCAAGCATTTTAACCTTTCTTCATAGGGAAGGTGTTCCAACCCTTTTATCATTCTAGTTGCCCTTCTCTGCACTTTTTCCAATGCTATAATATCCTTTTTGAGATGTGGTGACCAGAACTGTACACAGTATTCCAAATGAGGTCGCACCAATGATTTATACAGGGGCATGATGATACTGGCTGATTTGTTATCAATTCCCTTCCTAATAATCCCCAGCATAGCGTTGGCCTTCTTTATTGCAGCTACACATTGTGTAGACATTTTCAGTGAGTTATCCACTACGACTCCAAGATCTCTCTCTTGGTCCGTCTCTGCCAGATCAGACCCCATCAACGTGTATTTATATTTAGGATTTTTGGCTCCAATGTGCATCACTTTGCACTTGGCCACATTGAACCCCATTTGCCACATTGACGCCCACTCATCCATCCTCAACAGATCCCTTTGGAGTGCCTCACAATCCTCCCTGGTTTTCACCACCCTGAACAACTTCGTGTCATCTGCAAATTTAGCCACATCACTGCTTACTCCCAATTCCAAATCGTTAATAAACAAGTTAAAAAGCATCGGACCAAGTACTGATCCCTGTGGTACCCCACTGCTTACCACCCTCCACTGAGAAAGTTTCCCATTTATACTCACTCTCTGTTTTCTATTTATAAGCCAGTTTTTGATCCACAAGAGGACTTGTCCTTTTATCCCATGATTATTGAGCTTACTTAGGAGCCTTTGATGAGGAACTGTATCAAAAGCTTTCCGGAAGTCAAGGTAAATAATATCTATTGGGTCCCCCTTGTCCACATGTTTGTTCACTCCCTCAAAAAACACTAACAGGTTAGTGAGACAAGATCTTCCCTTACAGAACCCATGCTGAGTCTGCCTCAATAGTTTTTGTTCATCAATATGCCTACTAATTCTTTCCTTAATAACAGTTTCCACCAACTTACCCGGTATCGATGTCAGACTGACTGGCCTGTAATTTCCCGGATCTCCCCTGGAGCCCTTTTTAAAGATGGGAGTGACATTAGCTACCTTCCAGTCCTCAGGAATGGAGGCAGATTTTAAAGAAAGATTACATATTTTTGTCAGGAGATCCACAAGTTCACATTTGAGTTCTTTCAGAACTCTCGGATGAATGCCATCCGGGCCTGGTGATTTATTAGTTTTTAAATTGTCCATCAGTCGGAGGACTTCCTCTCTTGTTACCACAATCTGATTCAGGTCTTTCAAACCCCCTCCCGAAATCGGTGCTTCTGGAGTGGGCAAACACTTCTCCTCTTCCACAGTGAAGACAGAGGCAATAAAATGCATTCAGCTTCTCAGCCATTTCCCTATCATCCTTCACTACTCCTTTTACCCCTTGGTCATCCAAGGGCCCCACTGCCTCCTGGCTGGCTTCCTACTTCTAATGTATTTGAAGAAAGTTTTATTGTTGGTCTTTATGTTTTTTGCGATATGCTCCTCATATTCCCTTTTTGCTTGCCTGATCACAGACTTGCATTTTATTTGCCATAGTCTGTGTTCCCTTTTATCAACCTCACTAAGACTAGCTTTCCACCGCTTAAAGGAATCCTTCTTACCTTTTACAGCTTCCATTACTTTATTTGTTAACCATGCAGGCTTTTTTCTATACCTATTTGTACCTTTCCTAACCCGCGGTATATATTTTTTCTGAGCTTCTAGGATTGTCTTTTTAAATAGTCTCCAAGCTTCCCCAATGGTTTTGACCTTCTCCACTCTTCCTTTCAATTTCTTCCTCACATGTCCCCTCATACCAGAGAAGTTACCCCTTTTAAAGTTAAAAGTGGTTGCGTCAGTCTTTTTGGGCAACTCCCTATCTGTACAGATGTTAAACTCAATGACATTATGGTCACTGTTCCCAAGTGGTGCAATCACTTTTACATCTCTCACCAGGTCTTGGGTGTTACTTAGGACCAAATATATTATATATATTTATATATAATATATATTTAATATATATATAATATATATATATATATATATAAAGACTCCACCGCTGAGAGGGAGCATTGGTTGCCGGTCTACCACAGACTGTTACCGGTCTGCCACTGATAGCTCTCCATATCCGCTACGGGCTCGGCGCCTAGGGTTTCCGCTTCCACCTCACAGCCCTCCTCTTTCCCCTTCCCCTAGAGTGGGAATAAGGTGATGGTGACCACCACCCCCTTTGAGAACACCTCCATCCGGATCGGGCCGGCCCGCAAGAGCAGCTACAAGTCCAAGATGGCCAGGAGGAACAAGAGGAGCACCACCAAAGAAGGCCAGGAGAGGTGAGGAGCACAGAAAGGGAGGAGGGGGCCGTGGCTCAGCAGGGGAGCACTCGCTCGGCGCATCAAAGGTCCCCGGTTCAGATACCGACGTCTCCAGTTAAGTGGAACCAGGTGATGTGAAAGACCCGCTGCCAGTCAGAGTGGGCAATACTGACGTTGACGGACCCGGATGGCCTGATTCAGTACCAGGCAGCCTCATCTGTGTTCAAGGGAAAAGCAGAAGGGTGGGCTCGAGGAAGGGGGCATTCCAGTCGCGGAGCAAAGTGTGCCGGGAGAATAAATGCTGCCAGGTTTAACTCCCCCTTCCTTCCATTCCTTCCTTCTCCCGCAGCAAGAAGCGCAGCTCCTTGTTCCGCAAGATCACCAAGCAGTCGAACCTGCTGCACACCAGCCGCAGCTTGTCGTCGCTGAACCGTTCGCTGTCCTCCAGCGACAGCCTGCCCGGCTCGCCCACCCATGGCTTGGGAGCCCGGTCGCCTACCCAGAGCCTGCGCTCCACCCCGGACTCGGCCTACCTAGGTAGGGGGCCCGGAATGGCGGGAAGCAGCAGAGGGCTGTCTGCTCCTGCAGGGAGGAGGCCAACACTCTTCTTCTCTTTCCACTCTCTTCTGCTATGGTCAGGCCTCACCTGGAAGAAAGCTAATGCAATCTTAGGATGCATTAACAGAAGCAATGTGTCCACATCACGGGAGCTGGTAGTTCCGCTCTGTTCTGCTATGGTCAGGCCTCACCTGGAGTATGGTGTCCAGTTTTGGGCACTACATTTTAGGAAGGATGTTGACAAGCTGGAGCATGTCCAGAAGAGGGCAACCAGGATGGTGAGAGGGTTGGAATCCAAGTCTTATGAGGAAAAGCTGAAAGAGTTGGGTCTGTTTAGCCTGGGAAAGAGAAGGCTTAGAGGGAACACAGTTGCAGTCTTCATATATTTGAAGGGCTGTCCTGTAGAAGACGGAGCAGATCTATTCTCTCTTGCTCTGGATAGCAAGACTAAATCTGATGGGTGGAAATAACGAGGGAGTCGATACTGGCTAGATATCAGGAGAAACTTCCTAACTGTAAGAGTGGTTGAGCAGTGGAACAGACTGCCTTGGGAGGTGGTGGATGCTCCTTCGCTGGACATTTCCAAGCGGAGGCTGGATGACCACATTTTGGGTATGTCGTAGGGCTGTGTTTCAGCTCTGCTCCTGCAGAGTGCAGGGGGTTGGACTAGATGACCTGCAAGGTCCCTTCCAACTTTAACGTCCTCTGATTCTATGATGATTCTGTGATTTGTCTCCCTCGCAGGTGCTTCTTCGCAGAGCAGCTCCCCCGCCTCCAGCACTCCCAACTCACCGGCCACCTCATCTCACCACATGCGCCCCAGCACTCTGCACGGCCTGTCCCCAAAACTGCACCGCCAGTATCGCTCCGCCCGCTGCAAGTCGGCTGGGAATATACCCCTTTCCCCGCTGGCCCACACGCCCTCCCCCACGCAGTCCTCGCCGCCACCCCTGCCCGGCCACACCGTGGGCAGCTCCAACACGACCCAGAGCTTCCCGGCCAAGCTGCACTCGTCTCCACCTGTGGTACGCCCCCGCCCAAAGAGTGCTGAGCCCCCTCGCTCGCCTCTCCTGAAGCGGGTGCAGTCGGCGGAAAAGCTCGGCTCCCCATTGGGCTCCGAGAAGAAAGTGGTAGTGAGGAAGCACAGCCTGGAGGTGGTGCACTCGGAATACCGCAAAGACTTCTACGGCGAGCCCGGCCTCCACAGCCTGGCCGAGTCCGACGGGGAGAGCCCCAGTGAGTCCGGAGCTCCAAAGCCGCTGGCCACCAGGCGCCTTGGCCGGCAGGAATCCCCGCTGAGTTTCGGGGCAGCCGATGCGGAGGTCACCACGGAAACCGGCGCCAAACCCAGGGGAGCAGAATCTGTTCTCGGAGACTGCAGGAGAAGCCAAGCCGTGCAAACGGAGGAGGCGTTTGCCGGAGCCAATCGGGCCCTGGCCAAAGCCCTGAGCCCCGTGCAGGAGCACGAGCAAGGCAGGAAGGGCAGTGCCGAGGCAGAGGTGGCCCCGCGGGGGCCAGTCCCCATTGTGCTGGAGCCCAAGAAGAACCAAGAGCACAGTCCGCCAGGCAAGCCGGCCCCGGAGCCCTCCCAAGACAAGGCCGGGTCGCCCAAGGAGAAGTGGATCTTGGAGGTGGTGGAGGAGCACACCACCCTCGGGACCTGCGCCAAAACCCCCAGTTGCCTGTGCCCGGAGGGGACCAAGAACGGACTGAAGCGAGCCTCGTCGGAGGCGAAGGCCAAGCGGGGCAAAGAAGAGGTGCCTGTGTTGGGGTCGGGGGGTAAGTGTGCGGGAGACACCCCCGGCCCTCGCCTCCTACACTGGAAAAAAAGGGGGCAGCGCACTGAAGGATCGGGGGTTGCCTTTCTCCGTGCTGGCCGCCAGGACCAAACCCCCAGAACCCCTTCCTAGTCTTTGCCTTCCGGCTCAGTGCTGGTAGGGTAGCAAGGAGCCACGTTGTCAGCATTGAAGGGGCCCGGCCTTCACCTACTTGTACATATGTCAGCCCCCCCCGTCCTCCCCCCCACGCCCCTTCCCCAGCCATCTCCCTGTGAATGGCATGTCCTGTGTTAGGCCTTGTAAAGTACCTATACATATCTCTCTCTATATATATTATATTATATTATTTATATAAATATATATAAATATATATATATATACGAGCAAGACTATGCTATACCTGAAAAGGTTAATACTGTGATCACTCCACCACCCCCAACCCCCTTCCCACCCACGCTTCAGGCTACTCCTTTGAGTCTGTACAATGAAAGGGGACGGAAAAGGATATTAAGAACTTGGAAGACGCAGAGGAAGCCTACGGTGGATCGCCGAAGATTTCGTTAACTCGCCGAAGTGCAAAAAACGAATTCTCGTCCTTGTCGCATCGGGATCTTTGCATGCAGAGCCAGCTGTGTCCAAACCGTCGTGTGAATTTGTCATTGATTCATTGGGATTTGGACGTGGCAGAGAGCCCCGGGGGGGGGGGGCAGCGTAGCTCAACACAGACAGCGTGAGCCCCCCCGGTTGCACCGCCGGGGTGGTTGTGCCGGCGAGTTCCACCTTTCGCAAGCAGAGCGAGCATGCCGATCCAGCTCACTTTTTGCCTGCCGCGGGGGAGCCGGGAGAGTGGCAGAATCCTCGAGTCTGTTGTCTTGCTTTTCAAGTGACGGGGGAAACGAGAATGAAGTTACGACATCCCGCTGAAGTGGGCCGTTGAGATATCACAGTGGCGTTTCTAGCCAAACCGGTTGGATCATCCGTCAGCTCCAGTGCTTGTCAACCTGTTCCAGACTCAAGAGCTAGGGTTTGTATCCGAGGCCCGAAAGGAAAGATCTACCTTGCTTCCAGCCCTTGAAGAGCCCAATTCCAGGCCTTCCCATGAAGATGGAAAGGCCGGGTGGTGGCTTTGGGGCCCCCCAATAAAGGTAGGAGAGTGGGAGACCGACAGACGTGATCCACGAGGCACAATCCACTCGCCGGTTCCCTTGTTGCAAGGAATTTGTTCCAGTAGGCCTCAGATAACATGTTAAGCAGTGGAAGGAGATGCATTTTGGATGTTTACAGCAGCTGCGGCATCATGGGCTGGCCCCGGTGATCCCTAAAAGAGAGAAGTCGCACTGTCTCCCCGAATGTCGTACTCTCCCGACGGCTACTCACCTCCTCACAGGGCCCTTTGTGGGCCTCGTGTTTTTCATTCGGGCTCGACGAATCACACCTGCCAGCGAATCTTGGACTGTGAGTTCAAACGCTTCCAAAAACTTTCATTAAAGTTGTCTTGAGAAATAGGCACGCGATAGTGCATCACGCACTCCTGGTGACAAAGGAGCGAGTCCACGTGAGGCGGTGGGGGGACGTTCCCAAACTGCTGCTTGTTACTTTATTATTATTTTCCGGGTCCCAGGAAACCTCAGAACAGCTTAGATGGGGGGTGGGTCGTAGTGGTCCAGAAACTGATCTCACCTGCCCACACTTAGCTTTGAAAACATTATGGTCGCGGGTGCGCCTGAGCTGTCCGTTGGGCCTGCCGTGAATGTAGATTGAAGGGAGGGGTGTGTGTATGTATTTGTGTGAATTAGCCCCTGGGGGTGGCATCACAAGTGACAGGCCTGTAAGTCAGCAGAAGGTATTTAGGAGTAGAACCACGACTTAGGAGCATGGCCTACAACTGTTAAATATGGTTCTGTTTACAATTTAGGGTTACCAGGATGCTAAGAACGAATTTCGAGTCCAGTAGCCACTTGAAGACTGACAGCATCTTCCAAGGGCTAAGCTAATTAATTAATAATTATTGGATGGCATCGCGTGTAGTCTAGCCAGGAGATCTGGAGATTGTCCGGCAGCCTTAAGGATGACGCACCACTAGGTGGCGAGCGAGACTTAATTGGGGGGCAGAAAGAGCTGTGATTGACCCAGAGTCACCCAAGCTGGCTTCATGTGGAGGAGTGCGGACTCAAACCCGCTTCTTCAGATTCGAGTCCGTCACTCTTAACCGCTACGGCGCTACACCACGCCGGCTCTCTAGGACTAAGCTTTCGTGAAAAGTTACCCCCTGGAAGATGTCGGTCTCTAAGGTGCGGCCGGACTCGAAATTTCGGCCTGCCGCTACACGCTAACTCAGCTTCCCACCCGACTCAGATCCTGACAGAGGGAGGCGAATGAAAAGCGAGAGGGTTGGCAACTCTGTGGGAATTCGGGGAGGTTTAGGGGTGCAGCCCGGAGAGGGCGGAGTTTGGGGAGGGAAAGGACTCCGGCGACGTATAATACCATAGAGTCCACCCTCCAAAGCCGCTGTTCTCTCTAGGGGAACTGATCTCGTTAGAGATCGGTGGTAGTTCTGGGAGACCTGGCCTCGCCTAAAGAGCAATGATTCTCACACCGAGCTCTACCAGCCACACGTAGTATCTAGCTGGTGTGTGTGTGTGCGTGTACACGATGCTTCTCATTTTTAAGCATCAGACAGAGGAAGCTGTGATTGGGGATTAGACTATGAGAAAACGTCACCCCGCTGGCCCTCCTTTGCCTGGAGACCCTGAGAAGGTCTTTGTCCCTGCAACCGGACAACCCTACCACAACAATCATGACCACACCACGCCCGTTAGGACGACACCAAACGCAGTCTTGACGGTAACTTCACTGCACTGACGCCGCTTCTGCCTGGTCCGTCTCCCGCCGCCTTTCCTGATGGCGCGCTCCCATTCCGGTTACCTCTGAAGGGAGAGAGAGACACTCTATGCAATTACCAGTCAACAGCAGATGCCTCCCCCCGAATCCCACTCTTCCTTGTCCCTACAACAAGCGACGTCAACAGTCATCTTTCTGATCTGCCCCGACAGTAGCTTGGTCTCCTACAGAGATCCGGACTCAGAGATTCACTTGCTGCTTCCGGGTGGGGTGGGGAATCGCACGGAGTTTCAGGGGGAAGGCCAGCTCTTCCTTTGAACTCTCACGACCTATGTGCCGTTCCGTCTCGAACACGTCTTTCCATGCCGGGGGGGGGCCCCACACGAGGCTTGTGCAACTGGCCACCTGCTTGCCACGGATCGCAGAGTCAAGGCCTCTATGTTTGCGTGGGCATGCATGAAGTGTGTGTGTCAAGTCCCTGTAAAAGTCACAGTAAGTGGCTTGTGGTAGGCTGCACGGGGAAACCACGGGGACACGAGCGGTGCAGGCCGGTTCCACGTGCATTCTCTCCCCCTCCCCAAATCCATGCCATCTGGTGCAGTGGCCACACGAGAGCGTGCTCCGGGTGAGTCTGCCGGATGCAGCAAATGTCATTTGAGAACCAAAGGGTGGGCGGAACACCTGGAGAGGAGAGGAGGAAGGAAAGATTTATCCGTAAGATAAATTCTCTCCGCCGATCTGGGGCCACTGTATCCATAGCCCCCCCCCGTAGGGAGCGAAGCGCTTGGAAAGCAGAGAGAGAACACTCCAGCAGAGTGTCATGCGCGCGCACACGTTTGCAGATGTTGTGCCCCCTCCGGATCCAACTTGCACGAGAGATTGGTGAGGGACCCGCACCAGGTTTGACATCTGTTGTGTGTTGTGGTCATTAGCCTGTCGCCCACTGCCCGCGCGGGGAGACCGGAAGAGGGCGGCCACCGTTTTCTGCCTGCAGGGGCGACCCGTGGCCTTTGTAACTCTTTGCAGGCTGATCAAGGCAGACATGTTGTCATGTTAATAAACCAACCTGTACAGCTTATCTGGTTCTTCGCCTTTTGTGTCTCGTCGTAGCCTCTTGGTCGTGTGGGGACCGGGGTGGGCGTACGATGGAAACTGGTAGGGATGCAGAGAGGCCGTTTTGCACTCTTATGCTGTCCCTGCTTTAGAAGCGAATGTATCCTTCAGATGTGAAGCCCTCGACAGCTGCCCTGAAGGCGACGTGGGGAGCAACGAGAGGGGGGCATTCTCTGATTCCCACATTGCAAATTCCAGAAAAGGAAGCCAGGCCAAGATGAGCAGGATTGGGCGGAAGCAGAGGGTTTTTTGTAGAAAAAGCCCAGTAGGAACTCATTAGCATAACAGGCCACACCCAACAGCAGATGCTCATTAGCATATTAGGCCACACCCAACAGCAGACACTTATTAGCATATTAGGCCACACCCCCATGTTGCCAGAGGTGTGCTCATCCAGCCACACCCACCTTTTGCTTCTTATTCTGTTTACCTTGTTTGTTGTCAAAACCCCAGGGCTTTTTTTTGTAGCGGGAACTCCTTTGCATGTTAGGCCACACACCCCAAATGTAGCCAATCCTAATGAGTTTCTGCTATTGGGTGTGGCCTGTTATGCTAATGAGTTCCTGCTGGGTGTGGCCAACTCGGGAGCCAGCCGGAACTCCGTTCCTGTGCGTTCCTGCCCAGAAATAGCCCTGGGCAGAAGGAAAAGGAATCCCCGATCTCCCTGATGGTGTAAAATGCGGTTATAAGAATGGCCCCAGCTAAGTGTGAGCAGAGGAAGGCCTTCTGAGCTGGGGGGTTTATTTGTTTTAAATTTTTATTAGACACCTTTCTTCTATAATTATAGCTAGATTTGAGTCCAGTAACACCAGAGAGACCAACCAGATTTGGGGGGCGTGAGCTTTCAAGGGTCAAAGCTCCCGTTTTCTGATACCACATTGACCCCTGGTTGGTCTGTAAGGTTCTACCAGACTCGTTATCTAGCTACCCTCTGAACACAGTCATTCACTTAACACTGGCGAAAAAAATGCCGTTTCTCTGCCAGGCCGTTCTTAAAGGTAAACACTCCCAGTCTGGCCGTCAGACTCCTCCTGCCTCGAAACAAAATATCGACACGAGATTCTTGCCGGCAGATATATTTATAGTCCAAAATATAAACAAAGCCGTTGAAGATGTACCGGCTAGACAAACTTTTCAGTAATCCTTTCTCAAGACTGGACTCCTATTGAAGCCACGCCTACAAACAATACTGTGTACAGTTCTGGTCGCCACATCTCAAAAAGGATATTATAGCATTGAAAAAAGTGCAGAGAAGGGCAACTAGAATGATCAAAGGGTTGGAACACCTTCCCTATGAAGAAAGGTTAATACGCTTGGGGCTCTTTAGCTTGGAGAAACGACGGCTGAGGGGTGACATGATCGAGGTTTATAAGATTATGAATGGGATAGAGCAGGTTGAGAAAGAAGTCCTTTTCTCCCTTTCTCACAATACAAGAACTTGTGGGCAGTCCATGAAATTGCTGAGCAGTCGGGTTAGAACAGATAAAAGGAAGTCCTTCTTCACCCAAAGAGTGATTAACATGTGGAATTCACTGCCACGGAAGGTGGTGGCAGCTACAAGCATGGACAGTTTCAAGAGGGAATTAGATAAACATATGGAGCAGAAGTCCATCAGTGGCTATGAGCCACAGGGTATAGATGGGAACTCTCCGTCTGGGGCAGGTGATGCACTCTATTCTTGGTGCTGGAGGGGGCAGCAGTGGGAGGGCTTCTAGTGTCCTGGCCCCACTGCTGGACCTCCTGAGGGCACCTGGTATTTTTGGCCACTGTGTGACCCAGAGTGTTGGACTAGATGGGCCATTGGCCCGATTCAACATTGGCTTCTCTTATGTTCTTACGTACAAACTCAATTTCCAGCGCTGAAAGCTCCTAACTCCGGCACAGCTTCGATCTCTCCAGCGAGGCGTTCTGGCAACCCGCTGAAACTTTCTTCCTTGTGGGGTTCACAAAAAATACTTTAGGAAAAAAAACAACGAACGAACCCAGATTTCAATTCACAGTTTACGACTGTCCAGAGGCAGCTTAGACAAAGCCAACTAGATCTTCGGGGGCGTGAGCTTTCACGAATCAAAGCTCCAGATACCATCTCGACGCCTGGAACCTTCTATCCTGGAAATCTTGGCGGTCTCTAAGGCGCTCCTCGACTCCTCGTACGGCTTTTGCACTACAGAACGACATGGCTCGCCTCTGAAAATCGCCTTCAGTTTTGGACGGCTTGCCAATGAATCCAGCGCGGTCAAAAACAAAACCGCCTTCCCCGTTCCTTCACAGGGTTTCCCTGTGCCCGACTTCCTTCCCCGCCCCATGTGCCTCCCGAGTCACGTGGCCCCACGCAACGACTTCCCCCATCCTGCCCCGGGGCCGCCTCCCTCTCCGATGGGCCTGGAATCCTTCCAGCCGCCTCCAACCTGATAGTTACATAACAGCCGGGGCATCGTGCCAGGAGGTTAGTGTTACAAACAAGGCAGCCACTGCGCACGTGAGGCCCGTCTCACACGGCCCCGGACGCCCCGACGAGGAAACCAGAGCAAAATCACCTCCACTGGGGCAAAGGCACACCCTTGGTCCGATCTCTTGCCTGTCGGTATGTGACGGGGACTGCCGTTGAGTCAACATGTTGACTTGGCAAGTCACAAAGCAAGTCCTGGTCGCCCAGCTTTGGTCACTCCGTGCCACAAGCTGGGGAATGGATACCAGGGAGTCAGCCTTTGGAAACGGATGTCTGGGTCACCTCGTCATCTGGGGCAGGGGTTGTCGGCCTTTCCGCACCTGGAACCCACTGAATCGCGAGAAGGCGATGTTGGTCATATGGCCTCGGAGCCAGAGCTGTGACCTCACCGGCATCCGTGCCAGAACTGCGGGCAGCAGGCCAAAACAACCAGAGGCAGGAAATGCAACTGAATACCGGGAGGGGGTGGGGTACCGTGGTGAAAAGCAAGCCACGGGTCGGAGCCGCAGAAAATTTCTTTCCATGGCTGAGCAACTTCATCTCACCATTCTGCAGGCCCTCCCTGAGTGGGGCTGGAGGCGTGGCGCCCTCACTCTCTGCGCATGAGCAGTCGCTCTCTACACATGTGCAGTCACAGCGGGTCACGCCAAAAAGAAGCAGTTAAAGTGGCTCTGTGGGGGCTCATGACCCAGCGGGGGGGGGGATCTGCAACCCTCCTGAGGGGCCAGACCACTTGGGAACAGTGTTCCCTCTAAGCTGAGTTAGTGTGAGCTAGTTCACGGTTTTTTTAGCCTCCAGTGCACAGATCTTTGTCTTAGCTCAGGAAGGAGGGCTCTGGAGCCAACTAATTGATGCAGGAGCCAAATGGCTCACTCACAACTTTAATGCCAGTAGCTCACAAATTAGAATTTTTGCTCACAAGGCTCCACAGCTTAGAAGGAACATTGCAGTTGGGACCTCAGCCCAGGTCCCCCTTGGCTTAGGGCTTCATTAAGAACAAATTCTTCAGGTCCAGCCATCCCAGACAGTGTCATAGTCACAGAAGCAGGTTTCTTCACTCCTCGGCCAGGCACTGGTCAGCCCCTCGGATTCACCCCCTGGCTTCCCCGAGCGGACCGTTTCCTCCCCTGCCATGACATTCCGTTGTGAGAATCTTGCTGAGAGGAGAATAATCGTCCACATTCCCATGGGAACCATTGCTCTTAATAAGAGCGGGATACCTGCCACCACCATACTGACCAGGGTCTGATATAGGGTTCCCTGTCCCCACCACCCTGGCTCCAGGCTCCTCTGAGAAGGCCCAGAGCAGCCTCCCAAGCTTCTAGACCTCCCTTTTAGCCGAAATGAGTGTGAGGACCAGGCAGAGTGGACAGTGGAAAGTGTATATTTTATAAGAGGTCAAACAAACAAGCTGCAGGAATAATAACAGCAAGTGGGTAAAAAGACATCAAGTGCCCTAACGCGTCTAAATATAATGTCCCTAGCTCACTATCTCCAGTGGCCTTAGACTACTCACCCTTCCCTCAGGACGAGGGTTTCTTCCCCACAGCAGCCCTCCTTCTGGCCCTGTTCCCTGGAAAGAAAAACAGCTTTTCCACTTCCACCAGTTCCTTTATTCCCCAGCCCTCTTCTTCCCTATTGGCCAAAATCGGCGTCAAAACTTCCCAAGGCCTTCTGGGGTTTGTAGGCCCAGCCTCCCCTACTGCTAGCCTGGCTCTCTGGGCCTACTAGGCCTCCGGTGCGGACTCCCGGCTTTTGCAGGCTCCTGCTTGCCACTGGCCATGTGGCCGGCGGGAAGATATCCCCTCCCCAATAGCATCTGGATCAACATACCTACATCACCTGAAAGTGATGTACACACGTTGGTAACATCAGGGGGTGATGTTTTGGTTTTGGGGCAAAACACTATGGTTTGAGGCCAATTTTACCACAGAGTTTTGCCCAAAAACCAGAGTGTTGCCCCCAGTGTGCCTACATCACCTGGAAGTGACGTAGGCACAGCGTGTGATATCACCACAAGTGATATCAGGGGGTGACGCTCCTGGATCCCAGAGCCTCCTCCCCCATCCCTCCGCTGGAGTCTCTAAGGGACCTGGCAACCCTAGTCTGATTTGATATAAGGCAACCTCATGTTTTCATGGGACTCTGAAACCAGGTGCTGTGGCTCAGAGTCAGAACTTCAGCTTGGCATGCAGAAGGTCCCAGGTTCAATCCCCGGCATCTCTAGTTTAAAAGGACCAGGCAGGAGGGGATGGGGAAGGCCTTGACCCGAGACCCTGGCTCAGTGGCAGAGCCTCTGCTTGGCATGCAGGAGGTCCCAGGTTCAGTCCCCGGCGTCTCCAGTTGAAAGGACGGGGCAGGAGGTAATGGGAAAGACCTTGACCTGTGAGCCTGCTTCAGTGGCAGAGCCTCTGCTTAGCATGCAGGAGTTCCCAGGTTCAATTCCCGGCATCCCCAGTTAAAAGGACCAGGCAGGAGGTGATGAGAAAGACCTTGACCTGAGACCCTGGCTCAGTGGCAGAGCCTCTGCTTGGTGTGCAGAAGGTCCCAGGTTCAGTCCCCGGCATCTCCAGTTGAAAGCACCAGGCAGGAGGTGATGGGAAAGACCTTGACCTGGGACCCTGGCTTCAGTGGCAGAGCCTCTGCTTGGTGTGCAGAAGGTCCCAGGTTCAGTCCCCGGCATCTCCAGTTGAAAGGACCAGGCAGGAGGGGATGGGAAAGACCTTGACCTGAGACCCTGGCTCAGTGGCAGAGCCCCTGCTTGGCATGCAGAAGGTCACAGGTTCAGTCCCCCGCATCTCCAGTTAAAAAGACCAGGCAGGAGGTGATGAGAAAGACCTCTGCCTGAGACCCTGGAGATCCGCTGCCACTCTGAGTAGACAATACTGACCCTGATGGCCCAAGGGTCTGGCTCAGTGTGAGGCAGAATGGTGGGATTCATTCCATGTCGGGATTCATTCAATGCTTCTGCGTGGCTGAGAGTCCCAGGAATGGCCCCCCGTCCCAGGCATCGTGGAGGCAGGGCCTTCTGGAAGGAGGTGTGCTCATAGTCCTGCAGGCAGGGTCGAGCCCGTCCCCTTGACCTCCACCGTGACTCAGCAATACCTGGAAGGCACCAGCACCCGAGCCGGGAAGGTGACAGGGCGGTTACGTGACTCCCAGCAGCCAAGTGGGGCTGATGTCATCCCATTAGTAGGTCATTGAATCAGGGCCTGGCTTAGCAGGGCGGGTTTCCAAAGGGCCAGGGAGGCAGTGGGACAATGGGTGACCGAGAAAACCGGTAATAAAGCATATTTGCACGTGAATTCCAGGCCCTTGTTTCATCCGGGTCACATTGGGCTGAATGCTCCATCGGGTTGAAGAGGATGTGAGTGTCCCTCTCTCTCTCTCTCTCTCTCTCTCTCTCTCTCTCTCTCTCTCTCTCTCTCTCCCAAACATTCCATGTTGTCCGCTCCGAAGACAAGAGATTGGATTTATACCCCGCCCTTCCCTCGGAGTCTCCGAGCGGCTCACAAACTCCTTCCCCTTCCCCTCCCCACAACAGACACCCTGTGAGGTAGGCGGGGCTGAGAGAGCTCTTTCGAGGACTGCCCTTGAGAGAACAGCTCTGACAGAACTACGGCTTGCCCAAGGTCATCCAGCCAGGTGCAAGTGGGGAATCAAACCCGGTTCTCCCAGATTAGAGTCCACGTAATCTAACCACTACACTAAACTGGCTGGTGGAGGAGGAGAGAGAAGAAGAGTTTGGATTTATACCCTGCCCTTCCCTCGGAGTCTCAGAGCAGCTCACAAACTCCTTCCCCTTCCCCTCCCCACAACAGACCCCCTGTGAGGTAGGTGGGGCTGAGAGAGCTCTTTCGAGGACTGCCCTTGAGAGAACAGCTCTGAAAGGACTACAGTTTGCCCAAGGTCATCCAGCAGCTGCATGTGGAAAAGTGGGGATTCAAACCCAGTTCTCCCAGATTAGAGTCCGCGCACTTCACTACTGCACCAAACTGGCGCTCTGGGCTGGGGAATACCTGGAAATTTGGGGGAGGGTGGAACCTGGATAGAGGGGGGGAACCTCAGCAGGGTATAATGCCTTAGAGCCCACCCTCTGCAGCAGCCATTTTCTCCAGGAGAACTATCTGTGCAGTCTGGAGATGAACTGGAATAGCGGGAGATCTCCTGGTGCGACCCGGAGGTTGGCACCCAGGTTTCAACTAGCGCAAAAGAGAGAGAGAGACCAGCCTCCCGGCTTGACAAGCAGGCTTCGAACTCGTCCCATCGGGGCTTTCCCCGCTCTGTCACGATCTCATGGCCTTTTTCTGCATGACCCAACCAAAACAACCCAGAGCCCTGCCTCTCTTGCTCAGAGCCTGCGCCTACTGACCCGTCCGACATGCTCTGAATTTAAGGAAAGCCCCGAAGTATCTGCCTAATTTGCCATAATACTTCTCACAGTTCTATGATGTTCACAGATTGGGCGGGGGGGGGTAGAAATCCCATGCAGTGTTCCCTCTAAGCCGAGTGAGTGTGAGCTAGCTCACAGTTTTTCAGCCTCCGGCTCACACCTTTTTGCCTTCGCTCAGGAAGGAGGCCTCCAGAGCAATGTTCCTGCTAAGCCGTGGAGTGTTGTGAGCAAAAATTCCACTTTGTGAGCAACTAGCATTAAAGCTGTGAGCGAGCGATTTGGCTCCTGCATCAATTAGTTTGCTCTGGAGCCCTCCTTCCTGAGCGAAGACAAAAATGTGTGAGCTGGAGGCTAAAAAACGGTGAGCTAGCTCACACTAACTCAGCTTAGAGGGAACATTGCTCCAGAGCAAACTGATTTTGCAGCAGTCCAATCGTTTGCTCACGACTTTAACGCCAGGAGCTCGCAAAGCAGAATTTTTTGCTCACAAGACGCCGCAGGTTAGAGGGAGCATTGCGTCCCATGCCAGTGGTCTTCAGAGGCTGCCTCTGTACATGGAGGTTCTATTTCGCTATCGCGGAAGAGGACAGTGGACAGAGCTGGCAGCCACCAACGTATCTCATCCTGTGGTGGGTGCTGCCGCACCTGGTGGAAAGGAATCCCACAAGTCGATTACACATCGTGCCAGAGTGGTTAGCGTGGTGGACAAGCATCTGGGAGACGCGAGTTCGAATCCCCGCTCTTGCCAGAGAAGTTCAGTCTCACACTCTTGGCCTAACCGATCCCATGGAGTTGATGTGAGGCTAAAAAGGGTGGAGAGGAGAACGGTGTACGCTGCTTTGGGCCCCCACTGGGGAGAAAGACGGGGTATAAATTTAAGCAAATAAAAATAAAATTATCCATGTGGAACCCAATACTAATTATTTCAATGGGGCAATGCCTTTCTTGAGACAGAATGTTGTTTGGTGTAGTGGTGAGGAGTGGCAGACTCTCATCGGGGAGATCCGGGTTTGATTCCCCACTTCTCCACGTGCAGTTTGTTAGCCAAATTGCTCTATTTTAAATATAGCAATTGGTATTATTATTATTATTATTATTATGGGTTCTTGCCTGTATATACAGAGAATGCTGCTGTTTTGTAATGGTTCCCAGTAAAAGACACAGAGACCAGGTATAATTAATAAAATATTATTTTACTGAATATACTCCTTATTTATCCATTCACAAACACACAAACAGTATTCAAGCATTCACACATATAAAATAGAACTAAGAAAGCAGAGGGGATTGATGGCTTATGGAGAGGTGATACTACCTGTCAGATGTGCAGAAGTCCATGAAGAAGGATTGTGGCCTAAACCCAGAGGGTTCAGGGGTGGGCTGCCATTTTGGCTCATGGCAGAGACACACACTCTAAGGCCATGCGTCTGCTGGGATATACCCACTGTAAGACAATGCGGCCCAATGGGTGGCCCAGGGGGCTGGACAGAGGAAGCTGGCTGGCAGGCAGACGATCTCCTCAGGTAGCTGATGGCTCTTCTATTGTTCATGTGTATGGCTCGGGTGGGGAAGGCACTTAATCTCATCATGCAAACGACTGGCAGAGGAAAAGTCCTTTGTCTGCTGTATGGCCCTTAATCTATGTATGTGACATGCGGCAGGTATGCAATGGAGTCCCTCAGAGTAAAAAGACAGCTTTTTCCCTTTTCTATGGGCTTCTCCTTTGGCATCCATTTTACAGTCTAGCAAGTACATAGACCGTGTGGCAACAGCAAACAGTCCATAGCAAAGCCCCATAATGGCGTCGGGGCTAACAAGTTACCGGTATGACCTTGGGTCAGTCACAAGTTCTCTCAGAGCTGTTCTCTCAAGGGCAGTTCTCGAAAGTGCTCTCTCAGCCCCACCAACCTCACAGGGTGTCTGTTGTGGGGAGGGGAAGGGGAAGGAGTTTGTGAGCCGCTCTGAGGCTCCTTGGGGAGTGAATGGTGGGTTATAAATCCAGTCTCCTCCTCCTCCTCCTCCTCCTCCTCTTCTGGCAGATGAACAGAAATGAAGCCAGTGTTTCTGCCTCCCACACTGCCTGCGGTGCAAGGTGGAAACGGCCGACAACCACCTGCTGTGTATGGTTTGGTGTCACCTGGATTTTCAAAATTCAGATTTTTTTGGTGACAAAAAGAGTGAGAAGTTTAATTGCCCTTATGCTTGGATCTTTGCCTGTGGGGTTGGCAGCGACCCCCCCACTCCTTACAGGTCTTTCCACCATTGCCTGACACACAGAAGTTTCAGCCAGTGAAGATGTTCAACAACCAGGGCTATTTTGGGGCAGGAACGCACAGGAACGGAGTCCCGGCTGGCTCCCGAGTTGGCCACGCCCAGCAGGAACTCATTAGCATAACAGGCCACACCCAACAGCAGGGACTCATTAGGATTGGCTACATTTGGGGTGTGTGGCCTCACATGCAAAGGAGTTCCTGGGTTTTGACCACAAACCAGGTAAACAGAATAAGAAGCAAAAGGTGGGTGTGGCTGGATGACCACATTTCTGGCAACATGGGGGTGTGGCCTAATATGTCAACGAGCTGTGCTGTCAGAGGTGTGGCCTAATATGCTAATGAGTTCCTGCTGTTGGGTGTGGCCTGTTATGCTAATGAGTTCCTGCTGGGCTTTTTCTACCAAAAAAGCCCTGTCAACAATACTAGGTTGCCAACTCCGCACTGGGGAAATTCCTGGAGATTTGGGGTGGTAGGGGTGGAGAAGGGCAGAGTTTGGGGAGGGGAGGAAGAGGATAATGCCATAGAAGCAGCCCTTTGCTCCTTGGGAACTAATCTCTGTCGTGCGGTGCTCAGTTGTAATTCTGGGAGATCTCCAGGCCCCACCTGAAGGTTGGGAGCCCTAGACACTGCTCCCTTACGCCCAGTTCCAGAGGTGCTGTGACGGGCCAGAAAATGCTATTTGCTGTCCGTTGCCTCTCCTTAACCCAATGGTCTACTCTGTGCCAGGGAGTCCTTGACTGCCACACGGTGCCAACCAGTGTTCCCTCTAAGCTGAGTGAGTGTGAGCTAGCTCACAGGTTTTTTAGCCTCCGGCTCACACATTTTTTTCTCAGCTCAGGAAGGAGGGCTCCAGAGCAAACTAATTTACACAGCCAGATCATTTGCTTCCTTGACGTGAGATTTTCGGAAGTGCCTTGTATCCAGTGTTCCCTCTAAGCTGAGTGAGTGTGAGCCAGCTGACTGTTTTTTAGCCTCCGGCTCACACATTTTTGTCTCAGCTCAGGAAGGAGGGCTCCAGAGCAACCTGGTTTACACAGCAGCCAGATCGCTCGCTTCCTTGACGTGAGATTTTCGGAAGCGCCTTGTCTCCAGTGTTCCCTCTAAGCTGAGTGAGTGTGAGACAGCTCACAGTTCTTTAGCCTCTGCTCACAAGACCCTACGGGTTAGAGGGAGCATTGGTTGCCAGCCTTCAGGTGGGGCCAGAATTGCAACTGATCTCCCGACTCTGGGCCATCATACCCCACGGAGGCACTTCCATTCTCAAAACCCCGCCATTATGGTTGATCACAAGCTCAACATGAGCCTGCAGTGCGACGTGGCTGCGAAGAAAGCTAATGCAATCTTAGGGTGCATTAACAGAAGCCTTGTGTCCAGATCACGGGAGGTGGTAGTTCCACTCTATTCTGCTACAGTCAGGCCTCACCTGGAGTCCTGTGTCCAGTTGTGGGCACCACACTTCCAAGAAGGATGTCGACAAGCTCGAGTGTGTCCGGAAGAGGGCGATCAGGATGGTGAGAGGGTTGGAATCCAAGTCTTACGAGGAAAGGCTGAAAGAGTTGGGTATGTTTAGCCTGGGAAAGAGAAGGCTTGGAGGGGACGTGATTGCAGTCTCCAAGTATTTGAAGGGCTTTCATGTAGAAGATGGAGCAAATCTGTCCTCTCTTGCTCCAGATTTCAAAACTAGATTTAATAGGTGGAAGTTACAAGGGAGTTGTTACCGGCTAGATATCAGGAGAAACTTCCTAACTGTAAGAAGAGTGGTTGAGCAGTGGAACAGTCTGCCTCGGGAGGTGGCGGATGCTCCTTCGCTGGAAATTCTCAAGCAGAGGCTGGACGACCATCTTCCGGGTATGTTGTAGGTATGTAGGGCTCTCTTTCGGCTACGCTCCTGCAGAGTGCAGGCGGTTGGACTAGATGACCTGCAAGGCCCCTTCCAGCTCTAACATTCTACAATTCTATGATTCATTCTCCAGGGTCCACCCCCAAATCCCCAGGAATTTCCAGACCTGGAGTTGGCAACCTTGCTGTTGGGGAAGGAGCGCTCAGAGCCTGGTCCCCAGCCAGGCCAGATTCGTGATCTGCCAGCGAAAGGGAAACAAGATGGCGCTTCCCTCCCTCCCAGCCTTCTCCCGGCGACCCCCTTTCCCCGGCTCTATCTTTTGAGCCCAGGCAGACGCTGCCATGGCAACGCCGGCTGGGCCTTCTGACCGACGGGCGGGCGGCTTTCATGGGAGGGAACCGGCTTTCAGGCACCCTCCAGCAGAGAGTGTGTGGTGTCTGTTGGCGCATGTGCGCTCGTGTGGGAAGGAGGGAGCCCGTGACCTACTTTTGATGCCACTTTCTTCTTGCCCTCGTTAATCTGGGATAATCCTCCTCTGACCTAGGGAGGCAGCAGGAGGAAGGGCTGCGGCGGCAGGGCGAGGAACTGCCAGTCTCCGCCTGCAAGCAGAGACCCGAGGGCGGAAGCCGGCTGCAAACAGGGTTGCCGTTCTCCAGGCAGGGCCTGGAGTCGCCCCAGAATTGCGACTGCATCTCCACAGCTACAGAGCTGGGAAGATGAAGAAGAAGAGGAGATTGGATTTCTACCCGGCCCTTCACTCGGAGTCTCAGAGCGGCTCACAAACTCCGTTCCCTTCCCCTCCCCGGAACAGAGACTCTGTGAGGTCGGCGGGGCTGAGAGAGCTCTGACAGAAACGGCTCTTTTTCAAGGTCAGCTCTGACAGAACTACGGCTTGCCCAAGGTCATCCAGCAGGTGCCAGTGGAGGAGTGGGGAATCGAACTCAGTTCTCCCAGATTAGAGTCCAAGCACTTAACCATCACACCAAACTGGCTCTCAGGAGGAAGAGGAGATTGGATTTCTACCCTGCCCTTCACTCGGAGTCTCAGAGCGGCTGACAAACTCCTTTCCCTTCCCCTCCCCACAAGAGACACCCTGTGAGGCAGGTGGGGCTGAGAGAGCTCTTTGGAGGACTGCTCCTGAGAGAACAGCTCTGAAAGAACTTGTGACTGACCGAAGGTCACACCAGCAGCTGCATGTGGGGGAGTGGGGAATCAAACCCGGTTCTCCCAGACTAGAGTCCGTGCACTTAACCACTCCGCCAAACGCCCCCCCCCAGATAAAAGGGCAGCTTCGGGGGGTGGACTCTACAGCGCCTCGGCCCTGTTGAGCCCCCTCCCCACACCCTGCCTTCCTCAGGCTCGACCCACAAAATCTCCAGGCATTTCCCAAGTTGGGAACCCCAGCTGAAATGGGCAGTAGGGCTCAAATACGCACCCCTGGGAGCCAGTTTGGTGCATTGGCTAAGAGCCGCAGACTCTAATCTGGAGAACCGGTTTGATTCCCCACTCCTCCACATGAAGTAGAAGAAGAAGAAGAGATTGGATTTATACCCCACCCTTCCCTACCCCACAACAGACACCCTGTGAGGGAGGCGGGGCTGAGAGAGCTCTGACAGAAACTGCTCTTTTTCAAGGACAGCTGTGCCAGAACTATGGCTTGCCCAAGGTCACATCAGCAGGTGCAAGTGGAGGAGTGGGGGAATCAAACCCGGTTCTCCCAGATTAGAGTCCCCACACTTGACCACTACACCAAACTACCCATGCAGCTGCTGGGGTGAACTTGGGTCAGCCAGAAGTTCTCTCAGAGCTGTTCTCTCAAGAGCAGTCCTCGAAAGAGCTCTCTCAGCCCCACCTACCTCACAGGGGGGTGTCTGTTGTGGGGAGGGGAAGGGAGAGGAGATTGTAAGCCGCTCTGAGACTCCAAGCGAAGGGCGGGATATAAATCCAACCTCTTCCTCCTCTCTGAACAGGGTAGCGTACGCATTGCCAAGGCACACGAGAATTAGAAACGTTCAACAAAGCTTAATTCCTTTGAATGGATCTTTACAAGCGACTCTTCCAACGTTCCGGAAGTGCGGCTTCTGAAACTCACTCACTCAGGCCGAAGGACCGACTCACAATATTTTACGTTCGTTCATTCAAAAAAAAAAAATGGAGCGGCTTGGAAGAAACTTTAATCATGGTGGCTAAATGGAATTTCCATATTCAGAAGCAATCCATCTCTGAATACCAATGACTAGAGAGCAGACCATGGGGGCAGGGGCCCTCCTGCCTCCCTGCACTGCTTAGGAGCTTCCAGAAGTTTCTTGGAGCTGACCCACTCTTGGAGAGCTGACGCCCAGCTTTTTCCTAACAATTTGAGATCAGGGCTCATAAGGATATAAGAGAAGCCAATGTTGGATCAGGCCAATGGCCCATCTAGTCCAACACTCGGTCACACAGTGGCCAAAAATACCAGGTGCCCTCAGGAGGTCCAGCAGTGGGGCCAGGGCACCAGAACCCCTCCCACTGCTGCCCCCTCCAGCACCAAGAATAGAGTGCAGCACCTGCCCCAGACTGAGAATTCCCATCTATACCCTGTGGCTAATAGCCACTGATGGACTTCTGCTCCAGATGTTCATCTAATTCCCTCTTGAAACTGTCCATGCTTGTAGCTGCCACC
Organism: Gekko gecko; assembly: GCA_029375565.1. Taxonomy (NCBI): domain Eukaryota; kingdom Metazoa; phylum Chordata; class Lepidosauria; order Squamata; family Gekkonidae; genus Gekko; species Gekko gecko. The sequence goes on from JAPDNY010000002.1 coordinate 264,367,067, forward strand.
ACCTCCCGCGGCAGTGAATTCCATGTGTGAATCACTCTTTGGGTGAAGGACTTCCTTTTATCTGTTCTAACCTGACTGCCCACGAGTTCTCGTATTGTGAGAAAGGGAGAAAAGTACTTCTTTCTCAACCTGCTCTATCTTATAAACCTCTATCATGTCACCCCTCAGCCGTTGTTTCTCCAAGGTCTCTAGGCAGCCCATCTGGTCAAGATCCTTCGCATCATTGATTCCCTGACCCTTTTAACTGGGGGTGCCAAGGACTGAACCTGGGACCTTCTGCATGCCAAGCAGAGGCTCTGCCACTGAGCCACAGCCCCTCTTTACAGCTTTCCAGGGTCTCAGGTCAAGGTCTTTCCCATCATCTCATACCTGGTCCTTTTAACTGGAGATGCTGGGGATTGAACATGGGACCTTCTGTATGCCAAGCAGATGCTTTGCCCCTGAGCCAGGGTCTCAGGTCAAGGTCTTTCTCATCATCTCCTGCCTGGTCCTTTTAACTGGAGATGCCAGGGATTGAACCTGGGACCTTCTGCATGCCAAGCAGAGGCTCTGCCACTGAGCCAGGGTCTCAGGTCAAGGTCTTTCCCATCCCCTCCTGCCTGGTCTTTTTTAACTGGAGATGCCGGGGATTGAACCTGGGACCTTCTGCAGGCCAAGCAGAGGCTCTGCCACTAAACCACAGCCCCCTTCCCCAACACATGAAGCTGCCTTCTACTGAATCAGTCCATCTGTCCCTCAAGGTCAGTACTGTTTTCTCTGACAGGCAGCGGCTCTCCAGGGTCTTTCACGTCCCCTCCTGCCTGGCCCTTTTATTTGGAGATGCCGGGGACTGAACCTGGGACCTTCGGCGTTCCACTCAGATGCTCCACCGCTAAGCCGTGGCCCCTTCCCCAATCAAAACCCATCAGGTGAGAGACACATGTGCACCTAACATAACGCATCTGCCAAGAGAAGTGTGTGTGTGTTTATGTTCTGCCAGCAGGAGGGAACGGAAATCATGGGAGTCGTGTATCCTTCCCTCCAAACAAGACAGAGCGGGACTTCGAGCTTAGTTCTCCCCATGTGGTGGCCCACTCGATGCGTGGAGTAGCCACAAGGAGAGAGAATGCCGGGGCTGGCTGCCAATTTGTCTCTCGGTTGAACTGCACAGTGCCGCAACAGAAAGCCCCAGATGGCTCGGGACCAGGGTTCCTTACACGGCGCCTCCTCCCTGCAGAACCTCCTCTCATGAGGCCCTGCTAGTTCCCTCTCGGTTGTCTGAACTCTGGTTAAGATTTGTTTATCTGCCCGATTTCATAGGAATATATTCAGGGCCTTCGGCTATCCTGTGTGCGTCTTCCAGGAACGGTGTTTTGGAATGGAGATATTTCCTAATTTCAGCCTAGTCTGCATGAACTTGTATGATTTCTTTTTTTTTTTTTTTTTGAGCCACCGCGTGGGTCTGTTTGATGGAAAGCAGTGTTCCCTCTAAGCTGAGTTGGCGTGAGCCGGCTCGCAGTTTTTGAGCCTCCAGCTCATACATTTTTGTCTTCACTTAGGAAGGAGGGCTCCAGAGCAAAGTGATTGACGCAGCAGCCAAATGGCTCGCTCACAACTTTTAATGCCAGCAGCTCACAAAGTAAAATTTTTGCTCACCAGACTCCACAGCTTAGAGGAAGCATTGAAAGGTGTAACATGACTCTTTGAAACCCAGGAAGTATGGGAAATCTGGCCACCCTAGGAGGCAGGGTAACCCCCTCTGCCTCATCCCCACTCGCCAGTCTTCCCCCTCACCCCCCAGTAACGTTCAGCCACTCCCGAGTATTTTCCAAAGTCTTCCGTCCATTTATTTTAATATTTAAAAACACAAATATTGTCCGTTAAATCAAAGAGTTCCTGACACAGAGAACAATGTAAACACCGGCAGATCCACCGTCACTCCCAGTTGTGCATCTCCAGGAGCCTGGGCGGGGCCAGTCCGGCCAACTTTTCCATGTTTCCTGGTGAAACCAAACCCCCCCCCACCCCCAATCTGATCAAGTAACAATACCTTGCAGCGGCCGAGCTTAGTGGGACAAACCCCGTCGATGAACTGGACCCCCGGCCTGGCAGAGCAGGAAAACCCTCCGCCCTCTAGACCTCGGCGGTCCCCCAAATCCATCTTCTCACCGGACCCCGTTTAAGTTCGTCCAAGACAGGCCCTTCCTTGCACTGCAGCATTTTGACCCTGGGATCCGAGGGGGCTCCAAATCCAGGATTCACCTGTCGATTTTCTTTTTCTTTTTTTTGCCCAAAACGTCAGCTCGTTTTTTAAAAAAAACATTACAAAAACTCGTCTCGACCCACACCGGAGCCTCCTTCAGGTGGGCCTGAGGCCGTGGTCATGGCAACCATCCTCCCACCTGCCGGCATGCTCCTTGGGTACCGCGTCATCTGAGTGGAGTCCGGCAGCAGGGCACAAAAGTCTCTCCAGGGTCCCTGCTGGGGCGGGCTGCTCGTTGAGAAGCAAGGCTTGCCGCACGAGGGCTGAGACCTCCTCGTGCCGGTCGCTCTCCCAGTCTGGCACGGTGGGGGTCCCCGGAGAGCAGGCCATTGGCGCAGGACTTGGACCAGGGAACGGCTCGTGAATGCCGCTGCTGTGCGCCCGGCACTTGAGCCGAAGCTTGTGAGGAAGAGCAGCTGTCTTGACGTCAGGATGGGAGTCTGGCAGTAGCGCAAACGGAGCGGGCGAGCACCTCCAGCCGGGCTCTTCCCCGTTCTCCTCGCTGGAGTAGCTCTCGAAGGGAGACGTGGGCTCCTGAGTCTTTGGGGCACGCTCCATCCCGGCCAGCTCCCCGTCCAAATAATCTGGGGCCATGCCATAGCTCTGGGATTTGGAGCAGTAGCCGGAGTGGGGCTGCAGATCCTCTGCCCGGCAACGGACGTTGCTTTCCGGACTAGGACTTCTGGGTGTTTCAATGGGGCAGCCTTCTGCCTGCTCCTCTTGGTGAGGGAGCAGCGGATGGGGCGGGGCCACAGCAGTAAAACCGTTGGCACTGAAGAGGATGACGCCCCGGGGAACCGGGCCCTTGGGTTCCAGGGGGTGCTGCGGGGAAGCATCTCCGTAGGCCCGACTGACCGCCTGGGCTTCACCAAGCGTCTGTGGCACAGGGCTACCCCGTGACGAACCGTCCGACATGTCCGAGAGTGATCCCCGGGGCGAGTATTTGGCCACCGACGCACTGATGCTGTCCCGGCTCGACTGCTCGGTCTCAGAGGAGTCCTCTGAGTGGTGAGACCGGGAGAGAGCCCCGGAGTACCTGCTGTCATCGCCTGTCCCGTAGAAGTGCCCAGCAGAGGCGGAGTCGGCTGCGCTCAGCTGCTGGCTCTTCTCCATGAAGGCCGCCGTGCTGATGAGCCCAAAGCGCAACTTGAGCTGCAACAGCTCGGTCTTGAGCCGCACGTTCTCCTCGTTGAGGGCCATCACCCGGTTCTCCAGCACCAGGTCGTTAAAGCGCCGCTTCTCCCGGGAGCGCTTGGCGGCCTCGTTGTTCTTGCGACGTTTCTCCCAGTAGCTGGCGTCCTTCTTCTCGTCGGAGATGAACTCCCGCTTGCGTCGGCAGTTGGCGTTGGGCTTGCCCTTCAGCGCCCGGGCTCGCTGGATCATGCCGTCTTGGTGGAAGCCGGGGAAGCTCCCGGCTACGCACAAGGTAGGCGAGTTGAGACTCTCCATCCTGCCGAGGAGGGGTGGCACAGTCCCCTCTGCGCAACGAGCAAAGGGCAGACAGAATTCTGTCTGCCAGCGGAATACTTTCCCTCCCGGCTGCTCCGGCGGCAGGAATCAATGCGTCTTCCAGGCCTTACCGCCAGAGAGGGTTACCAAGCGGTATTGCCAAGGGTGTTGCTTCCGATGTGGCCTTGCGCTGTCCTCCCGTTGCCACAGTTGAGTGAGTCCCAGGTGCCCACCGAGGCCAGAGATACTGTCCAGTACAGGGTGACCATCTTCTAAGACACCCGCCGGAGCTAAACTTCCTTCAGATTTCTCCGAGCTGGAAGCCCGAGATTTGCCAGTCCCCACTTAACGCTGGCAGGACAATTTCAGTCCACTGGAAACATGTGAGGGCTTCGCAGCGGTACTTCTACAGGCTCGGAGAGCAGAGGTGTTGCCGGACGCCAGGAGCAGCAAGAAGTGAAGGGAGCCGGTGGCGACGGCCGCGTCAGGCCCAGCAGTCAGCAGAAACGCCTAGAGGAAGGAGGACAGAAAAGAAGGGGGTTACACCTCTGCCCGCTGCTGTTACACACCTCCGGCTCCGCTTACATAATCCAGCAGGTTCAGACAACACTGCGGCAGCCAATGGCAAAGACGGGCCACACCCTTGCATTCCAGCTCTCTCCAGAAAGGGCTGTGTGGCTGTACACAGCAGGTGGAGTCCCCTCCCCCCCGAAAAAAAGAACGGCACTCACACACTTGTATATTTTTGCACTGGGCCTCACGCTGCCTGGCCTAATAGCCCCCAGCGCAGTACACAAACCAGCTTCTTGCTGTACTGGCAACACAAACATATATTATAAACTTGTTGTACAAATGAAACACAGCACATGAAGAAGGGACACGTACCACACATAGCAAAGCAAACAAATATGACAGCCGGGTATTATAGCGCCGGAAGGTCAGAGGAGAGGTGTCTGGTAGACAGATCAGAACTGCCAGGCACCCTAGAAGGTCCACTAGACGCCACATCAGTGCCAGGGTGTTCCTATCAGTGAGGCTTGTGGAAAGACTAATTAGTGGAAGGGACTGGATCCTCTTGAATCCACTGCCTCGGGAACCCCAAAAAAAATCTCAACTCTGGATCCTCCCGTGACCTCGGCGCACAACCCGCCACCTCGCACCCCGAGGCGCACGCAACACCTTCTTTCTCTCTCACATTCTCGCCCCGTCTCACCTCTCACACACTCAACCACAAGCGCCAATCTTGCCTTCCATCTTGGAAATCACACACGGGCGGGCGGGCTTCTCCCAGTCCCAGTGCGTGCGCACAACGAGGACGCAGCTCATTCACAAATGCGCTCAGGTCTCACACACACACACGTGCACGCGTGTGTCATGTCATCGTTGTTCGGTCTCAAAATCCTTGCGCGCACACGGACCTCCTTCCTCTCTCGCGGACAACTGATCCTTCTCTTCCTCACACACGAACACTGCCACACCCTCATTTGCGCACGTAAGCCCGCTCCGTGTATGCTTGGGGAGGTGGGGGAGGGGTCCTGATAAACAGCTATACAAATAACAAATTTCAAGCCGGTCGCCTCACCCCAGTTTGACTACAGAGCAAAGAGGCCGCCGAGCCCGGCGAGTTGGGGAAGGGCGGCCACGCACAGGAATGCCGAGAAAGCCAGGGCCGTGTGTACAGAGCGGCACACTCCCCTCCTCCCCCGGCTGCGAGCCCCTCCCCCCCCTTCCCTTTCCCTGGCATGTGATCTACGCGCATCAGGCGCAAGCCGAGAGGAATATAGGTCAGCAAACACTGAATATTTATCAGGCCAGGCAGTCAAAACAGGTCTGATCATTTTGGATTGCGCAACTGCTCCAGAAAGCGGAGCGGAGGCGCCGTGCCAGCAACCTACTGGCCTAGAAACCGCTTCCACACAAGGGAACAATAGAAGCAAGCAGGGAGGGAGGATTTGCCTGGGAGCAGCGAGGAGGAGGAGGAGGTTGCAAAGAGTCAGGGGCACTCCTGTGCTGTCTTCACTAGGCCTGGCATGTGGCAGTGCCACAGGGCCACAGAAGGTGGCATTCTTCTGGGAAGAGACCGGGGAAGGGGGGGCACATGACATCCCACCCTCCTCTCTGGATGTAACTGTCTGGCTTGGCTCCTTTGCACCCGTCTTTCCCCACACCGATCCCGTTGCTCCGTAGGAAACAATGAGTACGCTGGCAATCGCAAAGTGTAAACATTTAGCTTTTTTAAAAAAAGAAAGAAGCGAACGGGGAAGCTGTGAGGAGCACGAATGGACTCGCCGAACCCCGGAGAGAAAAACAAGAACAGAATATTCTGCTCTCCGCGAAAAACAATTCGGGACAAAAAAAATGTAATTTGAAGGAAAAGGAAAAGAGAGAGACTTTCTCTTCCGGCAAAACGTTTCCTCTCCTCCACCGCAAACTGGGGCGGGGGGGGGGGGGTTTGCACCGAAGAGAAAGCACGCACAGCCGAAGATGAGCCGGTGCGGTGTAGTCCGACGAGGGGTTCAAATCCCCACGTCTGCTGTGGAAGCTCGCTGGGTGACCTGGGGCCAGTCACAGACGCGCAGCCTAGTCTAACCCACAGGGCTGTTGTGAGGAGAAAATGGGAGAGGGAAATGGTTTGCGTGCCTTTGGGTCCCCACTGGGGTGAAAGGCGAAGTATAAAGGAAGTAAATAAAGACAAACAGAGAAGGACTGCCCCCAGAAAAAGACCTCTGAACTAGACCCAAGGTACAGAAGTCACAGGACAGGGTAGACTGGCAGGGAGCCGTGGCAGGGCCCCTTGCGAATAGCTGAGAGCAGATTATATTTGGAAAATGCAGGCAAGATTTCCAGGGGTGGCCTGGGAAGTTAAACTGGGCTGGGAAGAAGGCGAGCCTGGAGGCTTGGCTCAGGAACCATCCTGGGAAGTTACAGGGCCAGTCCACCGCCGGATATTCCCCCGGTAAAGCACTAGACAGAGAAAGCCAACCACAACAACACCCGCCAATTGACCTGCAGGAGATTCAACCCGTGGTGGCGATTTGTTAGACGAGATGAGACACTTCACACATGGGGACACAGACAGCTCTCTCTGAGAGAAAGTGGTCTAACGCCTGGGCAAAGGGAAGCTGGGGAACAGTCGATTCCGTCGTCGCTGTGCTTTGCAAAAGGTAACGTCGCCTTCCCTTTGACGCGGTGCTACGGCCCCTGAGTGGCTGCCCTCATCGCTACTACGACGTCGGAAGGTCAGGAAAACATCGAGACGTGAAGCTGCCTAGCACTGAATCGGACCACGCGGCCCGTCAAGTTCAGCATTCTCTATTCAGACCGGAAGCGGCTCTCCGGGGTCTCCGGCGGCGGTCTTCCGCATCACCTCCTGCCTGGTTCTTTCAACTGGAGATGTCAAGGATTGAACCTGGGACATTCTGCATGCCAAGCAAAGGCTCTGCCGCTGAGCCAGGGTCTCAGGTCAAGGTCTTCCTCATCACCTCCTGCCTGGTCCCTTTTAACTGGAGATGCCGGGGATTGAACCTGGGACCTTCTGCATGCCAAGCAGAGGCTCTGCCACTGAGCCAGGGTCTCAGGTCAAGGTCTTCCCCATCCTCTCCTACCTGGTCTTTTTTAACTGGAGATGCCGGGGATTGAACCTGGGACCTTCTGCATGCCAAGCAGAGGCTCTGCCACTGAGCCAGGGTCTCAGGTCAAGGTCTTCCTCATCACCTCCTGCCTGGTCCCTTTTAACTGGAGATGCCGGGGATTGAACCTGGGACCTTCTGCATGCCAAGCAGAGGCTCTGCCACTGAGCCAGGGTCTCAGGTCAAGGTCTTCCCCATCCTCTCCTACCTGGTCTTTTTTAACTGGAGATGCCGGGGATTGAACCTGGGACCTTCTGCATGCCAAGCAGAGGCTCTGCCATCACCTTCTGCCTGGTCCTTTCAACTGGAGATGTTGGGGATTGAACCTGGGACCTCCTGCATGCCAAGCAGAGGCTCTGCCACTGAGCCAGGGTCTCAGGTCAAGGTCCTCCCCATCACCTCCTACCTGGTCCTTTTAACTGGGGGTGCCGGGGATTGAACCTGGGACCTTTTGCATGTCAAACAGAGGATCTTCCACTAGGACAGGGTCTCAGGTCAAGGTCCTTCCCATCACCTCCTGCCTGGTCCTTCTAACTGGAGATGCCGGGGATTGAACCTGGGACCTTCTGCATGCCAGGCACAGGCTCTGCCACTGAGCCACGGCTGGCCCACAGAGCACAGGTGAAGTCCTGGGGACCTACTGAATTTCCAGCCCTGATCTCCGTCCACTTCTGCCATCGCTCACGGCTTCCACCTGCTTCTGTGGCTCTGCCCCCGGCCCCCACCCTTTCCTTCTCCTCCTGGGTCAGGGCAAGCAAAATAGCTCCCAGCTCAGCAACCTGAATCCCACGCCCTGCTCTACCTGGAGGGCTGGGCCTCGTGTCTCCCTGGCACATGGAGCCGCCAGCGGGAAGACCTGGGTGTGCGCGGGGAGGAGGCGGATGCTGATGCTGCTGCAAGCCCCGGCACGAAGAACACTATGACCTACTTCCCAGTCTGTGTCACCTCCCCCGGGGCAGGAAGGCTTACATAGCCCATAAAGAAGGTCATCTGTGCAGACGGATCCACTCCCTGAGCTCGGGTGGGGCAGCGCCTCAGAGTAAAACCATTCATGGTGCCCTTTCCCCTCAACAACAGGTTTCTGTGCCACTAAGCACCAGGAATCGGTCCGGGGAGATCAGAAGAAACAGGAAAGTCTGAGAACATGAGAACATCGGAAGAGCCCTGGTGGGTCAGACCAGGGAGGGTCCATCCTGTCCAGCCTCCCGTCTCACGCAGGGACCAGCCAGTTCCTCTGGAGGGCCAGCAACAGGGCAGAGAGGCTGAGGCTTTCTCATGATAAGGACACCAGAAGAGCCCTGCTGGGTCAGACCAGGAAGGGTATATCTAGCTGGACATGCCAGGGATTGAACCTGGGACCTTCTGCATGCCAAGCAGAGGCTCTGCCACTGAGCCGGGGTCTCAAGTCAAGGTCTTTCCCATCACCTCCTGCCTGGTCCTTTTAACTGGAGATGCCGGGGATTGAACCTGGGACCTTCTGCATGCCAAGCAGAGGCTCTGCCACTGAGCCGGGGTCTCAAGTCAAGGTCTTTCCCATCACCTCCTGCCTGGTCCTTTTAACTGGAGATGCCGGGGATTGAACCTGGGACCTTCTGCATGCCAAGCAGAGGCTCTGCCACTGAGCCAGGGTCTCAAGTCAAGGTCTTTCCCATCACCTCCTGCCTGGTCCTTTTAACTGGAGATGCCGGGGATTGAACCTGGGACCTTCTGCATGCCAAGCAGAGGCTCTGCCACTGAGCCGGGCAGTCTCAGGTCAAGGTCTTCCCCATCACCGCCTGCCTGGTTCTTTTAACTGGAGATGCCGGGGATTGAACCTGGGACCTCCTGCATGCCAAGCAGAGGCTCTGCCACTGATGCAGGGTCTCAGGTCAAGGTCTTTCCCATCACCTCCTGACTGGTCCTTTTAACTGGAGATGCTGGGGATTGAACCTGGGACCTTCTGCATGCCAAGCAGAGGCTCTGCCACTGAGCCACAGCCGCTCCTCAAATGCCTGACCCTTGCTTCATCGAAGCCAGTATTGTCTGCATGCCCCAAGCGGCTGGAGCCCAGGGTTGCTACGCAGAGGCAGGCAATAGCAGACCGCCTCTGTTTGTGTCCCAGCCCTGACCTGGCTGGTCCAGGGTAGCCCAGACTCACCAGATCTCAGAAGCTAAGCAGGGTTGGCCCTGGTTAGTCCTTGGATGGGAGACCACCAAGGAAGCCCAGGGCTGCCAGACAGAGGCAGGCAATGGCAAACCCACCTCTGTTTGCCCTGACCTGAATGAACATGAGAACATAAAAGAAGCCCATGTTGGACCAGGCCAATGGCCCATCCAGTCCCAACACTCTGTGTCATACAGTGGCCAAAAAAAACCCCAGGTGCCACCAAGGAGGTCCACCAGTGGGCCAGGACACTAGAATGCCCCAGGGCCAGCGCTAAAACCCCAGAAGCCCCGCCGTTCTGTCAGAAAGCATCGCCGCAGAGCGATCCAGAGGCATCCCCAAGTCACTGCCACGGAACCGGAAGGAAGGCGGCGTGGGTGGAAGCAGACTGACTGGCGGGTCGGAATACGACCCAGACGAGCGCGTGCCGGTCCTTCTCCCTTGCCCCGGCCCGCCTCACGGTACGGTTGTGAGGGGAAAGTGAGGGCAGGCAAATCACGCCAGCTCCCTGGAGAAAAGCAGGATCAAAAAGGGAACGGAGAAGAAAAGTTCTGCGAAATGTCCCAGGAAAATACAGGCGAGCTTTCCCTCCAGAAGGATGAAGAGGAAGAAGAGAAGAAATTGGAGTTATATTCTTATGGAGAAACGACGGCTGAGGGGTGACAGGATCGAGGTTTACAAGATTATGCATGGGATTGAGCAGGTTGAGAAAGAAGTCCTTTTCTCCCTTTCTCACAGTACAAGAACTCGTGGGCACTCCATGAAATTGCTGAGCAGTCAGGTTAGAACAGATAAAAGGAAGTCCTTCTTCACCCAAAGAGTGATTAACACATGGAATTCACTGCCACAGGAGGTGGTGGCAGCTACAAGCACGGACAATTTCAAGAGGGAATTAGATAAACTTATGGAGCAGAAGTCCATCAGTGGCTCTTAGCCACAGGGTATAGATGGGAACTCTCAGTCTGGGGCAGGTGAGGCACTCTATTCTTCATGCTGGGGGGGGCAGCAGTGGGAGGGCTTCTGGTGTCCTGGCCCCACTGCCGGACCTCCTGATGGCACCTGGTATATTTTGGCTGCTGTGTGACAGAGTGTTGGACTAGATGGGCCATTGGCCTGATTCAACATTGGCTTATGTTCTTATGTTCTTATACCCCGCCCTTCACTACCCAAAGGAGTCTCAGAGCGGCTCACAAACTCCTTCCCCTCCCCACAACAGACACCCCATGAGGTAGAAGAAGAAGAAGAAGAAGAAGAAGAAGAAGAAGAAGAAGAAGAAGAAGAAGAGATTGGATTTATACTCCGCCCCAAAGGAGTCTCAGAGCGGCTTACAAACTCCTTTCCCTTCCCCTCCCCACAACAGACACCCTGTGAGGTAGGTGGGGCCGAGACAGGTCTTTTGAAGACTGCCCCTGAGAGAACAGCTCTGAGAGAACTTGGGACTGACCCAAGGTCACACCAGCAGCTGCATGTGGAGGAGCGGGGAATCAAACCCGTTCCTTCCGGATTAGAGTCCACGCTCCTAACCACTACACCAAACGGGATAGAAAAGGCTCTCTGACATGCTTCCCATCTTGACCTGGGCTAGCGCCTACAACCTGAATTCTGAGATATTGGATTCCCATTCATCCTCCAACCTTCCCTTTGCAACAAGTTTGTTTTACAGTACCCACCCCCACACACATGGGGCTCCTTGTTCTGCAAGATTGGGGTGGGGGTAGAACCCTGTACCCCTTAGCTCATCAAAGGACAGCCCCGTTCCATCTTTGCAATTTTAGAGTCATAACTATGGGACAGGATCTTCTCTGTGGTGGTACGGAGCTTCTGGGACTTCATAAAAGCTTGTTCCCGCAGACCAGGGGTCCCCAATCTTTCTGAGCTAGCCGGCAACTTTGGAATTCTGACACAGGGTGGCATGCAGAACCACAAAATGGCTGTGCATGCATGCACAGAGAGGAAGAAGAGGAGAAGGAGAAGAACAGGAGGAGGAGGAGAAGAGAAGAGATTGGATTTATACCCTGCCCTTCACTACCCGAAGGAGTCTCAGAGCGGTTTACAAGCTCCTTTCCCTTCCCCTTCCCATGACAGACACCCTGTGAGGGAGGCCGGGCTGAGAGAGCTCTTGAGAGAACAGCTCTGAAATAACTTGCGACTGACCCAAGGTCACACCAGCAGCTGCATGGGGAGAAGTGGGGAATCAAAACCCGATTCTCCCAGATTAGAGTCTGTGCTTCTGATCACTACACCAGACTGGCTCTCTAGTCCAAGTGCAGGGGCGAACAGGAGTGATTTGAAAAAATACACTGGGAAAGGAGGCGCGAGGGAAACAGGGCCAGCACTGCAGTGGCAGCTGCCACCACGGCCCCAGTGGCCAATCAGAAGCCCTGCTGGGCAGAAGTCCCACCTCTCCCTGCCTTCTTTCTAAAAACAGTTGGCGGGCGTCAGGAAAGGTGTCAACGGGCACCCCGGCGCCCAAGGGCACCGTGTTGGGGACCCCGGCTCTGGGCAGAAGCTCCGCCTGCTTTAAAAAAAAAAGCACCTGGGTGGGCAACCAGGAAAGGGACCCCCTGCCCCTTCAAGAGGAGAGGAATCCTTTGCAGCTGCCCAGTGAGGCTGGGTCACCCCACGACGGCCTCCCGTGCGGAAAATTCGGCTCCTGCCAGGTTGGAAATCAGCCAGGGTCGGGCCTTTCCCTCCTCCTCCTCCTTCCCTGCATCATCCCCGGGCGATATTCTCGCAAACTCCAGAAGTGCCCACTAGGACCGATTTCTTTCCCCTTCCTTCAACAAGCCGGACGACCAGAAAGAAACTTACACGGACGCAGCTTTCCCGGATGTGAAACCGTCATGTCGGGGAAGCTGCGCCCGCTGGATTCCTGCCTGCTAAAAGGTAAAGGTTCCCTTGCTCGAAAGCCAGTCGAAGACGGCTCTAGGGTCGCGGCGCTCATCTCCGTTTCAAAGCCGAAGAGCCAGCGCTGTCCGAAGACGTTTCCGTGGTCATGTGGCCGGCATGACTAAACACCAAGGCGCACAGAACGCTGTTACCTTCCCACCGAAGTGGTACCTATATATCTACTTGCAATTTCTTGCTTTCGAACGGCTAGGTTGGCAGGATTTCTGCCTGCTAGGGAGCTGCTAAAAGGCAGTGCATGGGGGGGCAGCCATCCTACGGTATTCTTGGAGTGATGCACAATTGGCTATAGAACTACAGGGATCCTCTGTTTACCCTCGAGCAAGACAAATCCAGGAGGGGAACAGGGGCCTGATCCAAATCCCGCCCGTGTGGCCCTGGACTGTCCACTGATGGATTTTAAATTTAGTGAGCTTGAGCGTACATTCAGGCTCGTTTTACAGTTACGGCAAAACGAACCTGTGTTAAAGATGCTGAATATGCAGTCTTGCTTCGAACATGAGAAACTGCTTTGGCGGCTCAGGCCAAAGTCTCTCTGGTCTTGTGGTTTTTTAAAAGCCGCAAACACACACACACCCCGGGCCAGAAAGAACTAGGTACTCTACCAGAAATTGGCCACTGCTTCCCTGGGGGATGGGACCCATCAACCCTCAGCCCTCTTTTCCGGTGCGGCATGCGCACGGTTCTGCTTATACACGCGGCAAGCGCAACAGACGTGCCTGTAAGTGTACACTGGGGACGGGGAAGAGGGAATTAGAAGTTGTGCGCTGTGGCAGGCAGTCCCCAGATCACACATTTCCTTACATGCACTGTTGTCATGTCAACAACTGCATCGAAAGACCAAGTTTCCTCCCTGCTGGCAAAGAACACCAGTGTTTAAACCCCGGCTCCCTCCCTAGACCTGTTTTCTCCTGACCAGCTCTCAGGTGTGGTAAAGGTAAAGGTTCCCTTGCTCGAAAGCCAGTCAAATCCGACTCTAGGGTTGCGGTGCTCATCTCCGTTTCAAAGCCGAAGAGCCAGCACTGTCTGAAGACGTTTCCGCGGTCATGTGGCCAGCATGACTAGACGCCAAGACTAGACGCACGGAACGCTGTTATCTTCCCCCAAAAGTGGTACCTATTTATCTACTTGCAATTTCATGCTTTCGAACTGCTAGGTTGGCAGGAGCTGGAACTAGAGACGGGAGAGCTCACTCCATCACGCGGCACTCTCGGGTCTCGAACTGCTGAACTCCTGACCTTCCACAGCCTGCAGTTCAGCGCCTTAACCACTTGAGCCACCGCAGCCCCTCTCAGGTGTGGAGCTAGATTCAAATCCAGCACCACCTTAGAGAGCAAGACAATTTTCGGGATGGGAACTTTCCAGAGTCCAAGGTATCCGACGAAGAGAAGAGGAGGAGATTGGATTTATAGCCTGCCCGTCGCCACCTGAAGGAGTCTCAGAGTGGCTTACAAACTCCTTCCCCTCTCCCCACAACAGGCACCCTGTGCGGTAGGCGGGGCTGAGAGAGCTCTCTCGAGAAATGCCCTGGAGAGAACAGCTCTGAGAGAACTTGGGACTAACCCAAGGTCACACCAGCAGCTCCATGTGGAGGAGGAGTGGGGAACCAAACCCGGTTCTCCCAGATTAGAGCCCGCGCTCCTCACCACTACACCAAACTGGCTCTCTTGAAGACAGAGACAAAATTTTCCGGATAGGAGCTTCCCAGAGACAAAAGATATCCGAAGCAGAGTGCTTTTGACTCTCGAAAGCTCCTATCCTGAAAATCTTCTTGGTCTCTAAGGACTTGAATCTGGCTCTGTGAAACAGATCTCAGGGTGTGTGGCGGCTGTCTCTGATTCCTCCGCCGCGTGGCCAAAGGAATCTGCTCATGTTCAGAGGCACCCTTGCCACTTTTTGCAAGGCCCGCCTCTCCATTTATTTATTTCCTTCATCCGTCCCTCGGTTTTCTTCCCGGGGGAGACCCAAGCGGCTCACAACACTCTCCACCCCTCCCCTTGATCCTCACAACAACCCTGTCAGGTCGGTCAGGCCGAGAGGGTGTGACCGGCTCAAGGTCACCCAGCGAGCTTCCGAGGCGGATCTGAACCCAGGATCTCCCAGATGCTAGTCGGACCCTCCTAACCAAGACACACCCCACTGGCCACAAATTTCTGCGTTTCCCATGCAACTCTTTGGCCGAGGCGAAAAGAAAGGGCTTTTCCAAAGAGTGATTAACACGTGGAATTCACTGCCACAGGAGGTGGTGGCAGCTACAAGCATGGACAGTTTCAAGAGGAAATCAGACAAACATCTGGAGCAGAAGTCCATCAGTGGCTATTAGCCACAGGGTATAGATGGGAACTCTCAGTCTGGGGCAGGTGATGCCCTCTATTCTTGGTGCTGGAGGGGGCAGCAGTGAGAGGGGCTTCTGGTGTCCTGGCCCCACTGCTGGACCTCCTGATGGCACCTGGTATATTTTGGCTGCTGTGTGACAGAGTGTTGGACTAGATGGGCTATTGGCGTGATCCAACATTGGCTTCTCTTATGTTCTTGTGTTATGTTAAGGGTAACGAGGCGTTCCGAGCTCCCGCTAAGCTGTGGAGTTTTGTGAAAGGCCATTTTAGTGTGGTGGTGAAGTGTGCGGACTCTAACCTGGGAGAACCGGGGTTGATTCCCCACTCCTCCACTTGCAGCTGCTGGATGACCTTGGGCACGCCATCGCTCGGTCAGAGCTGTTTCTCTCAGGAGCAGTTCTCGAGGGAGCTCTCTCAGCCCCAGCTCCCTGTGGGGAGGGGGAAGGGAGAGGAGTGAGTAAGCCGCTCTGAGACTCCCAGTGAAGGGCCAGGTGTAAATCCAATCTCCTCCTCGTCCCCCTGGGCAAAAATTCTACTTTGTGAGCTGCTGGCATTAAAGTTGTGAGCGAGGCAGCATAAACGAGTTTGCTCCAGAGCCCTCCTTCCTGAGCGAAGGCAAAAATCCGCCAGCCGGAGGCTTACGGAACTGCGAGCCAGCTCACACCCCCTCAGCTTAGAGGGAACCCTGGCCCCAAACTCTCCCCCCCTCCCCTTCCAACCCCTTGCCCAGAAGAAGGTTCCGCCTCACAAGAGGTCCTGACCTTCCCAGGCTGGGCTACTGTGCGTCACACACACTCACAACCGAACACACCCAACACCCTCCCCGCCTTGCAAAAAGGAAAAGAGGGGTTGAAGGAAAGTAGGTCAAGGGGAGGAGCTGGAAGGGGGCTGTGTTGTTGTGTGTACATACTGGCTGCGCGGCAGGGGGGGAGAGATAATCCCGCTGGAGAAGTTCTCCTTTCGCAGGCATCCCGCCCCGGGAAGCCAGGCGCGCGTTTGCAAGCGGGGACGGGGGTGGGGGGTGGGAATGCACGCGGGGGGGGGGCTCTTCCCACCCCGGGCCGCGCATCATGCACCGTGCGCGCACCCCGGCGCTTTGTGGCTGCGCGACACGGCCTGGCGAAAGCCCAGCGCGAGGGGAAGGGGAAGGCGAGCCGAGCGCCACATGCTCCCCGCACGCCATCGAGCCCTCTTCCCCGCGAACAAAGCGGGCGCGCATGCATGCACGCACGCACACAGGCAGGGGGCTCGGGGCCAAGCGGGCGCCCCCACTCACCGGCAACCTGGCGCCCTGGAGCGGCCCGGGTCCCGGGCGGTGCAAGCCAGCCGCTCGTCCTCCTTCTCCGCCGCCGCCTCCTCGCCGGAGCTGAGCCTCCTGCGCCGCCGCCCTCCTCCTCCTCCTGCCCAGCCCGGCCCGGCGAATGTGTGTTAGTAGGTCAGGCGGTTGCATAAGCGCTTCGCGGAGCGCCTCCGTCACGCTCCCGGAGTCGCCGCACAACACGCAACGGGGCGGGCGGGGGGGAGAGGCGGGGAGGGGGAGGGAGAGGCTGGGCCGGAGCCGCTGCAGCTGCCGGCCCGGCGGGGAAGGGGCTGGAGCCGGCCGGGGGCTCCCCTGCTGCAAGCGACCCGCCCCACCGCCAGCTCCTGGGGGGAAGGAGGGAAGATGGGGCTGGATCTGCGGCTGGGCCCCCCCCCCCCTCGAGCCAGAGGCAGAATTGCAACCGCCCCCCGCGCGGGCACGTGGTGGCCAACCTCCAGGCGGGCCCGGGAGATCTCCCGGAATGGCGGCCGATCTCCGGGCTGCGGGGATCACTTCCCCTGAGGGGAGGGGGAGGAGGAGATTGGGTTTCTTCGCCAATGCTCCCTCTAAGCTGTGGAGTCCTGTGAGCGAAAATTCTACTTTGTGAGCTACTGGCGTTAAGACTTGTGACCTAGCAATTTGGCTACTGCAAAAATTAGTTTGCTCTGCAGCCCTCCTTTCTGAGCGGAGACAAAACCGTGTGAGCCGGAGGCGAAAAAATGGTGAGCTAGCTCACACTAGAGCTGCGGTGGCTCAAGTGGTTCAGAGGCTGAACTGCAGGCTGTGGAAGGTCAGTAGTTCAGCAGTTTGAGACCCGAGAGTGCCGCATGACGGAGTGAGCTCCCGTCTCTAGTTCCAGCTCCTGCCAACCGAGCAGTTCGAAAGCAAGAAATTGCAAGTAGATAAATAGGTACCACTTTGGTGGGAAGGTAACAGCGTTCCGTGCGCCTTGGTGTTTAGTCATGCTGGACACATGACCGCGGAAACGTCTTCGGACAGCGCTGGCTCTTCAGCTTTGAAACTGAGATGAGCACCGCAACCTTAGAGTTGGATTCAACTGGCTTTCGAGCAAGGGAACCTTTACCTTTAGCTCACACTAACTCAGCTTAGGGGGACACTGCTCTTCACTACCCAAGGGAGTCTCAGAGCGGCTTCCAATCTAGCCTCCCTTCCCTTCAGTAGACAGGGCTGAGAGAGCTCTCTCCCGAGGACTGCTCCTGAGAGAACTGCTCTGAGAGAACTGGTGACTGACCCAAGATCACCCAGCTGGCTACTTGTGGAGGAGTGGGGGAATCGAACCCGGTTCTCCCAGATTAGAGTCCGGGCTCCTAACCACTACAACAGACGGGCTCTCTGGAGGAAATGGGTGCTTTGGAAGGTGGGCTCTGGGGCTGCACCACCAAGTCTCCAGTAGAAAAGAGCAAGAGACCAGGAGCAGCTTAAAGGCTTAACAGCATTTATGGCAGGGGAGGAGCTTTTGTGAGTCACGGCTCGCTTCTTCGGATCTCCAGGAATCTTCCCAACTCAGAGTTGGCAACCCAAGCCACCCTCTGGGTATTATGCCCCTGTGGGTTGGAAGAAGCCTGCCCCCAAACAGGCTGATGCACTCTGCACATGTTCAGGGTGAAAGGTTCCCAGAGGCCTGCCTCTCAAAAGCGTCTCTGGTTAACAGAACCCATTCGGATCGCTGCCGTGGTACGGCTCTGCTTCTTGGGAGCAAGCCCCGGCTGGGGCTGTCTGCCTGCCGGATCCTCTCCCTTGCTGGCACTTGATTTCCCTCTGTTTGAGGTCTCTGGGCACCAGTGTTCCCTCTAAGCTGAGTGAGTGTGAGCTAGCTCACCGTTTTTTAGCCTCCGGCTCACACGTTTTTGTCTTAGCGCAGGTAGGAGGGCTCCAGAGCAAACTAATTTATGCAGAAGCCAAATCGCTTGCTCACAACTTCAATGCCAGTAGCTCACAAAGTGGAATTTTTGCTCACAGGACTCCACAGCTTAGAGGGAACATTGCCGGGCACAAGGCGAAAATCCTCCTCCGCCTGCACAGCCTTTGGTTACCAACTCCCTCCCTGGAGAGCATTTGTTGTTCTTTGCGACCCCATGGACCACATCACGCCAGGCCCGCCTGTCTTTCGTCGTCCTCCGGAGTTTGCAGCGTCAGACTTTCCTTTCACCATCAGACACATCCACAACTGAGCGTCCTTTTGGCTTTGGCCCAGCCGCTTCACTCTTTCTGGGGTTACTTGCAGTGTTCCCTCTAAGCTGAGTTAGTGTGAGCTAGATCACAGTTTTTTAGCCTCCGGCTCACACATTCTTGTCTTCGCCCAGGAAGGCTTGGCTCCAGAGCGAACTAATTTCCGCCAAATTGCTTGCTCACAGCTTTAATGCCCGTAGCTCACAAAGCAGGATTTTTGCTCACAAGACTCCGCAGCTTAGAGGGACCACTGGTTACTTGCGCTTGCCCTCTGCTCTTCCCCAGTAGCATATTGGACACCTTCCGACCTGAGGGGCTCATTTTCCGGCGTCATATCTTTTAGCCTCTTGTTACTGTCCATACTTCTAGGAGCTGCGGTGGCTCAAGTGGTTAAGATGCTGAACTGCAGGCTGTGGAAGGTCAGTAGTTCAGCAGTTCAAGACCCGAGAGTGCCGCAAGATGGAGTGAGCTCCCGTCTCTAGTTCCAGCTCCTGCTAACCTAGCAGTTCGAAAGCAAGAAATTGCAAGTAGATAAATAGGTACCACTTTGGTGGGAAGGTAACAGCGTTCCGTGCGCCTTGGTGTTTAGTCATGCCGGCCACATGACCATGGAAATGTCTTCGGACAGCGCTGGCTCTTCAGCTTTGAAACGGAGATGAGCACCGCAACCCTAGAGTCGGATTCGACTGGCTTTCGAGCAAGGGAACCTTTACCTTTACTGTCCATGGAGTCTTCTTGGCAAAGGCACTGGAGTGGGTTGCCATTTCCTTCTCCAGTGGATCACGCTTGGTCTGAGTTCCCTGCCGTGGCCTGTCCGTCCTGGGTGGCCCCCCACGCCATCACCCACGGCCTCATCGAACCATGCAAGCCCCCTCACCATGCCAAGGCATTGGTCCATGATAAACTGAAGAGCATTACACGGCCACTTTTTATTTATTTCATACACACACAATATACAATACACACAATATACATAAAAACAACACAAAACAGCAACAAACGTCCTTATTTAACATTTACAGGGGGGGTGTTAAACACCTCGATTAATTCTTACATCAACTTCTACAAGCCCTTTGCTATATCAAAAAGCTTTCTTAATATCAAATGTAACTTTCTTTTTAGCTCAAAACTATCTTATTATCTCTAACATCATTCAACTACCTCTACTTAATTGCCTTATACCAATCATAAAAACGACCCCATGTATTCAGGAAAGTGTCTTCTGGTTGACCTCTTAGAATGAATGTCAGTTTATCCATCTCCGTGATAAACTGACACGGCTGTTATTTATTGTATTTCGTATTTATCCATTTACTTAAAAACGTTCCTATGCCGCCTTTCCACCCTTATCGAGTTCCACAGGGCGATGAATTCTTTTTTTTTAAAAAAAACAAACATTGGAGCAATTCAAAGGACCGTTAAAATAATAAAACACTGCAATTAAAAATGCAGCCAACAGCAGGAAGGCCGTTATTTGGAGTGTGCCGGACGAAACAAAAAAGTTCGTCCGGGCTGGAAGAAGTCACGGATTGAAGAGGATGGGTAGAAGTTCACAATGACTTCCTTCATTATACCCTGCCATTCTCGCTGACCTGGGTGGCTCAGGCTGGCACAACCTCATCAGGTCTTGGAAGCCAAGGATGGTCAGCTCTGGCTAGTACTCGGATGGGAGACCACCAAGGAAGTCCAGGGTCGTGACGCTGAGGCAGGCGAGGGCAGACCGCCTCTGAATGTCTCTTTGACTTGAAAGCCTTATGGAGTCACCACAAGCCAGCTGTAACTCAATGTCCCCAAAAAATATTCTCCTCGATCGGGACCCAAATTGGCTTACATTGTTCTCCCCGTCTCCGTTCCTCAGAACAGTCCTGTGAGGCAGGTTAGGCTGGGAGCGCGTGACCAGCCCAAGTTCACCCAACGAGGGATTCGAACCCAGGCCTCCCAGATCCTAAGTCCACACTGGCTTCCTGCTGTGAAGATGACACCGCTCGTTCACTGGAGACTCTTTGAATCCCTGAAACGTTATGGTGGCCTGGGGGTTTGGGTTTGGCTCAGACCGAGGAAGAAGATGCGACGTGTGGCACTGCCCCTTTGGTACACAGAACTACCGCAGGCATTCTTAATGGAGGGAATGGGGCCTAAGGATTTGTTAGAGGGGGGGAAATAAGAGCTAATCTTTCCTATTGGACGTGAGCTAAGTTTTGACCCGATGACAAAGTTATTAGGATATATAAATGATGGGCGTGTGATATACTCTTACAGAAAGATAATCCAGAATTTATTGGCACCTGCTCATCTTGTCAGTACACCACAACGGAAGATACCCGAACCTCCATCTGAACAGAACTGGGTTCAGAAAGAAGAAGAAGAGAAGAGGAGATTGGATTTATACCCCGCCCTTCACTACCCAGAGGCGTCTCCAAGTGGCTGACAAACTCCTTTCCCTTCCCCTCCCCACAACAGACACCCCCTGTGAGGTAGGTGGGGCAGAGAGAGCTCTGAGAGAAACTGCTCGTGAGAGAACAGCTCTGAGAGAACTTGTGACTGACCAAAGGTCACACCAACGGATGTATGTGGAGGAGTGGGGACTCAAACCCGGTTCTCCCAGATTAGGGTCTGCGCTCTTAACCACTATACCAAACAAGTTTGGGACCTTATAATTTTAAGTGGCCACCCAATGAGAAGGGAGCCCTCACTGGAGAAGACCCTGATGCTGGGAAAGATTGAAGGTCAAAGAAGAAGGGGACGGCAAAGGATGAGGTGGTTAGACAGTGTCATCGATGCAACGAACATGAAATTGAGCAAACTTCAGAGGACAGCGGAAGACAGGAGGGCCCTGCATGATCCAGTCCATGGGGTCGCGAAGAGACAGACTCGACTGTGCGACTGAACAACAACAGAAATTATCAGTAAACTTGAAGTCAAGAAGGTAGACAAAAATAGAATAAGTTTTTGGAAGGGTGGTGGCCCATCGTCACATTTTGGGGAGAAAAACCTCTAAACTGGGGAAAACCAAGCAAATATAAGACAATTTTTTTATACTGATGTTATTAAGTTTGGTTTAGTGGTTTGGTGTAGTGGTTAAGTGCGCAGACTCTAATCTGGGAGAACCGGGTTTGATTCCCCACTCCTCCACTTGCAACTGCTGGATGACCTTGGGCAAGCTGTAGTTCTGATAAGAGCAGTTCTTGAAAAAGAGCAGTTTCTGTCAGAGCTCTTTCAGCCCTGCCTAACTCACAGGGGGTGTCTGTTGTGGGGAGGGGAAGGGAAAGGAGTTTGTAAACCGCTCTGAGACACCTTTGGGTAGTGAAGGGCGGGCTATAAATCCAATCTCTTCTTAAAATATTTTGGCAGAAATGTGAGCAGGCAATGGGTTGGGGTGAGGGGAGGGAGAGAAATGGATATTTATAGTGGTGGCTCTTCTGTTTATACTGTTAACGAAAAAAGGGCGGAAAGTTTTTTACAAGAAGAATTAATCTTTCCTCCACTTGGGGAAGATGCCCATGTAAAGCAATGGCCTCCAGAAGCAGATAGTTGGTTTTAAAAGAAATGGATGTGCCACAACATCTGATTGTTTTGGCGTGCAACCTGTACTCTGGACAAGAGGCCGCTGTTAAGACAGAATATGGAGGAACAGAATGGTTTCCAATTGACAAAGGTGTCAGACGGGGATGTATTTTATCTCCCTGTCTCTTCGATCTATATGCGGAACACATCTTAAGGAAAGCCTGGTTAAATTTAGTTGAAAGTCCCGTGAAAATTGGTGGAAGGAACATGAACAATTTGAGATACGCAGATGACACCACATTACTGGCAGAAGATAGAGAAGAAGAAGAAGAGATTGGATTTATACCCCGCCCTTCACTCGGAGCCTCAGAGCAGCTTACAAACTCCTTTCCCTCCCCACAACAGACACCCTGTGAGATAGAAGAAAAGGGGGAGGAGGAGATTGGATTTATACCCCACCCTTCACTTCCTGAAGGAGTCTCAGACCAGCTTACAAACTCCTTTCCCTTCCCCTTCCCCCAACAGACTCCCTCTGAGGTAGGCGGGGCTGAGAGAGCTCTAACAAAAACTGCCCTTTCAAGGACAGCTGTGCCAGAACTAGGGCTTGCCGAAGGTCATCCAGCAGCTGCGAGTGGAGGAGTGAGGAATCAAACCCGGTTCTCCCAGATTAGAGTCCGCATACTTAACCACTCCACCGTACTGCCTGACTTGAAATGGCTTCTGATGAAAGTTTGAAAAGAAAGTGCCGAAGCAGGGTTGCGGCTGAACATCAAGAAGCCAAAAGTAACGACTACACAATTACACAACTTCAAGGTTGGCGGTGAAGAAATGGAAATGGTTCGAGATTTCCTGTTCCTCGGCTCCATCATCAACCGAAACGGAGACAGCAGCCAAGAAATTAGAAGGAGGTAGATTTTGAAGTGTCAGGATGTGTTGCTGGAGACCGAGATCAAGATAATTCGTGCCATAGTAAAGGTAAAAGGTTTCCTTTGCTCGAAAGCCAGTCGAATCCGACTCTAAGAGTGCGGTGCACATCTCCGTTTCTAAGCCGAGGAGCCAGCGCTGTCCGAAGACGTTTCCATGGTCACTACCCAGAGGAGTCTCAGAGCAGCTTACAAACTCTTTTCCCTTCCTCTCCCCACAACAGATACCCTGTGAGGTGGATGGGGCTGAGAGAGCTCTTGACAGAAACTGCTCTTTTGCAAGAACAGCTGTGCCAGAACTACGGCTTGCCCAAGGTCATGCCAGCAGCTGCAAGTGGAGGAGTGGAGGAATCAAACCCGGGTCTTGGTTTATAAAAGGCTTTCTGCTGGAGTGGGTGAACCCAGGCAGGCTGACATTCCAGCAGATTTAGCCGCAGGGCTGGCAAAGTTCTGGTTATCTTTCCAGTTCGGTGTAGTGGTTAAGTGCGCGGACTCTGATCCGGGAGAACTGGGTTTGATTCCCCACTCCTCCACTTGCACCTGGCTGGATGATCTTGGGCAAGCCATAGTTCTGATAAGAGCTGTTCTTGAAAAAAGAGCAGTTTCTGTCAAGAGCTCTCTCAGCCCCTCCTACCTCACAGGGTGTCTGTTGTGGGGAGGGGAAGGGAAAGGAGTTTGTGAGCCGCTCTGAGACTCCTTTGGGTAGTGAAGGGCGGGGTATAAATCCAATCTCTTCTTCTTCTGCCACCTCACAGGGTGTCTGTTGTGGGGAGGGGAAGGGAAAGGAGTTTGTGAGCCGCTCTGAGACTCCTTTGGGTAGTGAAGGGCGGGGTAGAAATCCAATCTCTTCTTCTTCTGCCACCTCACAGGGTGTCTGTTGTGGGGAGGGGAAGGGAAAGGAGTTTGTGAGCCGCTCTGAGACTCCTTTGGGTAGTGAAGGGCGGGGTAGAAATCCAATCTCTTCTTCTTCTGCCACCTCACAGGGTGTCTGTTGTGGGGAGGGGAAGGGAAAGGAGTTTGTGAGCCGCTCTGAGACTCCTTTGGGTAGTGAAGGGCGGGGTAGAAATCCAATCTCTTCCTCTTCTCCTACCTCACAGGGTGTCTGTTGTGGGGAGGGGAAGGGAAGGGAGTTTGTCAGCCGCTCTGAGACTCCTTTGGGTAGTGAAGGGCTGGGTAGAAATCCAATCTCTTCCTCTTCTCCTACCTCACAGGGTGTCTGTTGTGGGGAGGGGAAGGGAAGGGAGTTTGTCAGCCGCTCTGAGACTCCTCTGGGTAGTGAAGGGCGGGGTATAAATCCAATCTCTTCTTCTTCTTCTAATTCTTCTCTCAGATTGGAATCTGCACACTTAACCACTACACCACCCTGGAAAGATAGCCAGAACTTGGCCAGCCCTGCGGCTAAATCTGCTGGAATGTCAGCCTGGCTGGGTTTGCCCACTCCAGCAGAAAGCTTTTTAAAAACCAAGTTGCTGTTTTTGCTTTGGCCTTGTAGTCCTTATGCAGTTATCCCGATTTCTAAAGGAAGGCCCTACTTTCCTGGAACACGGGGCCATTGCCACGTTGGGGAACGGTGCTCAGAAGGGCCACGGGTGGCATGTCAAAGAGCTACCTGTGGATCGCAAGCCGCTGAGTGGGCATCAGTGGCTTCAGTCGTTCCAGAGGGAGAGGAGGGGTGCCCTGCCACCTTTGCTCTGTGGCTACAGCATCACGGCACAGCGAGGGCTGCTGGGGTATATGGGGAGAAAGTCATTCTATCGGATGCCCATTACAGGATTTCCTGGAGAACCTGATTTGGTAACGAACGGATGATGAACGGATTACTTCTGGGCACTGTGAGATTTGCCTCCAAAGTACTCTGGAGCCCGAGGATGTCACAGACCATGCAGGCATTTTGGATCGCCCAGGTTTTGAATGATATGACTTGCAAGCAGCGTTCCCTCTAAGCTGAGTGAGTGTGAGCTAGCTCACAGTTTTTTAGCCTCCGGCTCACAGATTTTTGTTTTCGCTCAGGGCGGATGGCTCCAGAGCAAACTAATTTATGCAGCAGCCCAATCGCTCGCTCACAACTTTAATGCCAGTAGCTCACAAAGTAGAATTTTTGTTCGCAAGACCCCACAGCTTAGAGGGAGCACGGCTTCTGGGCACTGTGAGACTTGCCCCCAGAATACTCTGGAGCCTGAGGACGTCAAAGAAAGACCATGCGAGCATTTTGGATCGCCCAGGTTTTGAATGATACGACTTGCAAGCAGCGTTCCCTCTAAGCTGAGTCAGTGTGAGCTGGCTCACAGTTTTGTAGCCTCCGGCTCACACCTTTTCGTCTTAGCTCAGGAAGGATGTGGCTGCAGAGCAAACCAATTTATGCAGCAGCCAAATTGCTCGCTTATAAGTTTAATGCCAGTAGCTCACAAAGTAGAATGTTTGCTCGCAAGACTCCACAGCTTAGAGGGACCGTCGCCGGCAAGGTCACACCGCTGTCAAACTGCAGGGGAAGAGATAAGCCCCACAGTGCCCTCTAAAGGATTTCTATGTTTTTACGGACAACTGTTATGATGTTTGGAGAGAGAGAGAGAGAGAGAGAGAGAGAGAGAGGAGGGTCTCTGCATTTGAATTTATTTATTTGATTTTATTTCTGCGATTCCCACTCCGCAGTTCTTCACGGGGGCAAACACCGTACAAGTCAATGTAATCAGCCAGACGAAACGTCTCATAAGAAGTGTGATCGGAGCGGGACTGTCGAAATCCGAAACAAACGTGAGGACTCAGCGTGACGTGTCAAGTGGAGAAGTAAATGAGATTGGTGCCGGGAAGAGCTGTTGAGTTGCGGCTGAGTTACGGTGACTCTGGAGGGTTTTCTAGGCAAGAGGTGAACCGGGGTGATCGACCAATTCCTGCCTCTGCGTCGCGACCTTGGTGGTCTCCCATCCAAATACGAACCGGGGCTGACCCTGCTTAGCTTCAGAGATGTCAAAGCAAGAGATGAGCGGAGGTGATTCATCATTGCCACTGCGTAGCAACCTTGGATTTTCTTGGTGGTTTCCTGTTCAAGTACGTAGGACAAGGGGAAAACGAATGTGATTTCTGCATGGGGGGTCCAATGCTCCCTCTAAGCTGCGGAGTCTTGTGAGCAAACATTCTCACTTTGCGAGCCCCTGGCATTAAAGTTGTGAGCGAAGCGATTTGGCTGTTGCAGAAATTAGTTTGCTCTGGAGCCCCATCCTTCCTGAGCTAAGGCGAAAATGGGTGAGCTGGAGGCTAAAAAACTGAGCTAGCTCACACTAAGCTTAGAGGGAACACTGTGGGGGTCTGACATTTCCTCTGACATGTTGACATATTGACCGCTGTCTCCGTGCCTTCAGAAGTTTAATTGTAACAGATCCAGATCTTGGAATGTAGAAGGAGAAGAAGAGAAGAGATTGGATTTATACCCCGCCTTTCACTACCCAAGGGAGTCTCAAGCGGCTTACAAACTCCCTTCCCTTCCCCTCCCCAGAACAGATACCCCCAGTGAGGTAGTAGTAGTAGTAGTAGTAGTAGTAGTAGTAGTAGTAGTAGTAGTAGTAGTAGAAGAAGAAGAAGAAGAAGAAGAAGAAGAAGAAGAAGAAGAAGAAGAAGAAGAAGAAGAAGAAGGAGGAGGAGGAGGAGGAGGAGGAGGTTGGATTTATACCCCGCCCTTCACTACCCAAGGGAGTCTCAGAGCGGCAGACAAACTCCCTTCCCTTCCCCTCCCCACAACAGACACCCTGTGAGGTAGAAGAAGAAGAAGAAGAAGGAGAAGAAGAAGAAGAAGAAGAAGAAGAAGAAGAAGAAGAAGAAGAAGAAGAAGAAGAAGAGGAGGAGGAGGAGGAGGAGGAGGAGGAGGTTGGATTTATACCCCGCCCTTCACTACCCAAGGGAGTCTCAGAGCGGCTGACAAACTCCCTTCCCTTCCCCTCCCCACAACAGATACCCTGTGAGGTAGAAGAAGAAGAAGAAGAAGAAGAAGAAGAAGAAGAAGAAGAAGAAGAAGAAGAAGAAAAGAGATTGGATTTATACCCTGCCCTTCACTACCCAAGGGAGTCTCAGAGCGGCTTACAAACTCCCTTCCCTTCCCCTCCCCAGAACAGATACCCCCAGTGAGGTACTAGAAGAAGAAGAGGAGATTGGATTTATACTCCGCCCTTCACTACCCAAGGGAGTCTCAGAGTGGCCTAGAACTCCTTTCCCTTCCCCTCCCCACAACAGACACCCTGCGAGGTAGGCGGGGCTGAGAGAGCTCATGACAGAAACTGCTCTTTTTTCAAGAACAGCTCTTATCAGAACTACGGCTTGCCCAAGGTCATCCAGCCGGGTGCAAGTGGAGGAGTGGGGAACCTACAATCTTCTGATTAGAGAAACTTACAGCAGAATATATATTTTATAACTGCACTTTTTGGATATGAAGTTATATATTCAGGAAAAGCACTGTTAGGAGCCTCTGGGGATAGAATTAGGAGGCAATAAGAATGGGATGCGTATTCGAGAAGCCGCAAGGACGCCAAGAGCGAAGCTGAGTGTGAATCACAACCTTTTTATCACTCAGCTCCCCAGAAACAAGAGAAAGAGGGACTAGCTTCACTTAAGCTCAGAAAGGATCTTAATGTTCCCGAATGTTCCCATTTCTCCCACAAGCAGATAAGCAAATGCACCCCTGACAACACATGAGGGACCAATAGTAAGGTTTAAAGGCAAACGATGCTTGCATGATGTGAACTGCTTGGTACCAATTAGAGACTCTTTAATGTGTAAACTATATGTGATGTCATTTGGGGTATAAGACCTTCTGCCCTTCCTGGTTTGGAACGGCTGAGGTGCTCAGGTGCTCAGCCCCTGTATTCCCTGTTTTCAATGCATTAAAAAGATACCCGTCTAACTTGTTGGACTCCCGACTGTGTGTTTCCAATTCGGCAGTGGCGGGCACACCGTGGCCTTATGTATTTCTTTAAGGTAAAGGTAAAGGTTCCCTTGCTCGAAAGCCAGTCGAATCCGACTCTAGGGTTGCGGTGCTCATCTCCGTTTCAAAGCCGGAGAGCCAGCGCTGTCCGAAGACGTTTCCGTGGTCATGTGGCCGGCATGACTAAACACCGAGGCGCACGGAACGCTGTTACCTTCCCACCGAAGTGGTACCTATTTATCTACTTGCAATTTCTTGCTTTCGAACTGCTAGGTTGGCAGGAGCTGGAACTAGAGACGGGAGCTCACCCTGTCATGCGGCACTCTCGGGTCTCGAACTGCTGAACTACTGACCTTCCATAGCCTGCAGTTCAGTGTCTGGAGGTCCAAAAGAGCCAGAGAGAAAGGAGAGAAAGGATGGGAGGCTCACAGCAGCGGCCCACTGGGGTTTATCCGGGTAATTTCAATGGCCATTCCCCCCCTAAGCTTCACTCCCCTGCCAAAGCAAAGAACAGAATGAAAGAGGCTGAGATTTTTAAAATTAATTTTTGTTTTACCTTACAACCCACCTTTATCCCCCAGTGGGGAACCAAAGCGCCTCACACCCTCCTCCTCTCCCCCACTCAGCCTCAAAGCAGCCCTGTGAGGTCGGTCAGGTTGAAAGCGTGTGCTGGTCCGAGGTCATCCCAGCAGGCAAGCTTCCTGGGTAGCATGGGGGATTCGAACCTGGGTCTCTCCGGCCGTACCTGGCAGTCTAGCCATTATACATGCCGCTGCTCACAAGCAAAAGAAATACTTTGTCTCTGTCATTTGTGGCAGAGACGGCTGCGGAGTGGCTCTTTTTGCTGAGAGAGTTCTCAGGAGGCAGGAGAGTTGCCAACTCTGGGTTGGAAAATTCCTGGAGATTTGGGGGGTGGAGCCTGGGGAAGGGAGTGAGCTCATAAGAACGTCAGAAGAGCCCTGTTGGGTCAGACCAGGGAGGGTCCCTCCAGTCCAGCCTCCCGTCTCACACAGGGGCCAGCCAGTTCCTCTGGAGGGCCAGCAACAGGACAGAGGGGCCGAGGTCTTCCCCTGAGAAGGACACCAGAAGAGCCCTGCTGGGTCAGACCAGGGAGGGTCCCTCCAGTCCAGCCTCCCGTCTCACACAGGGGCCAGCCAGTTCCTCTGGAGGGCCAGCAACAGGGCAGAGAGGCCGAGGCCTTCCCCTGATAAGGACACCAGAAGAGCCCTGCTGGGTCAGACCAGGGAGGGTCCCTCCAGTCCAGCCTCCCGTCTCACACAGGGGCCAGCCAGTTCCTCTGGAGGGCCAGCAACAGGGCAGAGAGGCCGAGGCCTTCCCCTGATAAGGACACCAGAAGAGCCCTGCTGGGTCAGACCAGGGAGGGTCCCTCCAGTCCAGCCTCCCGTCTCACACAGGGGCCAGCCAGTTCCTCTGGAGGGCCAGCAACAGGGCAGAGAGGCCGAGGCCTTCCCCTGATAAGGACACCAGAAGAGCCCTGCTGGGTCAGGCCAGGGAGGGTCCATCCCGTCCAGCCTCCCATCTCACACAGGGGCCAGCCAGTTCCTCTGGAGCGCCAGCAACAGGGCAGAGAGGCCGAGGCCTTCCCCTGAGAAGGACACCAGAAGAGCCCTGCTGGGTCAGACCAGGGAAGGTCCATCCAGTCCAGCCTCCCGTCTCACACAGTGGCCAGCCAGTTCCTCTGGAGGGCCAGCAACAGGGCAGAGAGGCCGAGGCCTTCCCCTGATAAGGACACCAGAAGAGCCCTGCTGGGTCAGGCCAGGGAGGGTCCATCCCGTCCAGCCTCCCATCTCACACAGGGGCCAGCCAGTTCCTCTGGAGCGCCAGCAACAGGGCAGAGAGGCCGAGGCCTTCCCCTGATAAGGACACCAGAAGAGCCCTGCTGGGTCAGACCAGGGAGGGTCCCTCCAGTCCAGCCTCCCGTCTCACACAGGGGCCAGCCAGTTCCTCTGGAGGGCCAGCAACAGGGCAGAGAGGCCGAGGCCTTCCCCTGATAAGGACACCAGAAGAGCCCTGCTGGGTCAGGCCAGGGAGGGTCCATCCCGTCCAGCCTCCCATCTCACACAGGGGCCAGCCAGTTCCTCTGGAGCGCCAGCAACAGGGCAGAGAGGCCGAGGCCTTCCCCTGATAAGGACACCAGAAGAGCCCTGCTGGGTCAGGCCAGGGAGGGTCCATCCCGTCCAGCCTCCCATCTCACACAGGGGCCAGCCAGTTCCTCTGGAGCGCCAGCAACAGGGCAGAGAGGCCGAGGCCTTCCCCTGAGAAGGACACCAGAAGAGCCCTGCTGGGTCAGACCAGGGAGGGTCCCTCCAGCCCAGCCTCCCGTCTCACACAGGGGCCAGCCAGTTCCTCTGGAGGGCCAGCAACAGGGCAGAGAGGCCGAGGCCTTCCCCTGATAAGGACACCAGAAGAGCCCTGCTGGGTCAGACCAGGGAGGGTCCCTCCAGTCCAGCCTCCCGTCTCACACAGGGGCCAGCCAGTTCCTCTGGAGGGCCAGCAACAGGGCAGAGAGGCCGAGGCCTTCCCCTGATAAGGACACCAGAAGAGCCCTGCTGGGTCAGGCCAGGGAGGGTCCATCCCGTCCAGCCTCCCATCTCACACAGGGGCCAGCCAGTTCCTCTGGAGCGCCAGCAACAGGGCAGAGAGGCCGAGGCCTTCCCCTGATAAGGACACCAGAAGAGCCCTGCTGGGTCAGGCCAGGGAGGGTCCATCCCGTCCAGCCTCCCATCTCACACAGGGGCCAGCCAGTTCCTCTGGAGCGCCAGCAACAGGGCAGAGAGGCCGAGGCCTTCCCCTGAGAAGGACACCAGAAGAGCCCTGCTGGGTCAGACCAGGGAGGGTCCCTCCAGCCCAGCCTCCCGTCTCACACAGGGGCCAGCCAGTTCCTCTGGAGGGCCAGCAACAGGGCAGAGAGGCCGAGGCCTTCCCCTGATAAGGACACCAGAAGAGCCCTGCTGGGTCAGGCCAGGGAGGGTCCATCCCGTCCAGCCTCCCATCTCACACAGGGGCCAGCCAGTTCCTCTGGAGCGCCAGCAACAGGGCAGAGAGGCCGAGGCCTTCCCCTGAGAAGGACACCAGAAGAGCCCTGCTGGGTCAGACCAGGGAAGGTCCATCCAGTCCAGCCTCCCGTCTCACACAGTGGCCAACTTTTGTCATTCTCCTGATGTTGCCTCCTGGCTCTGGGAGTCAGAGGTTTAGTGCCTCTGAATGTGGAGGTTCACCTCTGTCACCATGGCTGGTAGCCATTGATAGGACACCCTCCATCTATCTCATCCCCTTTTAAGGCTGTTTATTCCTGTGGCCATCACTAACTCCTCTGGCAGCGAACTCCACCTTCTAATCGCTCTCTGTGTAAAGCAGTATTTCCTTTTGTCCCTCCTGAACCTACTGCCCATCCGCTTTGTTACTGCTGTAGAGTCAGCCCACCAAAGCAGCCATTTTCTCCAGGCGAACTGGTCTCTGTGTTCGATTGTAATTCCGGGAAATCTCCCGGTCCCACCTGGATGTTGGCAAACCTTATGAGCAGTGTTCCCTCTAAGCTGAGTTAGTGTGAGCTGGCTCACAGTTGTTTAGCCTCCGGCTCACTCATTTTTGTCTTAGCTCAGGACAGATGGCTCCAGAGCAAACTCATTGATGCAGCAGCCAAATTGCTCGCTCACAACTTTAATGCCAGTAGCTCACAAAGTAGAATTTTTGCTCACAAGACTCCACAGCTTAGAGGGAGCATTGCTTACGAGGAGACCGAGGTCAATGCAGATAAGTGCCGTGCTATGGACAGACCTTGGCAAGGTTTAATGCCATACAGTCCATCCTCCAAAACTCTCATTTTCACCAGGGGAACTGATCTCTGCCGTCTGGAGATAAGTTGTCATTTGGGGAAAGAGCTCCAGGCCCCACCTGGAGGCTGGCAACCCTAGGAGGTGGCTATGGAGAGTTTTCAGCAACACAGAACCATTCTGCTTGCCCCAAGGCCATTTTAACATCCCCATCCGGGAGATTAAAGATTGCTGGGGGAAACATTAAGATTGCCGGGGAAAACGTCAACAGCCTCAGATATGCAGACGATACCACTCTAGTGGCAGAAAGTGAAGAGGACCTCAAGAGCCTCTTGCCAGGGATGAAAGAGGAGAGTGCAAAAGTTGGCTTGGAATTCAACATCAAAAAAACAAAGATCATGGCATCCGGCCCCATCACTCCTGGGCAAATCGATGTCAGATAGCTGCCATGTATTCTGTATTATGTCTTGTTTAACCTGCACGCATGCGCGTAGCCTTGCTTTGCTGTAACCGTGGGAGAACTCTCTGCCGGCAACTGCTATCTATTTGGCCTGGACAAGAGGCGAAGGCTTGTGTTCCCAGCCGATGGGAATATCCCTGCCTGCAGGTGGGGAGGCGGGGGGCGTTCTCCCGTTCATTATGTAAACTCCTGCCGGGAGAATTCCCGCGTGCGCGCTAAGTTTTCATTTGCTAGTTGAGCGAATGCATCAGAGTATAAACTTCGGCCTCCATGCTTTTGGGGTTATTCCTGACAATGAATCTGCATCTATGGTCAACATACTTGTATTCAGGGCTTTTTTGGTAGAAAAAGCCCAGCAGGAACTCATTCGCATAATAGGCCACACCCAACAGCAGAAACTCATTAGCATCTTAGCCCACACCCCAGACAGTACAGCTCATTAGCATATTAGGCCACACCCCCACGTTACCAGAAGCGTGGTCATCCAGCCACACCCACCTTTTGCTTCTTATTCTATTTACCTTGTTTGTTGTCAAAACCCAGGGCTTCTTGTAGCAGGAACTCCTTTGCATGTTAGGCCACACACCCCTCACGTAGCCAATCCTCATGAGTTCCTGCTGTTGGGTGTGGCCTATTATGCTAATGAGTTCCTGCTGGGCGTGGCCAACTCAGGAGCCAGCCGGAACTCCGTTCCTGTGCGTTCCTGCCCAAAAATAGCCCTGCTTGTATTCCAATAAAGCATATCTTTCACTGTGAAGAGTGCCTGGACTTGCTTGCTGTTGAACCTGACAATAGAAGGGGAAGTCGTGGAAGCGGTGACAGACTTCACGTTCCTGGGATCCAAGATCACTGCAGACGGCGACGGCAGCCATGAAATTAAAAGACGCCTGCTCCTGGGGAGGAACGCGATGGCAAACCTAGACAGCATAATAAAAAGTAGAGACATCACCCTGCCAACGACAGTCTGTATGGCGAAGGCCATGGTATTCCCAGTAGGAACGTATGGCTGCGAGAGCTGGACCATAAGGAAGGCCGAGCGCAGCTGCTGAAGAATAGATGCCTTCGAATTATGGTGCTGGCCAGCGTTCCCTCTAAGCCGAGTTAATCTCAGCTAGCTCAGTTCTTTAGCCTCCGGTTCACACGTTGTTGCCTTCGCTCAGGAAGGAGGGCTCCAGAGCAAACTAATTGATGCAGCAGCCAAATCGCTCACTCACAACTTTAACGCCAGGAGCTCACAAGGAACTTTTGCTCGCAAGACTCCACGGCTCTGGAGCTGGAGAAGGCTCTTGAGAGTCCCTCGGACTGCAAGGAGAGCGAATCAGTCAGTCCTAAAAGAAATCAACCCTGACTGTTCCCTGGAAGGCCAGAGACTGAAGCTCAAATACGTTGGCCACCCAATGAGAAGGAAGCACTCGCTGGAGAAGAAGACCCCGATGCTGGGAAAGATCGAAGGTCAAAGAAGAAGGGGACGGCAAAGGATGAGATGGTCAGACAGTGTAATCGATGCAACGAACATGAAGTTGAGCAAACTCTGGAGGAGGACAGAGGACGGGAGGGCCTGCCGTGATGTGGTCCGTGGGGTTGTGAAGAGTCGGTCTCGGCTGTGCGACTGAACAAAAATATCATCTGCCTACCAACAGCCACTGAGGGGACAGTCCCTCACAGGAGTCAAGAGAACTGTCTTCCTCAGGAGAGAGAGCTGGTCTGCCAGGGGGAGTGGGTGGGGAAGAGGAGCAGACCTAGCACCTGGCCAATGGCACGCGAGTACTCTTGAGTGGCGGCTGATGGGCCAATGGCTGAGGGAGGGCATTTTATAGCCAATGGGAGCGCATGGAATCTTGCGAAACCAAAAGATAAATATTTATAAGGAGAGATGAGTCAGATTTCTGTATACAAAAAATATATTACCTGGTTTATTGATATAAGTCTAAACCTGATTACTTTTAAATTTTCTTTGTTATTGGCAATAGCAGTGTTGGAAGCCTATTAGGGGGGAAAGGGGGGAAGGGATATAGCTTATAAATTGTTTTGGAAATTGTGTATAACAATGTTGAATATATTCCAATAAAAATCTTTGTTATAAATATATATATATATATATATATCATCTGGGATCATGGACCCCTGAAGCGTCCATTAGAATGAGCCATTCACTTCCACGCCACGTTGGACCATCCTGCCAGCCCAAATCCCTTTTGGACAAAGGACAATCCTGTTTGGCAGGGGCTCCCGGGTACTTGTGGCCATTCCCCTCTGAGACATGAAAACAACGAGCCGGGACTAGAACATGTTCTAACATGGGCCCTGGCCGAGACAGGCAGGTGTGCGAGGAACAAACCAGCAGATTCGCCCCCACGCGCTGCTGGGGTTTGCCAACTTTCAGGTAGGCCTGGGGATCTCCCAGAACGACAACTGATCACGAGATCCGTTCCCCTGGAGAAAAAGGCCGCCTTGGAGCGTGGACTCTGCGGTGCCGTACTCTGCTGGGGTCCCTCCCGCACGACCTGCCCTCCCCCGGTTCCACCTCCCAAATCTCCGGGGGTTCCCCAAACCCCAGAGTTGGCAGCCCTAAATTCATCACCCATCCAGGTCTGTGCTCTGCCCGCGTAAGAAGCTGGTGACGGGATCCACTGTAACGCCGTGGTCCCCCCGACGGCTGAGGGGTGACGTGATCGAGGTTTATAAGATTATGAATGGGATTGAGCAGGTTGAGAAAGAAGTCCTTTTCTCCCTTTCTCACAATACAAGAACTCGTGGGCACTCCATGAAATTGCTGAGCAGTCGGGTTAGAACAGATAAAAGGAAGTCCTTCTTCACCCAAAGAGTGATTAACACGTGGAATTCACTGCCACAGGAGGTGGTGGCAGCTACAAGCACGGACAGTTTCAAGAGGGAATTAGATAAACATCTGGAGCAGAAGTCCATCAGTGGCTATTAGGCACAGGGTATAGATGGGAACTCTCGGTCTGGGGCCGGTGATGCACTCTATTCTTGGTGCTGGAGGGGGGCAGCAGTGGGAGGGCTTCTAGTGTCCTGGCCCCACTGCTGGACCTCCTGATGGCACCTGGTATATTTTGGCCGCTGTGTGACAGAGTGTTGGACTAGATGGGCCATTGGCCTGGTTCAACATTGGCTTCTCTTATGTTCTTATGCATAGATCTTGTGTTATTCCGGGCTGACCTCAGCGAGAAGCATCCCTTTCCCCGCTTTTATTCTTTCGTTCCGGCTCCGCTCCCGGCCGCCTGGCTTTGGCAAAAGATTTCCCCGTGTGAATAGAAAACACCCACTTGCCTTTATGCCCAATCCTACGTATATTTACTCAGACGTTAAGTCTGACTGCATTCAATCTGGATCACAATGGGGAGCCGTGTTAAGTCTGTCTGCGACAGCAGAAAGGAACAAGGGCACCTGAAGAAGTGGGCGGTGACTCCGGAGAACGCCTCCCCTGCCACAAATTTTGTTAGCCTTGAAGGTGCTACTGGATTTTGGCTCTTTCCTACCGCATTCAAATGGGACTTTCCCCCCCGTCAAGTCAGGGCTGATTTATGGTGTCCCAATGAGGTTTTCAAGGCAAGAGACGAATTAACAGAGGTGGTTTGCCATTGCCTGCCTCGACGTTGCAACCCTGTTCTTCCTTGGTGGTCTCCCATTCAAGTATTAACCCGAACCGACAGTGCTCAGCTTCTGAGATCTAGCTGAGATCGGGCTAAGCCTGGGCTAACCAGGTCACGGCAATTATTCCCAAGTAAACGTGCACAAGATTGCAGCCTGAATATTATTACATTTGAGGTCCAGACCGCCTAGAAGAAGAGAGGATTGGATTTATACCCCGCCCTTCACTACCCAGAGGAGACTCAGAGCGGCTTACAAACTCCTTTCCCTTCCCCTCCCCACAACAGACACCCTGTGAGGGAGGTGGGGCTGAGAGAGCTCTCTCGAGAACAGCTCTTGAGAGAACAGCTCTGAAAGAACTTGTGACTGACCCAAGGTCACACCAGCAGGCTGCATGTGAAGGAGTGGGGGAATCAAACCCGGTTCTCCTGGATTAGAGTCCGCGCACTTAACCACACGCCTAACTGGCTCTCCAGTTCTGCATTCATCTGAGAGGACCCAAGTTCCACGCGCATGTTTTATGTTCTGAGATGGGCATGATGGTGGTGTGCTACCGTAGTAAGTAACATAAAAGAACACGGGTGTTTCCTTCTAGTTAGTAGCCTCTTCTGTTTATTAAATCATGTCAAAAAGGAATCCGTAGCGACTGCGTGGGTAATATACAAGTTTACTCAACAAATTAATCGGTCAAAAAGGCGGAATATAAATCAGCGACACAGTCTTCAAGCGCCTGCCGGCTCTAACATGTTCAAGAACAGGAGCCTACAGTTCAACATCTTAAGCACGAAAGAAACCCAGGAGCAGTTCTGAGCGTGTGCAAAGTGCCGTCCTTCCACCACAAAGCAGCCACGACAAATTCTCTACGGCAGCCGGAGGGGGGTCGCCTTATCAAGGAACGTTATCGAGATGTCCGTATCCCACCTTTCCTCGTGGTTTAAGGTGACTCACAATAACGGTGAAGGAAATCTCAGTTTAAAACCAACAATGAACTAGCAAACCTCAGATCTCTGCCCCTTAAAAGATGCTTCCTGATTCGCCCCCCCCCGAACTACGGGGCAAACGGGCAGGCCCCGCAGCGCCTCCCGAAGGTCTCCAAGGAGGTAGATTCCCCCACCTCTTCAAGGAGCCCCTCCCACAGAGACGGAGCCATGACGGAAAAGGCCCCGGTGCCTGAGGACCATTAGTTGGTACCCAGGTACCAGGCAGGCCTCTGTCCCAGGGGGGCTTCTTGGTTTTGGGAAGGGAGCACTAGCCAGGGCGGTACAGGGTGCCGTGCTGAGCCCCACCTTGTGTATGAAGGGCCATCAAGTGGCAGCGAACTTACATCCACCCCACAGGGTTCTCAAGGGAAGAAACGAACGGAGGTGGGCTTGCCCTTACCTGCCTCTGCGTGGCAACCCTGGACTTCCTTGGTCGTCTCCCATCCAAGTACCGACCACGCCTGACCCTGCTTAGCTTCTGAGATCCAAAGATAGCCTGGGCCATCCAAGTCAAGGCAAGAGACGAACAGAGGTGATTTGCCGTAGAATCGTAGAGTGTTGGAGCCGGAAGGGACCTTGCGGGTCATCTAGCCCAACCCCCTGCACTCTGCAGGAGCATAGCCGAAAGAGAGCCCTACGACATACCCGGAAGATGGTCGTCCAGCCTCCGCTAAAAAAACATCCAGCGAAGGAGCATCCACCACCTCCCGAGGCAGTCTCCGCCCACCTATGCGTGGCAACCTCGAAGACTTCCTTGGTGGTCACCCAACCAAATACAAAACAGGGCCAACTCTACAGCGTTTCTGAGATCTGACAGGACTGAGCCAGCCGGAGGAGGAGGAGGAGGAGGAGAAGAAGCTAACTATAAGCGTTTATTATTTCATTGAGAGTTTACATATTTTACTTTTCTTATTTAACATAAACCTGATCTGTTTTGCTAATCCAAGCTAGTGTTTATTCAGTTTTGTAAGTTTGCTAGCCTTCCCTTGTTTGGTTGTTTGTTATGATGTTACTGAGTTTTCTTGTACTTTTCTTTTTTCTGGAAAATTTTCAATAACATTTATTTTAAAAGAAGAAGAAGAAGAGGAGGAGGAGGAGGAGGAAGAAAAGGAGGAGGAGGAGATTGGATTTATACCCCGCCCTTCACTGCCCAAAGGCGTCTCAGAGCTTTTCCCTTCCCTTCCCCTACAAACTCCTTTCCCTTCCCCTCCCCACGACAGACACCTGTGAGGGAGGTGGGGCTGAGAGAGCTCTGACAGAAACTGCTCTTTCAGGAACAGCTGTGCCAGAGCTTGTGACCGACCCAGGGTCACACCAGTAGGTGCAAGTGGAGGAGTTGGGGAATCAAACCTGGTTCTCCCAGATTAGAGTCCGCGCACTTAGCCACGACACCAAACTGGCTCTCTAGGTGAAGGCAAGAGGTGGACAAAGGTGGTTTTGCCCGTTGCCTGCCTCTGCGTAGCAACCCTGGACTTCCTTTGGTGGTCTCCCAGCCAGGTAGCGACCAGTGCCCACCTTGCTTAGATTGGGCTTGCCTGAGCCGTCCAGGTCAGGGTGGGGCCCCAACCGAGACCCCGCTCTTCTCACCTCCTGACGTGCCCATACGCAGCGGCCCCCTTCGTCTTCCCTACATGTCCCGCCCTTTCTGTTCCTTGAGATGCCTACCGCAGGGGAATTCACGCACTCACTGTAATTGACCACAGATTTTCCAAGCAGGGATGGAAAATGAGGGAGGGAGAGGAGGCGACCCCCACCCAGCGCCCCGGGGACGTACTGTTCTAACCAAGGATGTACTGGTCTTTGGGGGGGGCTCAAGCTGGGGAGACCAGAACAACAAAAATGCAGCAAGAAACAAAGCCGAGTGTGTCACCCAGACTGGTCTCTCAACCAGGACAGGGGCTTCCCAGTGGCATTCTGAGATGGCCAATGAGAACACTCCTGACGGCAAACCACGCCCCCGAAAGGTAAGATGGCTCCCCGTGACCAGTCTTGTTCGTTTATTCGTCATCTTCTGGGTGTGGAGCAGGGGTCACTGCGGGTGTGGAGGGGGAGGTATTTGTGAATTTCCCACATGGTGCCGGGGGTTGGACTAGATGACCCTGGAGGTCCCTTCCGGCTCTATGATGCTGATTTATATCCCACCTCTCTCCGCCCGGGGGGGACAAACACCCAAAGTAGCTTACATTGTTCTCCTCCCTTCTGTTTTATCCTCACAAAAGCCCCATGAGGTAGGCTGGGCTGAGAACACATGAGCTGCCCAAGATCACCCAGCAAGCTTCCATGGGAGAGAGGGGATTCGAACCTGGATCTCAGTCCGACACTGCAAGCACTACACCACGCTGGCTCTCTCGATCTTGCCCGGTAATACATTTTGTAGATACGGGGACACGCTCAAGACTGCGTGAATCAAGGACCAACCACATCTGACAAGGGAGGGGACATTTCCGTGTTCAGAGTTCGCAATCATAGAGCAACTGTCCAAAGCTTCAATTGAGATCATCACCATGACAGGGAAGGAGAAATACCACCCTTCCCCACACCACTGTTTTCTGAACCTGAAATGGCCACGTAGCTACATAGTGTCAATCACAGCTGCACGAGGCCCTTTCAAGTTCAGAAAATGAACTCGGGGAGGAAGGCTTAACCCGGTCTCCCTGGTCCTGCTCCAAACACAGCCTCTATGCGGCACAGGCCTGTAGCCAGGATTTTGTGGCTTGTGGGGCAATTGTTTTTTCTGGTGGGGCTGAAGTTCTCAGTGCAGAAAGAAAAGCCACTTAGCCAATAGGAAGCTGTCACCAGGAGAGATCTCTACATTGCAAGCGGTCGACCACTTTGGACAACACTTCTCAGCTGCTGCAAGTTAATCACTTCTGCCGCCCTAAGCAACAATTCTGAGAACAAGCCGGCAGGTGGGGGGTGGGAACAAGCCGGCAGGTGGCGGGTGGGAACAAACCGGCAGGTGGGGGGTGGGAACAAGCCGGCAGGTGGGGGGTGGGAACAAGCCAGCAGGGGATCACTGATGACTTCTACAGTCAAGAAAGCTAACGCCGAGGCAGAAAAGCTTAAAGGAGACCAGTTTCTTCACACACGAGTTAGAAGGGTCCCTAGAGGTCACCTACTCCAACCCCCTTGCTCAGTGCGGGGATTAGTCAACTACAGCACC
Source organism: Gekko gecko (assembly GCA_029375565.1). Classification (NCBI taxonomy): domain Eukaryota; kingdom Metazoa; phylum Chordata; class Lepidosauria; order Squamata; family Gekkonidae; genus Gekko; species Gekko gecko. The sequence continues at coordinate 264,406,608 of JAPDNY010000002.1, forward strand.
CCACTCTGTTTCAAGGAGCACATTCCTTTAAAAGAATGTTTTCAAATGATTGGAAAAGAGCATTTAGAGGAGAAATTCTTCAGGGGCTGCGCCTTTAAGAAAGGGGTTGGAGCCCCCCAAAGCCCCATTGTAGCTATGGGCCTGATGCGGCGGCTGCTCAAGCGGCAGAAATGCTGGGGAATTCCGGTGACGGAATGTGCAGTAGTTCAGCTGACCCTGAACTTTCATTGTTATTCATTTCACTTCATTTATATCCTGCCTTTCTCCTAAACAGGCACCCAAGATGGCTCAAATCCCTCTCTTCCATTTTTATCCTCACAGCAACCCTGCAATGTCAATCAGAATGTTTGACTGGCTCAAGGTCGCCCAGCCAGCTTCCGTGGCAGAGTAGGGATTCGAATCTGGGTCTCCCGGATCCTAGTCTGACACTCTAACCGCTACAAAACGCTGGCTCTCTGGAATCTTCTGAAGTGTGTGACGGTTCCCGGGCAAAAAACGTACCGTATGAAAACCACTACAGTGGGGGGCGGGGGGAAGCACATATTCCAAGGAGGGAGTTTTATTAATGCAAACAGAACACGGCGGAGGGGGCTAACCGACCCTGCGGGGCCAAATTCTGTACAACTATACATACAGCGGGCTTTGGTATGGGGGGGGGCAGAGGGGGCAGACCCCCCTCCGAGGCCTGCCCTCCCGCGTTGCCCCTATCCTCAGTTCATCTTGATCAGGATCTGTTCGGAGAAGAGCTTCTTCAGCTGCGCCACCTCCGCCGAAAGCGAGGCCAACTGGTTCCGCAGGCTGCTGTTCTCCGTCTGGTACCCGGAGCCCTGGAGGGGCGGCAGGTGGTTGGTAGAGGACTCTGCTCCTTCGCAGCAGCCACCGAACGCCGCGGCGCCCGCGGCCGCAGCGCCCACACTCCTCGGCTCCTCGCGTGCGGCGGGCCCTCTCCAGCTTCCCGCCGGCGGAGACGGCGGGTAGTGTCCCGGCGGCTCCCCAGCCATGTCCTCTGACCCGCCCGCCATTTTGAAACGCAGCTTGTGGGGAAGGCCTTTGACGCTCTCCCCAGCCTCGTAGCGGCTCACTCGGCCCAGATCTGCCGCGTCCTCCGAGGAATCTGGCACCAGGCAGTGCCCGTCGTACATGCTCCCTTCCTCGGCCCGGTCACGCTCCTCGAAGAAAACCGGGCTGCCCATGCTGGAACTGCCCGGTGTGGAGAACCCAGAATCCTCAGAGCTGGCGGCCGGCTCCGGTCGGAAGGGGCAGGCGTACCGGGGCGTCTCGAGAGCCGCCGGGTAGTGCTGGGGTGTGGGTATTGGCTGGTGGGCTTCGGCGGCAATGGGAACCACCGGCCCGGAAGTCTCCGTTGGATCCCGAATCAGGCCGAAGCGAAATTTCAGCGCCAGGAGCTCAGCCTTGAGGCGGGCGTTTTCCTCCAGGAGGGCCAGCACCTGCCCCTCCAGGGCCAGGTCGCTGACCCGCCGCTTTTCCCGAGACCGTTTGGCCGCCTCGTTGTTCTTCTTCCTCTTGTCCCAGTAGCCATCGTCCTTCTTCTCGTCTGGGGTGAACTCCCGCTTGCGCCGGGCCGTGGACGAGGGGGCCCTTGGCTCTTTCGGCCTTGCCCCTGCGCTGGCCTGGGTCCTCAGCAGGGAATGGCTTAACAGGCCATTGGCCGAGAGCAGCGAGACAGTCTCCTCGGCGAAGCAAGAGACGGCGGTGCGCAGCTCACATAGCTGTGGGGCCGAGACGGGGGGCTGCAGCAGCTCAGAATGATGTGAGGCCCCGGGGTCCTCTACGGGCAGGTCCATATCCTTGAACAGCTGCAGGAGGGAGAGAAAGGAGAACAGATTAGCGTGGTCTCCAACACGGATCTTCGCCATTGCCCAACAAGTGTTTTTAGACAGCAGGTGGGGCCCAGCAAGACTTTTGGTTGGCTGTACAGTTTTTAAAAAAACACTGCATGGCATCACGGCACAACGGTCTTCACGGTGTGACTGAAGGTATGCTGTGAGAAAATGGGAAACACCTGGATGGAAAGGTAAGCTGTGGCAACCATGTTGTGGCTGGCCCCGCCTCCAGCGGCAGCCATTTTGTGTCGGCACTCACCACAATGTGTCTGACTTCCAAAGGAGGACAAGTATAAAGAAAACAGTTGTTGAGAGTCTGACCCACAAACGAAGCAAGTCAACAAGACTTGCAAAGAAAATGCTTACTATGTATTACAGTCTAAAGCACGACAACACAATAAATAAATCATAAGAAAATCCAAGCGCAAAGGTACATCCTCAACATCGTCTCCGGATTATATAACAGCGTTTCAAAATTGGATCTTCCTCAGGAAATGTTAAGAGTCGTATAAAAGTTCTCTTGTTCATAAAGCGCTTTACAAGAAGTCGTGAAAGATGACATGAAATATAATCCATTCAGATAGGACACTGATCTCCGTAAATGTTCAGGCTCCAATATACTGCTAAGCTTCTAATGGACCCTAGGCATCCTTTATGAACAAGAGAACAAAAGCACTTTATGAACAAGAGAACTTTTGCACTACTCTTAACATTTCCTGAAGAAGACCCAATTCTGAAACGTTGTTACGTAATCCGGAGAGGACGTTGATGATGTACTTTTGCACTAGGATTTTCTTGTGATTTAATTGTGTTGTAGTGCTTCAGACTGTAATTCACAGAAAGCATCTTCTTTGCAAGTCTTGTTCACTGCTTGATTTGTGGGTCAGACTCTCACGACTGTTTTCTTTATACTCGTTCTCTGATTAGGACGTGTTTGTCCACATTTGTCTTGTGACTTCCAAAGGAGCCCACAAGCTCCAAACAGGTGGGGACAGGGGTGGGTTTCGTGCATGTGAATGCCAGTTCTCGCCAGGGTGTCAAATTCTGCAATCAGACCATGGCAAAGGTGTTCATGCTCAGAGCCAGCCTGCCACCTACTGGCTGATCAGTTAACATGGAAATAGGGTTCTAGAAGCAGTGGCTGAACATGCTGTGCCTCTGCCACGGAGCGCACTGGCTCCAGCCACCTATGCCCAACAGAAACCACAGAATGCCATGCTCGGAGCTAGAAGCCCAGTGGCACCGGACAGACTAGCCAAATTTGGGAAATACCTTGAGATTTGAGGGGAGGGGGTGAAGCCAGGGGACGGGAGCAGGGGTTATTTCGTAGAAAAAGAGGTGCAGGAGCTCATTAGCGTAACTTATCAGCATAACCTATTTGCATATGCCACACCCCCTGACATCACCGGAGGTGTGTCAGAGGGCAACACCCGCCACTCAGGCTCCACTGGACTGTTTTGGATTGCAAGCTATGGGGGGGGGGAACGTGCAGATCTGCCCTCGCAGAGGAGGTAGAGCTTGTACCTGAAGGCGGGCGGGTGGGGGGGGCTCTGCAACTTACCTGGCTGCTTCTTGCTCCTCGTGGCCCGACTGAGGGCTGCTGGGAGCACGGGGCGGGGCTTGTTGCATGTGCCCTCCCCCTGAGCTCCTTACTGCCGGAGCTCCGCTCCTGTGCGCTCCCGCAGGAAATAACCCCCGGACAGGAGGAACAGCAGTAAGGTCTAATGCCATACAGTCCCCCCTCCAAAGCAGCCATTTTCTCCAAAGGAGCTGATCTCTGTCACCCGGAGATCAGCTCTAATTCAGGGAGGCCTCCAGCCACCACCTAGAGGTTGGCAAGCCCTACTGGTGGTCGCCGCACACGAGTCCTCTGGCCCCTTACCTGCAGGTAAAAGACTCGTATTCCAACACTGGAGACGTCCGCCTCCTATAAACCAAGGATGTTACAACTTTATCAAGTTTGAAGCAAGTTTGGCTACCCTGGTCTAGTCTCTCTCCACCCTCCTTTCCCTTCCTTTCTACACGAAGATCGATGGTGAAGCTGCCTTATACCGAATCGCTTTCACTGCCTGGAAACGCTCGGCCGGTGCCAGGTGAGGTGCCTGGTGGGCGCCATGTCGGGGACCTCTGTGAGCCCAGAACGAAGAGCAAAGGCGGTGTTATGTACTGGGATTGAATCATCCCTGACCGAATCGCCCCAGAGACTGGCCGATCGAATCCCCCTGATCGAATCCCCCTAGAGACTGGCTGAGCTTGGAACACCAGAACAATAGCCGACCAGGATTCTGGAAAAAAATCCAATCAAGTACTAATGTTTTGTAAATAGCCTATCACGGGGGAGTGAGTGTGTGTGTGTTTTGCATGCCTATAAACAGGGCTCCAGCTGAAATCACTAATAAACAATGAGCTGATCACTGTACGCGTCTCGAACCCAGGATATTTCAGGTGGTGAAGCAGAGAACAAAGCCAGCGCAGGCAGCGTCAGACGCTCAGCTCCCTCTGGCCTCCCTCTCCGCCCTGGCTCCTCTCCCGCCCCTTCCTCGCAAGCCCTTTAATCTCCTCCAGAGCAGCGGGAGTCAGCCAGTGACCTCAGCTCCCCCCTGTCCCTGTTCCACCCCTTGCTTCAACTAGGCCGCTCCCTCCCACCGGACCTCCCATAACCCGATTTGCTGGGAGCATTCCAGCGCCAGGAACAGAACGGGATGTGCTGCCCCACGGAAAAAAAAGAGGGCGGAGGGGAGAGAGGACAAGCCGTTCGACAAGCCAGAGAACTCAATTATCTTTGCGCACACGGGCCAATCGGGTGCCACCCTGGCGGTGGTGTTTGTGAGACACACACAGGGCACGAGGGGGTGCCTTTTAGTTTTGCCAGAAAGAAGGAACCTGAAAAGTTAAGACAACTCTTCATTTGGCAGTTTCTGTTCTTCCTTCCTTCCTTCTTTCTCTATCCCTTTCTGTCTCTTTCTCTCTCTTTCCTTCCTCTTTCTCCCTCCTTCCCTTCCTTTCTCTCTCTCTCCTTCCTCTTTCTTTCTTATTCTCGTTTTCTCTTCCTTCCTCTTTCTTATTTTCTTTTTCTTTCTCTTTCCTCTTTCTATTTTCTTTTTCTTTCTCTCTCTTTCCTTCCTTCCTCTATTTTCTTTCTCTTTCCTTCCTTCCTTTCTCTCTCTCCTTCCTCTTTCTCCCTCCCTCCCTTTCTCTCTTTCTCCTTCCTCTTTCTTTCTTATTTTCTTGTTTTCTCCCTTCCTTCCTTCCTTATTTTATTTTTCTTTCTCTTTCCTTCCTTCCTCTCTTATTTTCTTTCTCTTTCCTTCCTTCCTCTCTCACTTTCTCTTTCTTTCCTTCCTCTCTATTTCTTTCTTCCCACCACCCTCCTTGCTTCCTTCTTTCTGCCTGCCTGCCTCTTCCCTCTCTTCCTCCCTCCCTCCCTTTTCTACTGGAACCTCTCACCTTCTCTATTTTTTGAATTTGGGATCTGGGCACTTTCTTTGGCCCTGCAAAGATGTTTTAATTCTCCTTTTGGCAGCTGATGATGTTGGACTGACAGCTGGGGAGGAGGAACCTCAGAATTTACGCCAGTCCTGCCTGCCTGCCAGTGGGAGGGGGCGCAAGGCTAGAGAACCGAGTGGCTGAAAGCTGTGAGGCAGGAGGGGGGGAGGATAATTCGCTTTTGAGTGCGAGAAGAAAACAAGATTTCCAGCTGGCAAAACCGCTGGTTCTTTGGGAACAGAATGTGGCTTGGAGAATGGTTTCGTCCCCCTTTGCTCGAAAAAACCCACAGATATTGCAACCCACCCACCTCAAACGTCCTTATCTGCACAAGAGAAAATTTTATAAAAGGCTTGTAATAAAAACATAAGAGAAGTCAATGTTGGGTCAGGCCAGTGGCCCACCCCATCCAACAGTCTGTGTCACACAGCGGCCCAAACCCAGGGGCCACCAGGAGGTCCACCAGCGGGGCCAGGACTCCAGAAGCCCTCCCACTGTGGCCCCCCCAGGCACCAAGAAGACAGAGCATCACCGCCCCAGACATAAGAGAAGCCATGTTGGATCAGGCCAGTGGCCCATCCAGTTGAACACTCTGTGGCCAAAAATATCAGGTACCATCAGGAGGAGCAGAACTCCAGAAGCTCTCACACTGTGCCCCCCCCAAGCACCAAGAAGACAGAGCATCCCTGCCCCAGACATAAGGACATAAGAGAAGCCATGTTGGATCAGGCCAATGGCCCATCCTGTTCAACACTCTGTGTCCCACAGTGGCCAAAACCCAGGGGCCATCAGGAGGTCCACCAGCGGGGCCAGAACTCCAGAAGCCCTCCCAATGTGGCCCCCCAAGCACCAAAAAGACAGAGCATCACTGCCCCAAACAGAGTTTTCCATCTACATCTTGTGGCTCATAGACACTGATGGACCTCTGCTCCAGAGGTTAATCCAATTCCCTCTTGAAGCCATCCATGCTACTCCAAGACCTTCTACCACTATGGGAAAAAGGCAGCAGGCACAAATTCACTGTAGCCCTTAAAGAATACCCTGCCAGCTTCTGAATCCCACGAAAAATTTTACACAAGGACAAGCAGAGGGTTGCTGGGGAAACTTAAAATGCTCCTGCGTTTCCCCTTTTCAGATCTCCCGCATGGAACCAGCCAGGATATGACGCCCCCGTCAGCTTCCGATGGAGATACGTGTACACACAACCTCACACAGAGGACAACATCACAAGGCAGACACGCAACTCGAAAGACATACGTAGCAGACTGATGCGCGGCACCACACAGGGCACTGCTAAGCAGGGCAACGTAGCTACGCCATACCATTCCAGAAATGCGCTCCAGAACTGTGAGGGGTTGTGGCTCAGTGACAGAGCCTCTGCTTGGCATGCAGAAGGTCCCAGGTTCAGTCCCCGGCATCTCCAGTTAAAAGGACCAGGCAGGAGGTGATGGGAAAGACCTAGACCTGAGACCCTGGCTTAGTGGCAGAGCCTCTGCTTGGCGTGCAGAAGGTCCCAGGTTCAATCCCCGGCATCTCTAGGCAGTAGGTGATGTGAAAGACCTCCGCCTCAGACCCTGGAGACCAATGGAGAGGGGCCATGGCTCAGTGGCAGAGCCTTTGCTTGGCATGCAGAAGGTCCCAGGTTCAATCCCCGGCATCTCCAGCTAAAAGGACCAGGCAGGAGGTGATGGGAAAGACCTAGACCTGAGACCCTGGCTCAGTGGAAGAGCCTCTGCTTGGCATGCAGAAGGTCCCAGGTTCAATCCCCGGCATCTCCAGCTAAAAGGACCAGGCAGGAGGTGATGGGAAAGACCTAGACCTGAGACCCTGGCTCAGTGGAAGAGCCTCTGCTTGGCATGCAGAAGGTCCCAGGTTCAATCCTCGGCATCTCCAGTTAGAAGCACCAGGCAGGAGGTGATGGGAAAGACCTTGACCTGAGACCCTGGCTCAGTGGCAGAGCCTCTGCTTGGCACGCAGAAGGTCCCAGGTTCAATCCCTGGCATCTCTAGGCAGTAGGTGATGCGAAAGACCTCCGCCTCAGACCCTGGAGACCAATGGAGAGGGGCCATGGCTCAGTGGAAGAGCCTCTGCTTGGCACGCAGAAGGTCCCAGGCTCAATCCCCGGCATCTCTACGCAGTAGGTGCTGCGATAGACCTCCGCCTCAGACCCTGGAGACCAATGGAGAGGGGCCATGGCTCAGTGGAAGGGCCTCTGCTTGGCACGCAGAAGGTCCCAGGCTCAATCCCCGGCATCTCTACGCAGTAGGTGCTGCGATAGACCTCCGCCTCAGACCCTGGAGACCAAGGGAGAGGGGCCATGGCTCAGTGGCAGAGCCTCTGCTTGGCATGCAGAAGGTCCCAGGTTCAGTCCCCGGCATCTCTAGGCAGTAGGTGATGTGAAAGACCTCCGCCTCAGACCCTGGAGACCAATGGAGAGGGGCCATGGCTCAGTGGAAGAGCCTCTGCTTGGCACGCAGAAGGTCCCAGGTTCAATCCCCGGCATCTCTAGGCAGTAGGTGATGTGAAAGACCTCCGCCTCAGACCCTGGAGACCAATGGAGAGGGGCCATGGCTCAGTGGAAGGGCCTCTGCTTGGCACGCAGGAAGGTCCCTAGGCACGCAGAAGGTCCCAGGTTCAATCCCCGGCATCTCTAAGCAGTAGGTGATGCGAAAGACCTCTGCCTCAGACCCTGGAGAGGGGCCATGGCTCAGTGGAAGAGCCACTGCTTGGCACGCAGAAGGTCCCAGGTTCAATCCCCAGCATCTTCAGTTAAAAAGGACCAGTCAGGAGGTGATGGGAAAGACCTCTGCCTGAGACCCTGGAGACCAATGGAGAGGGGCCATGGCTCAGTGGAAGAGCCTCTGCTTGGCATGCAGAAGGTCCCAGGTCCTATCCCCGGCATCTCCAGTTAAAAGAACCAAGGCAATGGGTAAGTGAAAGACCTCTTCCTGAGACCCTGGAGAGCCGCTGCCAGTCTGAGTGGACAATACTGACCTTGGGGGCCCGACACAGTAGAAGGCAGGTTCATGTGTGCCCAACCCCTCATCGTGGCACAGGGGTGCAGCTGCAGGGCTTCTCTCTAAAAATGCCACTCCCTGCGGATGCTCGTGCTGCTACAACTAGGCATGTTACGAACAGCCTCCGAAAGGTTATCGCAACCGTCGTAAGGCAATCTGAGGTGTGTGCCTGCTATGCGTTGGAAGCTTGCTACAGCAGGAGTGGCCAAACTTGTTTAACACACAGAGTAAACATCTGGTGTTCGAGAGCCGCACGACGCGAACAAATATTGCACATGTGCTTTTATTGGAAAATACGCAGCCTTGCTTTTTATTAACATTGAACGAGACTGCCAGAAACAAAAACTTAAAGGGGGTAAAAATAGATATCGATAACGATGTTTATTTGTCCAATGACAGTTGTCGGCTTGGGGGGGCAGGGGCTTTGGGAATGCATTTAAAGTGGCTTTCTCAGCCCCCCCCCCAAGCCTACCCAGGGAGGGGAACACCGGCTGGGGAAGGGAAGACCCATTGGGGAGGCACGCCTCCCCTTCGCTTCCCCAGCCGCCCTGCCGGGAGCCACAGTTCGGCCACCCCTGCGCTAGAGCCAAACTTGGCTTTCAAGGGGTGGGGTGCAAACAAAGAGCTGTTGCGTGTTCGAGTCTCCGAGGGGTGGCTTCAAAGAAGAGGAGAGACAGCTGGACTCAGCCCCCCCCCCGGATGTCTTGGGGTCCCTTTGCCTAGTGTTGCCAACTCCAGGTTGGGGAATTCCGGGAGATTTGGGGGCAGAGAGTGGGAAGGATGGAGTTTGGGGAGGGTGACCCCACCCCAGCGGCATCTAATGCCAGAAAGTCCGCCCTCCAAAGCAGCTCCAGGGAAACTGACCTCTGCTGTCCAGAGATGTAATCCCACATATCCAGGCCCCACCTGGAGGCTGGCAACCACACAGGGGTGGGAAATCCTCGCTGATTTAGGGGAGGGTCCAGGGGAAGGCAGAGTCTGGGGAGCCCAGCCTGGCACAGCAGCCTAGAGTTCACCCTCCAAGGCAGCCCTTTCCTGGGGGGAGGGGTGATCTTTGCAGTCGGGAGACCAGCCGCGATTCCGGGAGGTCTCCAGGCCAAACCGGGAGGTCGGCAACCCTAGCCCCGAGGGCCATTAACCCCAGATGGGTTGCTGTCTGGAGCAGGAGAAAAGAGCCAAGAATGGAGCCCTATAACTCAATTGGGGGGCCGGGGAAGGCGGAGCCGCCGCGTGTTCCCCCTAAGCTGAGAGAGTGTGAGCCAGCTCACAGCTTTTTTAGCCTCCGGCTGACACATTTCTGTCTCGGCTCAGGGAGGGAGGGAGGGCTCCAGAGCAAACCGACTCCCGCAGCAGCCCCGATCGCCCGCTCACGACTCTTTAGCGCCAGGAGCTCACCAAGGGGGATTTTTGCTCGCAGGACGCCACGGCTTAGAGGGCGCCCTGGCCGCCAGCGATGCTCCCTCCAAGCCGTGGAGAGCCTGGTGAGCAGAAATTCCACTTTGCGAGCTTGCTGGCACTGAAGTTGTGAGCGAGCGATCTTGGCCGCGGCGTCAATTCGTCTGTTCCGGAGCCCTCCTTCCTGAGCCGGGGCCAAAAGCCTGTGAGCCGGAGGCTAAAAAACGGCGAGCCGGCTCACGCTCACGCCGCTTAGAGGGAGCCTTGGGCCGCGAGTCACGAACTGCGTCCGTCCCCGGCTCTTCCCGGCGGCCCCGGCGCGCGTGGGGAAGGCAGTCTGCGGCGGAGGTTGGGGAAATGCATCTGTACATGCTCAGAGGGCCCCCCCCCTCCATGCCCCGTTCGCGGGCGCGGCCCGGAGCGCGGGGAGGGGGTGGCCTCGCCTCTTCCGCCCGCCCGCCCGCCCGCCCAGCTTTGTCCTCCCCAGCCTCGCCCCGGCTCCCCGCCCGCACGTCCGCGGCCCTCCCCGGACTCACCTCTCCGCGGCCGGCAGCCCTCCAGGCGCCTCCGCCGGCCTTGCAACGCGGCGGCCGCTCCGCTCCGCTCCGGGGCTCGCCTCGGCTCCGCTGGGCCGCGCTCCAGTCCTCCCCGCGCTCGGCTGGCGTGGCGCTCCGGCGGCTCCGAGAGGCGCTCTGCTCGGCGCGCTCCTCCCCCGGCGCGCCGGCACCGCCCTCGCCCTCGCCGGGCCCGGGTCAGCCGGGGACGCCGCGGCCCGCCCGCCCGCCTTCCCTCCTTTCCTCCCTCCCCTGCCGGCCTCGAGAGGCTGCAGCCGGGCGGGGGCGGGCGGGGAAGCGAGAACCCGGGAGAGGCCGCCGCAGCAGCAGCAGGAGGAGGATTCGGATTCGGCGGCGCGGCTGCGTGGCGTTGCCAACCTCCAGGGGAGGCCTGGGGATCTCCCGGGATGAGCTCCTCCTATGCGGAGAGGGCCGAGGAGCCTGGGGCTTTTCCGTTTAGGAAAGAAAAGAAGACACCCTGTGCTCACTTCGTCTTTTCAAACCTGTTCGTGATTGTTGTTCTAGTTAAAAGTGCACCAGGCGTTGCTCTTTATTCTCAGGGTTAAGTGCTTTCACAGGTTTGTAAAAAAAATGCTTTCATTTTATAGATAGATAGATAGATAGATAGATAGATAGATAGATAGATAGATAGATAGATAGACAGATAGATAGATAGACAGACAGACAGACAGACAGACGGACAGACGGACAGACGGATAGATAGATAGATAGATAGACGGATAGACGGATAGACAGACGGATAGACAGACAGACAGACAGACAGACGGATAGACAGATGGATAGATAGACGGACAGACAGACAGACAGACAGATAGATGTTGTTTGTACTTATTGAATATTGAATTAAAGATATTATAAAAAAATAAAACAGAGAGGGCTGGGGAAGGGGGGGCCTGACAGAGGTTGATGATGATGAAGAAGAGGAAGAAGAGATTGGATTTATACTGCCTCCTACCCAAGTGAGTCTCAAGCTTACAATCTCCTTTCCCCCCCCACAACAGACACCCCTATGAGGTAGAAGAAGAGTTGGGTTTACCCGCCCTTCACTACCCAAGGAGTCTCAGAGGGCTTACAAACTCCTTTCCCTTCCCCTCCCCACAACAGACACCCCTGTGAGGCAGGTGGGGCTGAGAGAGCTCTGACTGAGAACTGCTCTTTTTTTCAAGGACAGCTCTTATCAGAACTGTGGCTTGCCCAGGGTCATCTGGCAGCTGCGAGTGGAGGAGTGGGGGAATCAAACCCGGTTCTCCCAGATTAGAGTCCGCGCACTTAATCACTACACCAAACTGGCTCTCCACTGTAGAAGAATTCCACTGTATAGGAACCAGGAACATGGGGAACCGTAAAGGGTCAGAAAAGATTACAGCAGACAGTTGATGCCTTCTTCTTCCCTTTGCAGCCTGGGCTGGTCTCCCTCTTCCTACTACAATGAGATAGTGATGGACCCTCCCTGGTCTGGCCCAGCAGGGCTCTTCTGATGCTCTTATCAGGGGAAGGCCTCGGCCTCCCTGCCCTGTTGCTGGCCCTCCAGAGGAACTGGCTGGCCCCTGTGTGAGACGGGAGGCTGGACTGGATGGACCCTCCCAGGTCTGGCCCAGCAGGGCTCTTCTGGTGTCCTTCTCAGGGGAAGGCCTCGGCCTCTCTGCCCTGTTGCTGGCCCCTCCAGAGGAACTGGCTGGCCCCTGTGTGAGACGGGAGGCTGGACTGGAGGGACCCTCCCTGGTCTGGCCCAGCAGGGCTCTTCTGGTGTCCTTCTCAGGGGAAGGCCTGCGGCCTCTCTGCCCCTGTTCCTGGCCCTCCAGAGGAACTGGCTGGCCCCTGTGTGAGACGGGAGGCTGGACTGGATGGACCCTCCCTGGTCTGGCCCAGCAGGGCTCTTCTGGTGTCCTTATCAGGGGAAGGCCTCGGCCTCTCTGCCCTGTTGCTGGCCCTCCAGAGGAACTGGCTGGCCCCTGAGTGAGGCGGGAGGCTGGACTGGATGGACCCTCCCTGGTCTGGCCCAGCAGGGCTCTTCTGGTGTCCTTATCAGGGGAAGGCCTTGGCCTCTCTGCCCTGTTCCTGGCCCTCCAGAGGAACTGGCTGGCCCCTGTGTGAGACGGGAGGCTGGACTGGAGGGACCCTCCCTGGTCTGACCCAGCAGGGCTCTTCTGGTGTCCTTCTCAGGGGAAGGCCTCGGCCTCCCTGCCCTGTTGCTGGCCCTCCAGAGGAACTGGCTGGCCCCTGAGTGAGGCGGGAGGCTGGACTGGATGGACCCTCCCTGGTCTGGCCCAGCAGGGTTCTTCTGGTGTCCTTATCGGGGGAAGGCCTCGGCCTCTGCCCTGTTGCTGGCCCTCCAGAGGAACTGGCTGGCTCCTGTGTGAGTAAGACACAGAGAGGGGAAAACAAACTTGACCCAAAAACTGGAATCAAGAACCACAAGGGTATGAAAGAATGATAAAGCGCCAATATTAAAAACCTAGTCAAAACGTATAATATACAAAAATACGTGTATTTATTTTAAAGACGGTTAAGAACATATACGTTCCCAATGAAAGCCTCGTTAAATAGTTCACGTGGCCTCAATACATGACCTGATGCATTTCCGCCCTACTGGGGCCTTCTTCATTGGACAAACAGTATTGCGGTACATGTAACAATAATACATTATAACGAAGCTGAGAGCGTCATGGCCAGTTTACGTGGGAGACGGAGGTCCTCATTAGCAAAGCATTAATGTCGACAGCGAGTTAACGAGAGGCTCTGGCACGTGTTTCCGGTTCTGTGCTTTTGACAACGCTCCAAGCAATATGCGATTATGAAGCCAGCAAACATGAGAGGCAATTTGGGAACCGGTTCACCCTCATATCGTGCTTGGAGGCGTCGTCCGGCCGAATGTTTTGGATTCCTTTCACCACTAATTTGTTTCATTTACTGGACTTATCTCTTAGGACATTGGTTTGCAACTACATTTGGAGGTTTAACAAGTTGTTATATGAAGCGGACTTACTTTTTTGGACGTTGTTTTCGATAGTAGTTGGAATCGGTGGTGTATTTTGGCTATATATTATGTGACTCGTTATACGGAGTATGTTTGATCACAGTATTTACGGTTTCTTCGATGTGTTGCCATTTGGTTACACAGTAGTTTTGGGTTTTGTTGTGACCTTGTACTGTGTTTCTTCCTATTTGTTTTTCGATTTCCTCCAGGGGAACTGATCTTTGCAGTCTGGAGATGAGCTGATGGGAGGCTGGGAGGACTGGACTCCGGGGGGTCCCCAGGCCCCACCCTGGAGGCTGGCATCCCTGGACCTCAGTGGGGCACAGGGCCACAGAGTCCCCCCTCCAAAGCAGCCCTTTCCTCCAGGGAAACTGATCTCTGCAGTCTGGAGATGAGCTGGAATTCCGGGGGATCCCCAGGTCCCACCTGGAGGCTGGCATCCCTAGCAGCTGGGCCAAAACCATGCATCCGTGAAACCTGTGTGAGTTTTCACAGCTCGGTTCTCAGGGCCACATCGAAAACAGCCAGGAGGCCACAAAGCAGGGAACGGTTGTTTCCGAGCAAAAAAGTCCCCACCGTGCTCATGATCGATTTCTCATGAATTTGGGCGGCCTCTGCTGAATTCTAGAGCCTGCGAGGCCTCTAGAAACCCAAGCCTTGTGAACCGGTGCCTGGAATGCCCGCTGGTGGCTCACTCCCTGTCCTCTGACTCTCTTCTGTCTCTGCAACTTGCACCCGCCGAATTCTTGCTCAGTCCTGTCCTCTTCTTGCCCTCCGGTCCCCTCCCCGCCTCGGCCAACTGGCAGGCCTCCCCCTTAGTCAATCATTCACGGCGTCTTTCTAGGAACTGCTTGCAGCAAACAAGTTTTCAGGGGAGCAAAGTGCATGGCAGGCGTCCAGTTTAGGGCAGTGTGGAAGGCACGGTTGTTTCGCCCAGAGTGCAGACAGGGAGATGTGTGCCTCTAACCGCTCTTTCGGCCTCAAGGGCTAGGGCACGATCCCTTCAGAGTTAAGCACTTTCAATGCTTATTTCCGAAGCTCTGGAGCAGAGGCAGTGGCAGATGAACTATTAAGCGGACTGAGCAGGTGCTTCGGGCCCCAGGGCCAAAGGGGGCACCGCAAGGTTGGGGAAAGGGTGAGAAGGAAAAAAAAGAAACAAATGAAGAATGAAGAGAAGGGCAACTAGGATGATAAAAGGGTTGGAACACCTTCCCTGTGAAGAAAGGTTAAAACGCTTGGGGCTCTTTAGCTTGGAGAAACGACGGCTGAGGGGTGATGTGATCGAGGTTTATAAGATTATGAATGGGATTGAGCAGGTTGAGAAAGAAGTACTTTTCTCCCTTTCTCACAATACAAGAACTCGTGGGCACTCTATGAAATTGCTGAGCAGTCGGGTTAGAACAGCATAAAAGGAAGTACTTCTTCACCCAAAGAGTGATTAACATATGGAATTCACTGCTGCAGGTGGTCGTGACAGCTGCAAGCATGGACAGTTTCTAGAGGGAATTAGATAAACATATGGAGCAGAAGTCCATCAGTGGCTATTAGCCACAGGGTATAGATGGGAACTCTCAGTCTGGGGCAGGTGCTGCACTCTATTCTTGGTGCTGGAGGGGGCAGCAGTGGGAGGGCTTCTGGTGCTCCTGGCCCCACTGCTGGACCTCCTGATGGCACCTGGTATATTTTGGCCACTGTGTGACAGAGTGTTGGACTAGATGGGCCATTGGCCTGATCCAACATTGGCTTCTCTTATGTTCTTAAGATTTGTAAAAAGAAAAATTGATAAAACGAGTGCAGATTGATCCTGGTGCACCCTAGGGCACCACCCTATTTTTTGTGGGCGAGGCGCAGTGTCATATAGGCTATGTTTAAAAGTAAAATGCATGTGTTGAAAAGTCAAAGGATGGAGCCAAATTCAAATGGACTCGGGTCCGTGTGGAAAGGAGGGGGGCACCAAAATTGGCCATTGCTTAGGGCACCTGTGAGCCTCCGTCCGCCCCTGAGCAGAAGTCCCTGGACTTTTTGAGACTGTGAGCAGTGTTCCCTCTAAAGTTGAGTTACTGTGAGTCAGCTCACATTTTTTAAGCCTCCGGCTCACACGTTTTTTGTCTCGGCTCAGGAAGGAGGGCTCCAGAGCAAACTAATTCGTGCGGCAGCCAAATGGCTCGCTCAGAACTTTAATGCCAGGAGCTCACAAAGTTGAATTTTTGCTCTCAAGACTCCACAGCTTAGAGGGAACATTGACTGTGAGCTAGCTCACACTAACTCAGCTTAGAGGGAACGCTGGACCACACCTCCGAGTCTACTGGATAGTTACACCCCGCGTACTACAGTTGCCAACCTCCGGACGGCAAGAGAGATCAGTTCACCTGGGGAAAATGGCTGCTTTGGAAGGCGGGCCCTGTGGCTTTACACCCCACGTCCCCTCCTCAAGCTCCATCCCCCCAAATCTCCAGGAATCTCCCAGCCTGGAGGTGGCAACCCTGCCGAGCGCATACCCATCTGCTCTGCCAACATGGCTCCGAAACACACCGGGGTTTTGATTCCATGTTTATCTTGCCCCAGCTTCTCAAACGCTCCTCCTCGAGGGTTGAGGTGAGGACAGCCGGGCCCTTTGCCAGGGCAAGACTCGAAAGGGGGTGGGCAGAACCCCACGGCAGGGCACAGGTGTCCGTGAGATAAGCCGTCGCTCGCCTCGCACCCAGTGCCCGTCGTCCACGCGCACGCCCCAGAGATTATGCAAGCCGCTCGCAGCTGTTACGTAACAGGGCTGGCGTCCGGCCAGGGTGGCTTGGTCCGCGGCCCAGATCCCCTTCACCACCCCCCAGACAGGGTCAACAAACACAGCAGGTCAGAGAGGTGGGGAGAAAGCAATCCTGAGACAGCCAATGCGTGCTTGAGCGGCCTCCGTGTGTTCGGGCAAAACACGCGCAAAGGTGCTTCCAGGCCAGGAGGGCGGGAGGCCATTCCCGGAAATCTGGATGGATCCTCAGCTCTGCCTTCCTCTCGTCTTTATTGAACAGTCGGATGGCCCAGAGATCTTGGACGGAACCAGGTCTTGGAAACACTCTTAAGTCCCTGGGAAGAAAGGTGAAAGAGGTTAGGGCTCTTTAGCTTGGAGAAATAGCCAGGGCTATGTTTGGGCCGGAACGCACAGGAACGGAGTCCCGGCTGGCTCCCGAGTTGGCCACACCCAGCCGGAACTCATTAGCATGATAGGCCACACCCAACAGCAGAAACTCATGAGGATTGGCTACATGAGGGGTGTGTGGCCTCACATGCAAAGGAGTTCCTGCTCCAAAAAAAAGCCCTGGGTTTTGACAACAAGCAAAGTAAACAGAATAGGAAGCAAAAGGCGGGTGTGGCTGGATGACCACACTTCTGGCAACATGGGGGTGTGGCTTAATAGGCTAATGAGTTTCTGCTGATGGGTGTGGCTTATTATGCTAATGAGTTCCTTCACGGCCTGGAGGTCTGGAATCACAACAGACCTCCAGGTGACAGAGATTGGTTCTCCTGGAGAAAATGGCTGCTTTGAATGGTGGACTCTCTAGGGCATTCTCCCCCACTGACGTTCCCCCTTCCCAAACCCTGCCCTCCCCAGGCTCCACCTCCAAACCTCCAGGAATTTCCCACCCAAGAAATGGCAACGATGTCCCCCGAAGTTAGAAGAAGAAGAAGAGAAGAAGAGTTTGGATTTATACCCGGCCCTTCACTGCCCAAAGGCGTCCCAGAGCGGCTTACAAACTCCTTTCCCTTCCCCTCCCCACAACAGGCACCCTGGGAGGTAGGTGGGGCTGAGAGAGCTCTGACAGAAACTGCCCTTTTTCAAGGACAGCCGTGCCAGAACTATGGCTTGTCCAAGGTCACCCAGCAGGTGCAAATGGAGGAGAGGGGAATCAAACCCGGTTCTCCCAGATTAGAGTCCGCGCACTTAACCACTACACCAAACTGGCTCTCTTAGAGAGAACTCTGCAGGAGCTTTTCAGTGGGAATTGTGCAAGAGATCTCTCCGGCTGATTGCTGTGCCCCATGTCAATTCTCAAGAGCGTGACAGGAGATCTCAGGTGGTACAGCGGTAAGAGCATCAGACTAGGAACTGGGAGACCCAGGTTCGAAATACCCAATCACCGTGGAAGCTCAGTGGGTGGCCCTGAGCCAATCATACCCTCTTGGCCTAATCTACAGGTAAAGGTAAAGGTTCCCTTGCTCGAAAGCCAGTCAAATCCGACTCTAGGGTTGCGGTGCTCATCTCCGTTTCAAAGCCGAAGAGCCAGCGCTGTCCGAAGACATTTCCGTTGTCATGTGGCCGGCATGACTAAACACCAAGGCGCACGGAAGGCTGTTACCTTCCCACCGAAGTGGTACCTATTTATCTACTTGCAGTTTCTTGCTTTTGAACTGCTAGGTTGGCAGGAGCTGGAACTAGAGACGGGAGCTCACTCCGTCATGCGGCACTCTCGGGTCTCGAACTGCTGAACTACTGACCCTCCACAGCCTGCAGTTCAGTGTCTTAGCCACTTGAGCCACCACAGCTCCAATATAAGAATAGAGGAGGGGGCAAACCATGTGTGTCATCCTGAGCTTCTTGGAGGAAAGAAGAGACGAAGAAGAGTTTGGATTTATACCCCACCCTTCACTTGGCGTCTCAGAGAGGCTTATAAACTCCTTCCCCTCCCCCTCTCCACAACAGACACCCGGCTGTGAGGTAGGTGGGGCTGAGAGAGCTCTGACAGAAACTGCTCTTTTCCAAGAACAGCTCTAAAAGAACTATGACTTGCCCAAGGTCATCCTGCAGCTGCAAGTGGAGCAGTGGGGAATCAAACCCGATTCTCCCAGATTAGAGCCCGCGCACTTAACCACAACCACGCACTTAACCACAACATTTGCTGGCTCTCACACCAAAGGCAGGACATACTTACGTACTAGGTAAAGAGAGGAGGAGTCTTATCTTCTGCTGTTGGCTTCAAAACTTATTTCATTTTTTTTTTAATTTACAAAATTTGCATCCCACCTTTCTGCCGTTACAAGCCCCCCACCCTTGAAGGTGGCTAACGGTTTAAAACATACATGATACCATCACCATTTAAAGCCACTGAAAATTAAACCCGCTCCCGAGTCTATAGTCTTAAATCAATTTTTTAAAAGCATTGAAGAATACGTGCAAAACCGAATTTAAATATATATTTTTTAAAAAAGAATGAAAATGCATATAAAACATTTGTAAAAACTGGTTACATAAGAACATCAGAAGAGCCTTGCTGGGTCAGACCCGTGAGGGTACACCTAGTCCAGCACCCTGTCTCACACTGTGGGCAACCAGTTCCTCTGGAGGGCCAGCAACAGGGCAGGGAGGCCGAGGCCTTCCTCTAGGGCTGCCAGGCTTCCGGACGGGGTGAGCTTCCAGATGGAAGCCCCACCCCAAACCGCCCCCTCCAGTGTCGATGTCATCGGCACGACGACATCACGTGGAAGTGACATCATCACGCCAGGCACGCCACTCTAGCCTTTTGGCCAGAACTCTATGGTAACCAGAGAGCTTCGGCCAAAAGGCTGGAGTGTCGCCTGGCGTGATGACGTCACGTGATGTCATCGTGCCAACGACAGCCATGTCGCCCTGCCCTCCCTGTTCCCAGAAGGCTCCCTCCCACCCACCCCCCTGCCGGAAACCTTAACTCCCCCACCCCTTGCATAATGTTATGGTTAGGAAGGAGGCATCGTGGAGGGAATCCCAAAAGAAACAAACAAAGGATTAAGGAGGAGAAACCCCCAGAAAGATGGAGATCAGGGAAACAGAAAAATGCGAGAAGTGCAAAAGCTTTGTATTTGCGTGCGTGTGTGTATATATGCGCTAGAACGGGGTCACAGTGTATCAGTTGCACAACATGTCAGGGTAGAACGCCGTGTTCCCAGATGGTTTATTTATAGCACACGGGCTGCCGGCCCGGGCCCTCCCTCCTTCCCCCAACACTGTCATTAGCCACTCACGGCCCACCCAGCCGGGCAGGGGGAGTCAGAACGCCCGGGTTCGAACTGCAGGCCCGGGCAGGGAACAACCTGTACGATGCAGAGGTTTTGTGCCTTGTTTTGATGCGTACGCGGATTCCGTGTCCTGCGCGCAATAACAGATGCAAATTGACCCACAGTGCTTTCCCCGGGAATTAACGTTCAGGCCTCTCTCTCTCTCGGCAGCTGCCAAGGCAGAGCGTCTGTCCGGAGGGGCTCTCTTGGATATCTTTAGCCCTCCCTTACTCTTCGGGCCAAAGATCAGCCGTTCGGTGTGCAACGGCCTGTCCTTTGCTGGCTTGAGGAGCAGAGAAGGCACTGCCAGTTTGGTGTAGTGGTGAAGTGCGCGTACTGTAATCTGGGAGAACCGGGTTTGATTCCCCATTCCTCCATTCGCAGCTGCTGGATGACCTTGGGCAAGCCAGAGTTCCTTCAGAGCTGTTCTCTCAAGAGCAGTCCTCGAAAGAGCTCTCTCAGCCCCACCTACCTCACAGGGTGCCTGTTGTGGGGAGGGGAAGGGAAAGGAGTTTGTAAGCCGCTCTGAGACACTGAGTGAAGGGCGGGGTATAAATCCAAACTCTTCTCTTCTTCTTCTTAATCCTTTTTTTTTTTAAAGTTTCGGATGGATAGTCACGTTGGTGTCTATTAGCACAGCTAGATTGGAGTCCTGTACCACCTTAGAATTCAACAAGATTTTCGGGGTATAAGCCAGGAGGCCCCAATTTTAGCAAGTGGGAGGGGCCAGTTGGGGCATCTGCCCAGCAAGGCTTCTGATTGGCCACTGAGATGTGATTGACTGTACAGATGTTTTAACACGTTGCTTCGGCGGCAGCTGTTACCATCAATGTTCCCTCTAAGCTGTGGAGTCTTGTGAGCAAAAATTCCACTTTATGAGCTACTGGCATTAAAGTCGTGAGCAAGCCATTTGGCTACTGTATAAATTAGTCTGCTCTGGAGCCCTCCTCCCTGAGCTGAGGCAAAAATGTGTGAGCTGGAGGCTAAAAAACTGTGAGCTAGCTCACACTAACTCAGCTTGGAGGGAACACTGGCCACCGTAGCACAAAAGATCGGCACGGTGTGACTGAAGGTACGCCCCGGCAGCCATTTTGTGGCTGGCTCCACCTCCCACCATTTTGTGGCTGCGTCTACCACACCGTATCCGAATCCCAAAGGTCCCCACAGGCTCAAAAAAGGTCAGGGACCCCTGCTGTGAGCTTTTGAGAGTCAAAGCTTCCTCAGACCCAAAGAAGGGAGCTTTGGCTAAACATGAGGAAGAACTTCCTGACAGTCAGAGCGGTTCCTCAGTGGAACAGGCTTCCTCGGGAGGTGGTGGGCTCTCCTTCTTGGGAGGTTTTTAAGCAGAGGCTAGACGGCCATCTGAGACAACAATGCGGATTCTGTGAACTTTGGCAGATCATGAGAGGGAGGGCAGGAAGGGTTGCCTCAGGGCTTAGTTTGGTGCAGTGGTTAAGTGCGCAGACTCTAATCTGGGAGAACCGGGTTTGATTCCCCACTCCTCCACTTGCACCTGCTGGATGACCTTGGGCAAGCCACAGTTCTGTCAGAGCTGTTCTCTCAAGGGCAGTCCTCGAAAGAGCTCTCTCTGCCCCACCGACCTCACAGGGTGTCTGTTGTGGGGAGGGGAAGGGAAAGGAGTTTGTAAGCTGCTCTGAGACTCCTTTGGGTAGCGAAGGGCGGGGGCATAAATCCAATCTCTTCTTCTTCTTCGTCTCTTCTTAGTTCTCGTGGCCCTTCCTTACACGTCCAGGGAAATGCCGATTGCCACTTTGGGGTCAGGAAGCCATTTTTCTCCAGGCCTGTCTCGAGGTTTTTTGTCTTCTTCTGGGCATGGAAGAGGGGTCACTGGGGGTGTGTAGAGGGGGAGGCATTTGTAAATTTCCTGCACTGTGCAGGGGGCTGGACTAGATGACCCTGGTGGTCCCTTCCAACTCCATGATTCTGTGATTCCCTGACTCTTGAAAACTTATTCTCCAAAAATCTCGAAGATCTCTAAGGTGCCCTGGATTTGAATCTGGCTCTTTTTTTAAAAAAAGCCCAAGGAAATATGATGGCGCAATACATACAGTTGTAGTTACCACAAAAGAAGCTTCCCAGCCTGGTTTTGGAAATGAAGCCCACGCTTTTTGGCAAAAGAACATGTGGATCAACCGACATACAGCAGGAACCCTGGAGTTGTATTGAATTTTTTTACTGTCACTGCTTGCTCATCTAATTATATGTTTTCCCTTCTTAAACCACTTTTGAGTCTCTTGAGGGGAGAAGAGTGCCTGTCCGGGGATCCTACGGTAGTCCTTCGCTCTTTTAGGGTTGCCAGATCTGGATTGGGAAATACCTGGAGATTTGGGGGACGGAACCTGAGGAGGGCGGGGTTTGGGGAGGGGAGGGGGATGAGTCCCTCAGTCATCAAGCCCCCAAAGTTGTTTCCTTCGAAGTAAATCGCTCTCAAGGCTTTCTGACGGTACAGCCCTCAATAGACCGTTTCACTCCAGGTTTCATCAGATGAGACCTTACACTAGAAAATATACAAAAATACACAGAATCAGGGCTATTTTGGGGCGGGAACGCACAGGAACAGAGTTCCGGCTGGCTTCTGAATTGGCCATGCCCATCCCTACAGCCAAAACCTTTGCGCATGCATGGTCACAGACGGAAGACCTGGAGAGCGACCCCCCACCGGTGACTCCGAGGCAGGTGGGCCGGGGGGGCCCCTGGAAGGATCGGGGAGGCATTTAAATGCCTCCCCATATCCCCCCTCCACTCCAAGGGCCAGCTTGCCCGGGCTCCCTGCAGTCACGGGGTGCCCGGGCAAGCCAAGGGAAGGCATGTGGTGTAGCTTAATATGCCAATGAGCTGTGCTGTCAGGGGTGTGGACTAATATGCTAATGAGTTTCTGCTGTTGGGTGTGGCCTATTATGCTAATGAGTTCCCGCTGGGCTTTTTCTACCAAAAAAGCCCTGCATAAAATTTTCACCCCTTTTAGTCAGAAAACACCCAAAACAGACAGTCAGAATTACCTTGACACAGAGAGTCCTCCATCTTTCTGTGTTATACCTCTGAGGGTGCCAGTCACAGCTGCTGGCGAAACGTCAGGCCCTACAATGCCAAGACCACGGCCACCCAGCCTGGAAAATCTACAGCAACTAAAGAATTACTTTCGTTTATATAAACAAAAATATAGTGTAAGGTCTCATCTGATGAAACCTTGAGTGAAACGGTCTATTGAGCGCTGTACCGTCAGAAAGACCTGAGACCCATTTATCTCAAAGGAGACAAGTTTAATAATTAAAGAAGATATTTTTTCTCTTAAACACGACTTCGTTATCTTATCACGGTTGTTTTCCTATGAAATTCAGCCTGTCCCGTGATCTCTTGTCTTTAACCGCCTGGAGGTTGGCAACCCCTAGCTCTCCTGCCCCCTCACCCTGAGAGATTTAATTAAAGGCCAGGAAGAGGGGGCGGAGACTTGAAGAATGAAGAACAAACAAGAACCAGTACTTTAAAAGGTGGCAACGGCTTATCTCCCTGAAAGGCAAAACAGGGTAAGGCAAGGACTGTGACATACCGGAAAGCAGGCACTTAGCATCTTACACCCTGGAGCACTGGTCTCTGTGCTCTGGAAAATGGTTGCCAACTTCCAGGCGGGGCCTTGGAGGTCTCCCAGAATCCCAGCTGATCTCCAGACTGCAGAGATCAGTTCCCCGGGAGGAAATGGCTGCTTTGGAGG
The DNA here is from genome assembly GCA_029375565.1 of Gekko gecko. NCBI lineage: Eukaryota > Metazoa > Chordata > Lepidosauria > Squamata > Gekkonidae > Gekko > Gekko gecko. Next base: position 264,429,653 of record JAPDNY010000002.1, read on the forward strand.
GGGGACTCTGTGGCCTTGTGCCCCACTGAGGTCCAGGGATGCCAGCCTCCAGGTGGGGCCTGGGGATCCCCCGGATTCCAGCTCATCCCAGACTGCAGAAATCAGTTCCCCTGGAGGAAATGGCTGCTCCAGAGGGGGGACTCCTGTGGCCTTGTGCCCCCACTGAGGTTGCCTTCCCCACCCAAACCCTGCCCCCCCCAAATCTCCAGGAATCTCCCAAACCAGAGCTGGAAACACTGTCCAGAGATCATTTGAAATTCTGAGCAAGCTCCAGCTCCCACCTGGAGGTTGGCAGCCCCGATCCCCCACCACCATCAGTTTATTTCGTATTATATTTTTAAGGACATGAAACCCATTTATTCCCTGTCTGCATTTTTGATTTTGAGAGAGCCAGTTTGGCGTAGTGGTTAGGGGCGCGGACTCTAATCGGAGAGAACCGGGTTTGCTTTCCCCACTCCTCCACCTGCAGCCAACTGGTGTGACTTTGGGTCAGTCACAAGTTCTCTCAAAGCTGTTCTTTCAAGAGCAGTCCTCGAAAGAGCTCTCTCAGCCTCACTGACCTTACAGGGGTGTCTGTCATGGGGAGGGGAAGGGAAAGGAGATTGTAAGCCACTCTGAGACTCCTTCGGGTAGTGAAGTGCAGGGCAGGGTATAAACCCAATTCCCCCCCCCTCCTCCTTTTCCAGGTATAACCAAAGAGGGAGTCGTCTTACATTCACACAGGGCTCTTTATGCAGCAGGAACTCCTTTGCATATTAGGCGACACCCCCCTAATGTAGCCAATCCTCCGAGAGCTCACAGTAGCCCCTGTAAGAAGAGTTCTGTAAACTCTTCACAAGACAAGAACTCGTGGGCACTCCATGAAATTGCTGAGCAGTCGGGTTAGAACGGATAAAAGGAAGTCCTTCTTCACCCAAAGAGTGATTAACAAGTGGAATTCACTGCCACAGGAGGTGGTGGCAGCTACAAGCATGGGCGGCTTCAAGAGGGAATTAGATAAACATCTGGAGCAGAGGTCCATCAGTGGCCCCTATTAGCCACAGGGTATAGATGGGAATTCTCAGTCTGGGGCAGGTGATGCACTCTATTCTTGGTACTGGACGAGATGGGCCATTGGCCTGATTCAACATTGGCTCCTCTTATGTTCTTATGTTCCTATGTGGTGGTGGGGAAATCATCTTACATTTAGGACTGTCTTCCTTTCTAGGACATAGGGTAGTTGTTTCTAGTGCTGTGTGACTTCATGTCCTCTAGAGGGCGCGCAAACCCTTTTGTTTTGAGGGTAGAGCCAGGCGGTCGGCTGCGTTGCTCTGGCGGCCATGCAACAAATTTAAGAGCGCAGCGGCACCTTTAAGGCCGACAAAGGTTTATTCAGAACAGGAGCTTTCGTGTGCACGGCACACTTTATCAAAGGTGCCACTGGACTCTAAATCTCCATATGCTTATCCAATTCCCTCTTGAAGCCGTCCATGCTTGTAGCTGCTGCCACCTCCTGTGGCAGTGAATTCCAAGTGTTAATCACTCTTTGGGTGAAGAAGGATTTCCTTTTATCCATTCTAACCCGACTGCTCAGCAATTTCATGGAGTGCCCACAAGGAGTTCTTGTCTTGTGAGAAAGGGAGAAAAGTGCCTCTTTCTCTACCTGCTCTATCCCATGCATAATCTTGTAAACCTCAATCACGTCACCCCTCAGCCGTCGTTTCTCCAAGCTAAAGAGCTCCAAGCGCTTTGACCTTTCCTTCAGGGAGCTGCACCCCATGGGTAAAAGAAGGGGAAAAAGACGGACCCGGGAAATTATAGGCCTGTCAGTCTGACATCAATACTGGGAAAATTCTGGAGCAGATTATTAAATGCTCTGTCTGTGAACACCTTGAACAAAATGAGTTAATTGATAATAGCCAGCATGGGTTTATGAAGAATAAGTCATGTCAGACTAACCTTATCTCCTTTTTTGACAGAGTTACTAAAATGGTTGACTCTGGCAATGCCGTGGATATAGTGTATCTAGATTTCAGTAAAGCATTTGACAAAGTTTCTCATGATATCCTTGAGGATAAGCTGGTTAAGTGTGGGCTGGATGGCGCAACCGTTGGGTGGATTCATGGTTGGTTGAAAAATCGTACCCAACGAGTGCTCGTAAATGGCTCTGCGTCTACGTGGAGGGAAGTCTCGAGTGGAGTACCACAGGGCTCGGTCCTAGGCCCGGTGTTATTCAATGTTTTTATAAATGACCTGGATGGAGGGGATGCTTATCAAATTTGCAGATGACACAAAGCTGGGTGGGATTGCTAATTCTGAAAAAGACAGAGTCAGGATTCAGAAGGATCTTGATAGGCTGGAACAGTGGGCTGAGACAAATAAAATGAATTTCAATAGAGATAAGTGCAAAGTCCTACACTTAGGTACAAAAAATCAAAGGCACAGATATAGAATGGGAGGGACTTGGCTTGACAGCAGCACAGGTGAAAGGGATCTAGGTGTTATGGTTGATCACAAGCTAAACATGAGCCTGCAGTGTGATGCAGCTGTGAAGAAAGCTAATGCAATCTTAGGATGCATTAGCAGAAGCATTGTGTCCAGATCATGGGAGGTGGTAGTTCCGCTCTATTCTGCTATGGCCAGGCCCCACCTGGAGTCCTGTGTCCAGTTTTGGGCACCACATTTGAGGAAGGATGTTGACAAACTCGAGCGGGTCCAGAGGAGGGCGACCAGGATGGTGAGAGGTTTGGAGTCCAAGTCTTATGAGGAAAGGCTGAGGGAGTTGGGTGTGTTTAGCCTGGGAAAGAGAAGGTTTAGAGGGGACATGATTGCAGTCTTCAAGTATTTGAAGGGCTGTCATGTAGAAGATGGAGTGGATCTATTCTCTCTTGCTCCGGATTGCAAGACTAGATCTAATGGGTGGAAATTACAAGGGAGTCGTTACCGGTTTAATATCAGGAGAAACTTCCTGACTGTAAGAGTGGTTGAGCAGTGGAACGGTCTGCCTCGGGAGGTGGTGGATGCTCCTTCGCTGGACGTTTTCAAGAGGAGACTGGACAACCATCTTTTGGGTATGTTGTAGGTATGTAGGGGTTTCGGCTGTGTTCCTGCAGAGTGCAGGGGTTGGACTAGATGGCCTGCAAGGTCCTTCCAACTCTAACATTCTATGATTGTATGATTCTATGGACCAGGTTCCTTCACTCTCTCTTGATATTCAGAAAAAGATGCAGGATTGATTGAGTCGGGAATGCCTTTTGAGGGTACTTAGGTATCAAGAGGTGATATTAGGATTTTTCATTGATGCCATGCTCCAGGTAGGGCCTGGAGATCTCCTGGATTTACAACTGATAGGACTTCCAGCTCCGGGTTTGGAAATTCCTGGAGATTTTGGGGGCGGAGCCTGGAGAGAGTGGGGTCTGGGGAGGGAAAGGGCCTGAGTGGAATATAAGGCCATACAGTCAACCCTATGAAGGTTTCATTTTCTCCAGGGGAACTGACGGGAGAAACTGGTAGTCTGGAGATCAGCTGTAATTCCAGGAGGTCTCCAGACCATAGAGCTCAGTTCCCCTAGAAAGAATTGCAGATTTGGACGGTCTCATTATAGCTCACGGAGGTCCCTCCCTTTCCCAAACTCCACCATCCTCAAGCTGCATCCCCAAATCTCCAGGAAACTCCGTGCCCAAAGTTGGCAACTCTAGGAATTGACAACCTAGGTGAGTAATTTCAGCTTGGTATATATTTTAATGTTTGTAAAATGTTAAATAAAGGAGCTGCGGTGGCTCAAGTGGTTAAGACGCTGACCTGCAGGCTGTGGAAGGTCAGTAGTTCAGCAGTTCGAGACCCAAGAGTGCCGCATGATGGAGTGAGCTCCCGTCTCTAGTTCCAGCTCCTGCCAAGCTAGCAGTCTGAAAGCAAGAAGTTGCAAGTAGATAAATAGGTACCACTTTGGTGGGAAGGTAACAGCGTTCTGTGCGCCTTGGTGTTTAGTCACGCCGGCCACATGACCAGGGAAACGTCTTCGGACAGCGCTGGCTCTTCGGCTTTGAAACGGAGATGAGCACTGCAACCCTAGAGTCAGATTCGACTGGCTTTCGAGCAAGGGAATCTTTAAAAGGTAAAGGTTCCCTTGCTCGAAAGCCAGTCGAATCCGACTCTAGGGTTGCGGTGCTCATTTCCGTTTCAAAGCCGAAGAGCCAGCGCTGTCCGAAGACGTTTCCATGGTCATGTGGCCGGCGTGACTAAACACCAAGGTGCACGCTTTTACCTTCCCACCGAAGTGGTACCTATTTATCTACTTGCAATTTCTTGCTTTCGAACTGCTAGATTGGCAGGAGCTAGAACTAGAGACGGGCGCTCACTCCGTCATGCGGCACTCTTGGGTCTCGAACTGCTGAACTACCGACCTTCCACAGCCTGCAGTTCAGCGTCTTAACCACCGCAGCTCAAGTGGTTACCTTTACTTAAAATGTTAAATGTTTGCAAAGGTGGCACTGGACTCTAAGTTTTGTTTGCAAATGTTAACACTTTTAAAAAGTTAACGTTTATAATTTTTTTTGCTGTGATCCGCCTTGTCTCCTTCTCCCATGGAGAAAGGCGGAATGGAGAAGTGGAAAGAGAAATAAAAATCCCCGGGAGAGCGAAGCCGAGCGTTCAAAAAGGAGCTCGGAAGTGGGCCTTGCGGACAAAACGACCGCGCCTCTACGCTCCGCGGCGGGACCCACCTGGACAGCCTCGCTCGCCCAGTCGGCTCACGTGATCCCGAAGCGGTGGGCGGGGGGAACCCGACTGGCCGGGCCCGTGATTGGCTCTGCCTGCGGCTCCTCCTCCTTCCACGCTGCGCCCCCTGCGGGGAGGGGGGTGGCTTGGAGTGAGCGCGCGGCAGGGCCTGGCCTCGCCTCAGCCGACCATGGCGCCCAGCAGTGATTTGATGGGGGCGGCCGAAGACCTGGCCGATCAGGTGAGCCTCCCCTTTCCCCGCTCCCGGGGTGGTAGAGTCCGGTCTGCCCGGGCTGAAGGAGCCGCGTGTTGGGACGTACCATTTTCCTTGAGAGGGGAAGACGGGAGGGCTGGAGGAAGAGACCACTCGCCGCCTCTCCCTTTCCGCAATCGCCCGCCTTTATGTAGAATAGAGGTTTGGAGCGTACCATTCACAAATATGGGGGGGACGTATAATTGTTAATGGAGGTCTCGCGGGGAAAGTGGGGGCGTAGGCACATCCTAGCCATGCTTTTTGCAAAGGCGAGGAGGAGCTCGGCCGGCCTTCCTCAAGCCATCTCCCTCTCCCGCTGGAGCTAGAAATTACTTGTGCATGAAAATGCAAGGACTTCCTGGGCCAACCAATCCATTTATTGACTTCTAGGGGCTGCAGGTGTTCTTAGGGCACCCTCTGATGGGAATCCGCTCCCTATGCACGCCTAAAATGGCCCCGGTGCTTCTTGGACATAACTGTACTAATTCCGTACAACAGCCCTGCAAGGGAGGCCGGTGACGTTGCTGATGGGGGGACCTGGGCTGAGAGCAAAGCCCCACGTGGGGATTGAACTCTCCTGGCTGGCGGTCTGGCTTGCTTTCCATAGGTTACTGAGGTCCAGCCTGCTGCTGATGTGGAAAGCTCTGGTTGGGGGAGAGGCCGGGGTTTGGGTGAGTCACGCAGAAACAACCCGAGCTCTCTCTCCCAGCGCCTAAATAATGATAATTAAACACCCGACCGAAGGCAAAACTGTCTGAGCCGGAGGCTAAAAAAACGGTGAGCTAGCTTACGCTCACTCAGCTTAGAGGGAACACCAATGCTCCCTCTAAGCTGGGGAGTCTTGTGAGTAAAAATTCTACTTTGTGGGCTACTGGCATTAAAGTTGTGAGCGAGCGATTTGGCTCCTGCATCGATCCATTTGCTATGGAGCCGTTCTTTCTGAGCTGAGATAAAAATTGCTTGAGCCAGAGGCTAAAAAACTTGTGAGCTAGCTCACAATCACTCGGCTTGGAGGGAACGCTGCTCCTGATGGGACCTGGTATTTTTGGGCCACTGGCCTGATCCGACATCGGCTTCTCTTGTGTTCTTAAGATCAAGCTAGCCTGGCCCATCCTGGTCCAAGGCAAAGAGAGAAACAGAGGTGGTTTGCCCTTTCCTGCCTCCACGCAGCAAGCCTGGAAGCCCTTGGTCGTCTTTCACCCAAGTTCCACCCAGGTATGACCCTAGGGTTCCCAAGTACTTACCGCCTGGGAGTGGGGGATGCATGCTCCCCGGCCGGACCAGTCCTCCTGGCAACGCACCGTGCCATCGCCAGGAAGTGACGCCAGTCGACGGCTCTGGCAATGGGGCTGGAAACTCGATGGTACCATCGAGTTTCCAGCCGCATTGCCAGAGCGTCGCCTGGTGTCCCTTCCTGGCGACGGCATGGAGCTCCGTGCCTGTCCTTCCCCCGGGGATGGTCCTGCGAGGACGTATCCATCCCCCGCCGGCACGTGGTAAGTTCTTGGCAAGCCCAGCTGACCCTGCTTAGTTCTCAAGATCTGACGACATCAGGCTGGCCTGGGCCATTCAGGTCAAGGCGAGAGATGTTCAGGGGTGATTGGCCTGTGCCTGTCTCTGCATATCAACCCCGGGACTTCTTTAGTGGTCTCCCATCCAGGTACTAACCAGGGCCGACCCCTGCTTAGCTTCCGAGATCTGCCGAGCTCAGGCGAGTCTGGGCGTCTTCGGTGCCTAGCCATCTTCAAAAGCAGAGCTGAATGCTGGCTCAGACACTGTGCAGGAAATCACAGCCTTGGGTTAAGAAATTTAATTACCGTTCCCTGGAGCGGCACCCTCCTAGGAGATGCACTCCAGACTGAGCGTGCAAGGAGGGAAAAAAAGCATAATTTAACCGCTCTTATGTGGTTACCTTGTACGGACTCAGGCCCTGCGTTTGCCTGCCTCAGTCTAGCCTGTTTTGAACTGGAAATGGTTCTCTAAAGTTTGGGGTAGAAGAACAGGTCTTTCCCCTACATTGCCTTCCTGGGATCTCTCGATCGGAGGTGTTCTGGGATTGAGCATGGGAGCTTCGGTGCTCGAAGCATGCGCTCTTGTCGAGGAGCCGCAGTTCCAATTGCACCACCGTTGATGGTCCCACACAGTCCCATCCAGGTAAGCCTCTCCCTCACACCTGCGCAAAGAGGTGGTTGAATTAAAAAGCTGGAAGGGGCCTAAGGACCATCCAGTCCAGCCCTCTGCACGATACCACATGACCAATGCTACTTCTAAGCTGTAGGGTCTTGTGAGCAAAAACTCTATTTTGTGAGCTACGGGCATTAAAGTTGTGAGCGAGCGATTGGGCTGCTGCATCAGTTAGTTTGCTCTGGAGCCCTCCTTCCTGAGCTAAGGCAAAAACGGGTGAGAAGAGAAGAAGAAGAAGAAGAGATTGGATTTATACCCCGCCCTTCACTACCCGAAGGGAGTCTCAGAGCGGCTTACAAACTACTTTCCCTTCACCTCCCCACAACAGACATCCTGTGAGGTAGGAGGGGCTGAGAGAGCTCTGACAGAAACTGCTCTTTTTCAAGAACAGCTCTGACAGAACGATGGCTTGCCCAAGGTCATCCAGCAGGTGCACATGGAAGAGTGGGGAATCAAACCCGGTTCTCCCAGATTAGAGTCCGCGCATTTAACCACTACACCAAACTGGCTCTGGGTGAGTCGTAGGCTAGAAAACGGTGAGCTAGCTCGCACTAACTCAGCTTGGAGGGAACACTGCACATGACCTAAAGCGCCCCTGACAAATAATCGTCCAGTCTCTGCTTAAACAGCTCCAAGGAGGGAGAGCCGCCAGTCTGGGTTGGCAGTTCCACCACTGGCCTGCCCTTATTGTATGTGTGCGAAGTTACGTCGAGTTTGGTGTCGTGGTTAGGTGCGCGGAGAACTGGGTTTGATTCCCCCACTCCTCCACTTGCAGCTGCTGGATGACCTTGGGCAAGCCACAGTTCTGTCAGAGCTGTTTCTCTCGGGAACAGTTTCTCTCAGAGCTCTCTCAGCCCCGCCTGCCTTGCAGGGTGCCCATTGTGGGGAGGGGGAAGGGAAAAGGAGTTTTTCAGTCGCTCTGAGACTCCTTCGTGTAGTGAAGGGAGGGGTATAAATCCAGCCTCTTCTTCTTCTTCTTCCAGCCTATGGTGACCCTACAATTTAATGACCTCCAAAGCCTCCTGCCATTAACAGCCTTGCCTCAGGCCTCTGTGGCTTCCCTGATGGCATTGATCCACCTCCTGTTGGGTCTCCCTCTTTTCTTGCTGCCTTGAACCTGTCTTCTTGTAATGTGACCAAAGTACGATTGTCTCAGTTTGGTCATTTCAGCTTCTAGGGAGCGTTCGGGCCTGCCTTGATCTAGAACCCACTGATTTGGCTTTTTTGGCGGTCCCCGGGATCCGCCAGACTCTCCTCCGACACCACATTTCAGAGGAATCGACTTTCTTCCCGCCAGGTTTCTTCACTGTGCAACTTTCACACCCATACATCGTTAATGGGGAATCATAGAATGTTAAGAGTTGGAAGGGACCTTGCAGGCCATCTAGTCCAACCCCCTGCACTCTGCAGGAGTGAAGCCGAAAGACCGCCCTACAACGTACCCGGAAGATGGTCGTCCAGCCTCCACTTGAAAGTGTCCAGCGAAGGAGCATCCACCACCTCCCGAGGCAGTCTGTTCCACTGCTCAACCGCTCTTACAGTGAGGAAGTTTCTCCTGACATTTAGCCAGTAACGACTCCCTCGTAATTTCCACCCATTAGATCTAGTCTTGCAATCTGGAGCAAGACAGAGTATATCTGCTCCATCTTCTACACGACAGCCCTTCAAATATTTGAAGATTGCAATCATGTCCCCCTCTAAGCCTTCTCTTTCCCAGGCGAAACAGACCCAACTCTTTCAGCCTTTCCTCGTAAGACTTGGATTCCAACCCTCTCACCGTCCTGGTTGCCCTCTTCTGGACACGCTCGAGCTTGTCAACATCCTTCCTCAAATGTGGTGCCCAAAACTGGACACAGGACTCCAGGGGAGGCCTGACCATAGCAGAATAGAGCGGAACGACCACCTCCCGTGATCTGGACACATTGCTTCTGTGAATGCATCCTAAGATTGCATTAGCTTTCTTCGTAGTCACATGAACCGGCTTACGAACTGAAATTTGTCATGAATTCTGGCTGGTTCGTGCTTCCCAAAGTGATGTTTGCGAACTGAAGAGCCGCTGTGAACTTCCATGAATTTTGGTGCCGTTCGCGAGGGGGCAGAAACAAGGGGTTTAAACGGCTCTGGCCCGTTTAAACCCTGCTTTCTGCTCCTCACGAAAAACAGCTCATGTTTGGTTTAAATGGCTCCGAGCCACTTCACCCCCAGTTTTCTGATTGCTGGGGCTTTCGGCGACAAGCAAAAAGCCGGGGGGATGTGTGTGTGAAGTGGCTCGGAGCCATTGAAACCCCTGCTTTCTGCTCCACGTGGCTGTTTGTGGGGAGCAGAAAGCAGGGGTTTTAAACTTTAAATGGCTCACAAACTGGTTTGGTTTGTGAACCGGCCTATCCGTTCACGGTTCGGTTCATCATTCAACCACGAACTGTACTGCGAAAATGCGGTTCATGCCCGTCTTCGTCATGGCACAGGGATTCCAGTTGTTATAATTTATGTGTGTGTACTGCCCTGTCCAGATTGTCCCTGCTTGTTAATCTGGAGTGAAGGAGCGTGACTTTGGCATCTGTACTCTTAGTTTAAATGGGGTTTCTCAACTCCTTTCCAGTCAATCCCAATTTTAAAGGGCCTCTTTGTACTTCTAGGGGGTGAAACAGGTTCTTCTACCCTGAGAAAGGTCTCCTCCTTAATCTTTTTGATAGGTTTAAGCTGTCGTCTGGCAGGGCAGAGGACTGAAAAGGACTCTGGCTTCCTGCTTAGGTTATCTGTAATCCTCTGCTGGGAGATAAAAGCACAACAGGATCTATGCATTCCTTTGTATGTTAGGCTCTTATACAGGTCACTTTTGAGAACACGAATTTGTCACAAGGCAAGCCATGAGCACATAACCTCAAGCAACTGTCCTGTGCCACCTGTACTTGGAAGGGACTTGGCTTGGCAGCCGCAAAGGTTAAAAGGGATCTGGGTGTTCTGGTTGATCACAAGCTCAACATGAGCCTGCAGTGTGATGCGGCTGCGAAGAAAGCGAATGCAATCTTAGGATGCATTCACAGAAGCCTTGTGTCCAGATCGCGGGAGGTGGTCGTTCCGCTCTATTCTGGTATGCTCAGGCTCACCTGGAGTCCTGTGTCCAGTTTTGGGCACCACACTTTAGGAAGGATGTTGACAAGCTCGAGCGTGTCCAGAAAGGGGGGACCAGGATGGTGAGAGGGTTGGAATCCAAGTCTTACGAGGAAAGGCTGAAAGAGTTGGGTATGTGTAGCCTGGGAAAGAGAAGGCTTAGAGGGGACAGGATTGCAGTCTTCAAGTATTGAAAAGGCTGTCCTGTAGAAGACGGAGCAGATCTATTCTCTCTTGCTCCGGATTGCAAGGCTAGATCTAATGGGTGGCAATTACGAGGGAGTTGTTACCGGCTAAGTATCAGGAGAAACTTCCTAAGAGTGGTTGAGCAGTGGAACAGATTGCCTCGGGAGGTGGTGGATGCTCCTTCGCTGGACGTTTTCAAGCGGAGGCTGGACGACCATCTTCCGGGTATGTTGTAGGTATGTAGGGCTCTCTTTTGGCTCTGCTCCTGCAGAGTGCAGGGGGTTGGACTAGATGACCTGCAAGGTCCCTTCTGACTCTAACATTCTATGATTCCCACAATCCTTTTTGTCTCTCCAAAAGATCTTTGTGGTAGGAGATAAGGGAGCTCCCAGCAGCTTTCTCTCGCATGGGCCGGGGTTTCTGGGTGCAACTTTGGAAGTCTGTGGAAATAAGCTGGAGAGAAAGGAAAAAATGGCCATTTTTGATTTAAGTTGTTTCCCCCCCAGTCTTCCTTGAACACACATGAACCATGCTTTATACTGAATCAGAGCCTTGGACCATCAAATCCAGTATTTGTCTAGCAGCGGCTCTCCGGGGTCTCAGGCAGAGGTCTTTCCCATCACCTGCTGGCAAATCCTTTAACTGGAGATGCCGGGGATCGAACCTGGGACCTTCCGCATGTCAAGCAGAAGCTCTGCCACTGAGCCACGGCCCCATCCCAGATGCTTTACACTGAATCAGACCCTCATAAGAACATAAGAGAAGCCAGTGTTGGATCAAGCCAATGGCCCATCCAGTCCAACACTCTGTCACACAGAGGCCAGAAATACCAGGGGCCACCAGGAGGTCCAGCAGTGGGGCCAGGACACTAGAAGCCCTCCCACTGTTGACCCTCCCCTCCAAGCACCAAGAATACAGTGCATCACTTGCCCCAGACTGAGAGTTCCTCTCTATACCTTGTGGCTAATAGCCACTGATGGACCTCTGCTCCATATGCTTATCTAATTCCCTCTTGAAGCCGTCCATGCTTGCAGCTGCCACCACCTCCTGTGGCAGTGAGTTCCATGAGTTCCTCAGTCCATTAGGGTCAGTATGGTCTACTCAGACCGGCAGCTGCTCTACAAGGTCTCAGGCAAAGGTCTTTCCCATCACCTACTGCTTGACTGGAGATGTCAGGGATTGAACCTGGGACCTTAAGAAGAAGAGAAGAGCTTAGATTTATACCCTGCCCTTCACTCGGAGTCTCAGAGGGATTTACAATCTCCTTTCCCTTCCCCTCCCCACAACAGATACCCTGTGAGATAGGTGGGGCTGAGAGAGCTCTTTCGAGGACTGCCCTTGAGAGAACAGCTCTGAGAGAGCCTGCGACTGACCCGAGGTCACACCAGCAGCTGCACGTGGAGGAGAAGTGGGGAATCAAACCCGGTTCTCCCAGATTTCAGTCCGCACTCCTAACCACTGCACCAAACTGGCTCTCTGCGTGCCAAGCATCCTTCCTACGCTGGCATGTGAATGTTTGAGGCTCGCCAGGCGCCCAGCCACGGCAGCGGTGCGGTGCTGCCTGGTTCCCGAGTACGGGAGGCCGCTTCTCCGATTCTGGCCGGAGTCTCCCATAGATTATGCAGCCATTTCTAGGGGTTCTGCCCAGAAACCAGTGAGATTCAGTCCTTGGGCTGACTTCACGTGGTGCTGTCGAAGTTTCCAGAAACAGCGAGTTTTGTGTGAAGTGACACCGTTTGGTAACGGCAGGTGTTATCTAGGAGCCCTGGGGGCAGAGGAGGTGGAGAGTTGAGCACTTGCAGTGCATGCATGCTGCTCGGGGAGGGAGCAGGAGGCCGAAACAGCCCTGGCAGAGGGCCTTTGCTGGCCCTGGCCCAGTGAAAGAGGGAGGGAGAAAGAGCTGGTTGAAGGAAAGGAGTGCCGCGGCTTCTTCCTTCAATGTCCAGCCAGCCCCCGCTCTACCCCCTTTCAGATGAGTGGCACCGTTCGCATGTGTGACTTGGCCGGGCAGCACCCTCCTTGCCACTGGACTCGGCCACCACAGGCGGGGGGCGCTGAGGAGAGGTGCCCCCCACACCATTGTCTCACTGGGAAAAGTCCTGGCCCCGCTGGTGGACCTCCTGATGGCCCCTGGGTTTTGGCCACTGTGGGACACAGAGTGTTGGACTGGATGGGCCATTGGCCTGATCCAACATGGCTTCTGTTATGTTCTCATGTCTGGGGCTGTGATGCTCTGTCTTCTTGGTGCTTGGTGTGTGTGGGGGGGGAACTGTGGGAGGGCTTCTGGAGTTCTGGCCCCACTGGGGGACCTCCTGATGGCCCCTGGGTTTTGGCCAATGTGTGACACAGTGTTGGACCGGAGGGGCCATTGGTCTGATCCAACATTGGCTTCTCTTATGTTCTCATGTCTGGGGCAGTGATGCTTTCTCTTCTTGGTGCTTGGGGGGCTACAGTGGGAGGGCTCCTGGAGTTCTGGCCCCACTGTTGGACCTTCTGATGGCCCCCGGGTTTTGGCCACTGTGTGACGCAGAGTGTTGGACTGGATGGGCCACTGGCCTGATCCAATGTGGCTTCTCTTAGGTTCTTATGTCTGGGGCAGTGATGCTTCTGTATCCTTGGTACTTGGGGGGCTACAGTGGGAGGACTTCTGGTCCCGCTGGTGGACCTCCTGATGGCCCCTGGGTTTTGTCCACTGTGTGACACAGAGCATTGGACTGGATGGGCCATTGGCCTGATCCAACATGGCTTCTCTGATGTTCTTATGTCTGGGGCAGTGATGCTCTGTATTCTTGGTGCTTGGGGGGGGGCAACAGTGGGAGGGCTCCTGGAGTTCTGGCCCCATTGGTGGCCCTCCTGATGGCCCCTGGGTTTTGGCCACTGTGTGAGAGTGTTGGACTGGATGGGCCACTGGCCTGATCCAACATGGCTTCTGTTATGTTCTCATGTCTGGGGCCATGAGGCTCTGTATTTTTGGTGTTTGGGGGTGTCAACAGTGAGAGGGCTTCTAGTGTCCTGGCCCCACTGCTGGACCTCCTGATGGCCCCTGGTATTTTTGGCCACTGCGTGACACAGAGTGTTGGACCGGAGGGGCCATTGGTCTGATCCATCATGCTTCTCTTATGTTCTCATGTCTGGGGCAGTGATGCTTTCTCTTCTTGGTGCTCGGGGGGCTACAGTGGGAGGGCTTCTGGAGTTCTGGCCCCGCTGTTGGACCTTCTGATGGCCCCCGGGTTTTGGCCACTGTGTGACACAGAGTGTTGGACTGGATGGGCCACTGGCCTGATCCAATGTGGCTTCTCTTAGGTTCTTATGTCTGGGGCAGTGGTGCTTCTGTATCCTTGGTACTTGGGGGGCAACAGTGGGGGCTCCTGGCCCCGCTGGTGGACCTCCTGAGGGCACCTGGGTTTTGGCCACTGTGTGACACAGATCATTGGACTGGATGGGCCATTGGCCTGATCCAACATGGCTTCTCTGATGTTCTTATGTCTGGGGCAAGGGATGCTCTGTATCCTTGGTGCTTGGGGGGACAACAGTGAACATAAGAACATAAGAGAAGCCAGTGTTGAATCAGGCCAATGGCCCATCCAGTCCAACACTCTGTCACACAGCGGCCAAAATATACCAGGTGCCATCAGGAGGTCCAGCAGTGGGAAGGCTCCTGGAGTTCTGGCCCCATTGGTGGCCCTCCTGATGGCCCCTGGGTTTTGTCCACTGTGTGACACAGAGCATTGGACTGGATGGGCTGCTGGCCTGATCCAACGTGGGCTTCTGTTATGTTCTTAAAAGACGCTTTGACCAGAGGCACGCTTCTGCCTCCTGTTATGACCCTTCTGGGGGCTCGGCTGTCTAACGCTCCCTTCCCTTTTTGCCTCCCTGTTAAGTTCTTGCGTGTGACGAAGCAGTACCTGCCTCACCTGGCCCACCTCTGCCTCATCAGCACCTTCTTGGAGGACGGCATCCGGATGTGGTTTCAGTGGAACGAGCAGCGGGACTACATCAACCTGTCCTGGGGGAGTGGTCTCCTCTTGGCTACGCTCTTCGTGCTCCTCAACATGTGTGGGCAGCTAGGTGAGGACCCCCGTTTTGGGGGGCTAGGAGAAAGGAGGCCCGATCCTCTTCAGGGTCCACCGTGAAGTCTGCGTCCCCCGTTGCCTTTTCATCCCAGATATATTATATATATATATTTATTTATTATATATATTATTATATATATGTATACAAAAAACCTTTTATACATGTATTTGGATGTGTGTCAGTGTAATATTGGAGCTACGGGGGCTCAAGTGGTTAAGACGCTGAACTGCAGGCTGTGGAAGGTCAGTAGTTCAGCAGTTCGAGACCCGAGAGTGCCGCATGACGGAGTGAGCTCCCGTCTCTAGTTCCAGCTCCTGCCAACCTAGCAGTTCGAAAGCAAGAAATTGCAAGTAGATAAATAGGTACCGCTCCGGTGGGAAGGTAACAGCATTCCGTGCACTTTGGTGTTTAGTCATGCCGGCCACATGACCACGGAAACGTCTTCAGACAGCGCTGGCTCTTCGGCTTTGAAACGGAGATGAGCACTGCAACCCTAGAGTCGGATTTGACTGGCTTTCGAGCAAGAGAATCTTTAGCTTTACTTTTACATTGTAATATAGAGAACAGTGACCACTGAGGAAGGCCCGAGGGGGCCGAAACGCCTTTGGGCCTAAGTTAAAAAGCGTTTTTACCCATCAAGTGTATTTGCATTAGAAAAGCTTTTTAAGAGTCTGAAATTTAGACTCTTTTCTTTTAATCATAGTATGTTTTAACACGTGTAACCTTAATAAACATTTGTGTTTTTATATTATATGGGGTTAGCTTGACCTTCTTGGTTCGCAGATATATCTTGGGTTAAGTCCCCCCCCTTTTTTTTTTCATTTTTAGTAAAAATGTAGAACAGGAGCTAACAATACGTATCACGAATACCAGAATTGTGGATTATTGTTGCCAGGGTTTTTTTTTGTAGAAAAAACCCAGCAGGAACTCATTAGCATAACAGGCCACACCCAACAGCAGGAACTCATTAGCCTATTAGGCCACACCCCTGACAGCACAGCTCATTGGCATATTAGGCCACACCTCCCATGTTACCCAAAGTGTGGTCATCCAGCCACACCCACCTTTTGCTTCTTATTCTGTTTACCTTGTTTGTTGTCAAAACCCCAGGGCTTTTTTTGGAGCAGGAATTCCTTTGCATGTTAGGCCACACGCCCCTCATGTAGCCAATCCTCATGAGTTTCTGCTGTTGGGTGTGGCCTGTTATGCTAATGAGTTCCTGCTGGGCGTGGCCAACTCGGGAGCCAGCCGGAACGCCGTTCCTGTGCGTTCCTGCCCCAAAATAGCCCTGATTGTTGCTAGAACAGGCTTCTGTATAATCTTTAAAAGACTGTTTTTTCAGACAAAAGATAAACGCCTTGGGGCCATTGGTCAGACTAGGGCATGTGGGAAAAGAAACCCACGTGCTCTCTTTTTGTACATGTTGTGCGGCGACTCAAGGGCCTTCTCTTTCTTTCTCTCTAGCTGGCTGTGTGCTCGTCCTCGCCAGGAAGTTTGTCCCTTACGCGTGCTTTGGCCTCTTTGGAATAATCTTTATGCAGGTGAGTCGGAAAGCGTGAGGAACACGCTTTGGGGCCCGCGGCGAAGAAGGTATCCTTGGAACGAATCGCAAGATCATGCCTGACAGTCTGAGGAAGTGAATTGTTAAGTTATAAAGGCAGGGGTGAATCCAGCCTGGGAATAAGATCCCTTCTCTCCCCCCTCCTTTGCCCACCCTCGCTGCTTTGAGCTTGAGCTGTCTTGGGGTATAGAGAGCAGAGGGCGGGGCTGCCAAACTTCCCAGCCACTGCTCCCGGCCTCTGTAGTCCTCGTCACAGGTACTAGCCAATGCTCCCTCTAAGCTGTAGTCTTCATCACAGCTAGTAGCCAATGCTCCCTCTAAGCTGTGGAGAGCCAGTTTGGTGTAGTGGTGAAGTGCGCGGACTCTAATCTGGGAGAACTGGGTTTGATTCCCCACTCCTCCACTTGCACCTGGCTGGATGACCTTGGGCAAGCCATAGTTCTGATAAGAGCTGTCCGTGAAAAAAGCCGTTTCTGTCAAGAGCTTTCTCAGCCCCGCCTACCTCACAGGGTGTCTGTTGTGGGGAAGGGAAGGAGTTTGTCAGCCGCTCTGAGACACCTTTGGGTAGTGACGGGTGGCGTATAAATCCAATCTCCTCTTCTTCTTCTTCTTCTGTGAGCAACAATTCTACTTTCTGAGCTACCGGCAGCGTTCCCTCTAAGCTGAGTTACTGTGAGCTAGCTCACAGTTTTTTAGCCTCCGGCTCACACATTTTTTCGTCCCAGCTCAGGAAGGGAGGGCTCCAGAGCAAACTGATTTATGCAGCAGCCGAATCGCTCGTTCACAATGTACATTTGTATCTATTTGTTGCTGGATTCATCCACAACTTGAATGCCAGCAGCTCACAAAGCTTCTGCGAGTTAATTCTGGGTAGAAGCTTTCGTGTGAACGCCCACAGTGTATCTGAGGAAGCGTGCGTGGACACGGAAGCTTCTACCCAGAATTAAACTTTGTGGGTCTTAAAGGTGCTGCTGGACTCGAACTCTGTCCTGCTGCGTCAGACCAACATGGCGACACCCCCCTTCCCCGAATTTACCTTTCGTCAAGAGAGGCTGGCAAGCTGGCCATAATGTGGTGTGATGTGATGCCGGCGTCGTCCTCCATCCTTCGTTGTTTTATGTTATTTTTCTGTATGCACTTATGTTGTTTTTATGGTTGTATGGTTTTTATGGTTGTACGGTTTTTATGGTTGTACGGTTTTTATGGTTGTATGGTTTTTGTGGTTGAGCTGCTTCAGCCGGAGGGTGGGATTGAAATCAAGGAAATAAATCAATAAATGTAAATAAGTAAATTTGTCACTTGCCGCCGGCGTCTTTTTGTTTTTTCAGACAATCGCCTACAGTATCTTATGGGACCTCAAGTTCTTGATGAGGTGAGTGGGTCACGGGTGTCCCTTTGGAGTCCCACTGGCTGGCGCTGAAAGAGCACACCCAAGAGGAAGCCGTGAAGCATGCTGCATTGCTTTCGGCTTGAGGGGACCGGGGCGTGGCGTGGCGGGGGAAGCACTGATGCTTTTCGCTGTCGGTAAAGGAGGGTGGCTTGGTGTCGGCAGATGGGTGCCCGAGAAGAAGCCAGCGGCTGGTTCAGTCGCGGGAATGGGTTGCCTCAAAAGAGAACCTGGAAGCCGAGTACCACATGGGCCCAGCCAGTGTTCCCTCTAAGCTGAGTTAGCGTGAGCTAGCTCAAAAAATTTTTAGCCTCCAGCGCACAGATTTTTGTCTTCGCTCAGGAAGGAGGGCTCCCGAGCCAACTAATTTATGCAGCAGCCAAACCGCCGGCTCACAACTTTAATGCCAGGAGCTCACAGAGCAGAATTTTTGCCCACAAGACTCCGCAGCTTAGAGGGAGCCTTGGTTAGGAGAAGCGTTCCCTCTAAGCTGAGTCAGCGTGAGCCAGCTCACAGTTCTTTAGCCTCCAGCTCGCAGATTTTTGTCTTCGCTCGGGAAGGAGGGCTCCCGAGCCAACTAATTTATGCAGCGGCCAAACCGCCCGCTCCCAACTTTAATGCCAGGAGCTCACAAGAGTAGAATTTTTGCTCACAAGCTTAGAGGGATCATTGGGCTCAGCCCCACTTTCTGGCACTCGAGCGGTTTCCACTGTTGCAAACAACCCCTGATGGTGACATGAGCCACCAATCCACTCCCGACCACAAGTTGTTGTTTTGATCCTTCGAGCCGTATTCGGCTTCGGACTGGGGTACCCAAAGGTCCGTCTTCCCCCATATGTCTCTGCCCAGGAGTTAAGATCGCAGGGAGAAACCCTCCTGATTGGCCCGCCGTTTAAAGAAGCTTGTTTGGCATGCACATGAGGCAGGTCCTTCCCGGTGGTGGCCCCGTGATTATGGAACAGCCTCCCAGGGAGGTTTGTGTGGCACCTTCAGCCTCTGTCTTTAGGGAGCAGTTGAGGACGGTTTTGTTCAGGACCGCATTTGACGAAAGCAATCCTGCATTATGGTTTTGGTTCTGTGTTCTCCACGTACTTCATTCCGTACGTTTTGCCTCTTTTTGTTAAGCCGCCTTGAGCTCTGGCGGAAGAATGGCGGCTAATAAACAGCTTTAAAAGGGGATGAGATAGATTCACGGAGGATAGGTCTGTCAGTGGTTAAGAGCCGTGGTGGCTGAGGGGAACCTCCACGTTTAGAGGCAGTCAACCTCTGAATCCCAGAACTAGGAGGCAACATCAGGGGAAGGGTTTGGACTCTGTGCCCTGCTGTTGGCCCTCCAGAGGAACTGGCTGGCCCCTGTGTGAGACGGGAGGCTGGACTGGATGGACCGCTCCCTGGTCTGACCCAGCAGGGCTCTTCTGATGTCTCTTCTCAGGGGAAGGCCTCGGCCTCCCTGCCCTGTTGCTGCCCCTCCAGAGGAACTGGCTGGCCCCTGTGTGAGACGGGAGGCTGGACTGGATGGACCCTCCCTGGTCTGACCCAGCAGGGCTCTTCTGGTGTCCTTCTCAGGGGAAGGCCTCGGCCTCCCTGCCCTGTTGCTGGCCCTCCAGAGGAACTGGCTGGCCCCTGTGTGAGACAGGAGGCTGGACTGGATGGACCCTCCCTGGTCTGACCCAGCAGGGCTCTTCTGGTGTCCTTCTCAGGGGAAGGCCTCAGCCCCTCTGCCCTGTTGCTGGCCCTCCAGAGGAACTGGCTGGCCCCTGTGTGAGACGGGAGGCTGGACTGGATGGACCCTCCCTGGTCTGACCCAGCAGGGCTCTTCTGAGTGTCCTTATCAGGGGGAGGCCTCGGCCTCCATGCCCTGTTGTTGGCCCTCCAGAGGAACTGGCTGGCCCCTGTGTGAGACAGAAGGCTGGACTGGATGGACCCTCCCTGGTCTGACCCAGCAGGGCTCTTCTGGTGTCCTTATCAGGGGGAGGCCTCGGCCTCCATGCCCTGTTGCTGGCCCTCCAGAGGAACTGGCTGGCCCCTGTGTGAGACAGGAGGCTGGACTGGAAGGACCCTCCCTGGTCTGACCCAGCAGGGCTCTTCTGGTGTCCTTCTCAGGGGAAGGCCTCAGCCTCCCTGCCCTGTTGCTGGCCCTCCAGAGGAACTGGCTGGCCCCTGTGTGAGACAGGAGGCTGGACTGGATGGACTCTCCCTCGTCTGACCCAGCAGGGCTCTTCTGGTGTCCTTCTCAGGGGAAGGCCTCAGCCCCTCTGCCCTGTTGCTGGCCCTCCAGAGGAACTGGCTGGCCCCTGTGTGAGATGGGAGACTGGACTGGATGGACCCTACCTGGTCTGACCCAGCAGGGCTCTTCTGGTGTCCTTCTCAGGGGAAGGCCTCAGCCCCTCTGCCCTGTTGCTGGCCCTCCAGAGGAACTGGCTGGCCCCTGTGTGAGACGGGAGGCTGGACTGGAGGGACCCTCCCTGGTCTGACCCAGCAGGGCTCTTCTGGTGTCCTTCTCAGGGGGAGGCCTCGGCCTCCCTGCCCTGTTTTTGGCCCTCCAGAGGAACTGGCTGGCCCCTGTGTGAGACGGGAGCCTGGACTGGAGGGACCCTCCCTGGTCTGGCCCAGCAGGGTTCTTCTGGTGTCCTTATCAGGGGATGGCCTCGGCCTCCCTGCCCTGTTTTTGGCCCTCCAGAGGGACTGGCTGGCCCCTGTGTGAGACGGGAGCCTGGACTGGAGGGACCCTCCCTGGTCTGACCCAGCAGGGCTCTTCTGGTGTCCTTATCAGGGGGTGGCCTCGGCCTCCCTGCCCTGTTTTTGGCCCTCCAGAGGGACTGGCTGGCCCCTGTGTGAGACGGGAGCCTGGACTGGAGGGACCCTCCCTGGTCTGACCCAGCAGGGCTCTTCTGGTGTCCTTATCAGGGGGTGGCCTCGGCCTCCCTGCCCTGTTTTTGGCCCTCCAGAGGGACTGGCTGGCCCCTGTGTGAGACGGGAGCCTGGACTGGAGGGACCCTCCCTGGTCTGGCCCAGCAGGGCTCTTCTGGTGTCCTTATCAGGGGGTGGCCTCGGCCTCCCTGCCCTGTTTTTGGCCCTCCAGAGGGACTGGCTGGCCCCTGTGTGAGACGGGAGCCTGGACTGGAGGGACCCTCCCTGGTCTGGCCCAGCAGGGCTCTTCTGGTGTCCTTATCAGGGGGTGGCCTCGGCCTCCCTGCCCTGTTTTTGGCCCTCCAGAGGGACTGGCTGGCCCCTGTGTGAGACGGGAGCCTGGACTGGAGGGACCCTCCCTGGTCTGACCCAGCAGGGCTCTTCTGGTGTCCTTATCAGGGGATGGCCTCGGCCTCCCTGCCCTGTTTTTGGCCCTCCAGAGGAACCGGCTGGCCCCTGTGTGAGACGGGAGGCTGGACTGGATGGACCCTCTCTGGTCTGACCCAGCAGGGCTCTTCTGGTGTCCTTATCAGGGGAAGGCCTCGGCCTCTCTGCCCTGTTGCTGGCCCTGCAGAGGAACTGGCTGGCCCCTGAGTGAGACGGGAGGCTGGACTGGATGGACCCTCCCTGGTCTGGCCCAGCAGGGTTCTTCTAGTGTCCTTATCAGGGGAAGGCCTCGGCCTCCCTGCCCTGTTGTTGGCCCTCCAGAGGAACTGGCTGGCCCCTGTGTGAGACGGGAGGCTGGACTGGATGGACCCTCCCTGGTCTGACCCAGCAGGGCTCTTCTGGTGTCCTTATCAGGGGGAGGCCTCGGCCCCTCTGCCCTGTTGCTGGCCCTCCAGAGGGACTGGCTGGCCCCTGTGTGAGACGGGAGCCTGGACTGGAGGGACCCTCCCTGGTCTGGCCCAGCAGGGTTCTTCTAGTGTCCTTATCAGGGGAAGGCCTCGGCCTCCCTGCCCTGCTGCTGGCCCTCCAGAGGAACTGGCTGGCCCCTGTGTGAGACGGGAGGCTGGACTGGATGGACCCTCCCTGGTCTGACCCAGCGGGGCTCTTCTGGTGTCCTTATCAGGGGAAGGCCTCGGCCCCTCTGCCCTGTTGCTGGCCCTCCAGAGGAACTGGCTGGCCCCTGTGTGAGACGGGAGCCTGGACTGGAGGGACCCTCCCTGGTCTGACCCAGCAGGGCTCTTCTGGTGTCCTTATCAGGGGATGGCCTCGGCCTCCCTGCCCTGTTTTTGGCCCTCCAGAGGAACCGGCTGGCCCCTGTGTGAGACGGGAGGCTGGACTGGATGGACCCTCTCTGGTCTGACCCAGCAGGGCTCTTCTGGTGTCCTTATCAGGGGAAGGCCTCGGCCTCTCTGCCCTGTTGCTGGCCCTGCAGAGGAACTGGCTGGCCCCTGTGTGAGACGGGAGGCTGGACTGGATGGACCCTCCCTGGTCTGGCCCAGCAGGGTTCTTCTAGTGTCCTTATCAGGGGAAGGCCTCGGCCTCCATGCCCTGTTTTTGGCCCTCCAGAGGAACTGGCTGGCCCCTGTGTGAGACGGGAGGCTGGACTGGATGGACCCTCCCTGGTCTGGCCCAGCAGGGTTCTTCTAGTGTCCTTATCAGGGGAAGGCCTCGGCCTCTCTGCCCTGCTGCTGGCCCTCCAGAGGAACTGGCTGGCCCCTGTGTGAGACGGGAGGCTGGACTGGATGGACCCTCCCTGGTCTGACCCAGCAGGGCTCTTCTGGTGTCCTTATCAGGGGAGGCCTCGGCCCCTCTGCCCTGTTGCTGGCCCTCCAGAGGAACTGGCTGGCCCCTGTGTGAGACGGGAGCCTGGACTGGAGGGACCCTCCCTGGTCTGACCCAGCAGGGTTCTTCTAGTGTCCTTATCAGGGGAAGGCCTCGGCCTCCCTGCCCTGCTGCTGGCCCTCCAGAGGAACTGGCTGGCCCCTGTGTGAGACGGGAGGCTGGACTGGATGGACCCTCCCTGGTCTGGCCTAGCAGGGTTCTTCTAGTGTCCTTATCAGGGGAAGGCCTCGGCCTCCCTGCCCTGTTGCTGGCCCTCCAGAGGAACTGGCTGGCCCCTGTGTGAGACGGGAGGCTGGACTGGATGGACCCTCCCTGGTTTGGCCCAGCAGGGTTCTTCTAGTGTCCTTATCAGGGGAAGGCCTCGGCCTCTCTGCCCTGTTGCTGGCCCTCCAGAGGAACCGGCTGGCCCCTGTGTGAGATGGGAGGCTGGCCTAGATGGACCCTCCCTGGTCTGGCCCAGTAGGGTTCTTCTAGTGTCCTTATATGGGGAAGGCCTCGGCCTCTCTGCCCTGTTGCTGGCCCTCCAGAGGAACCGGCTGGCCCCTGTGTGAGACGGGAGGCTGGACTGGATGGACCCTCTCTGGTCTGACCCAGCAGGGCTCTTCTGGTGTCCTTATCAGGGGAAGGCCTCGGCCTCTCTGCCCTGTTGCTGGCCCTGCAGAGGAACTGGCTGGCCCCTGTGTGAGACGGGAGGCTGGACTGGAGGGACCCTCCCTGGCCTGACCCAGCAGGGCTCTTCTGGTGTCCTTATCAGGGGAAGGCCTCAGCCTCCCTGCCCTGTTGCTGGCCCTGCAGAGGAACTGGCTGGCCCCTGCGTGAGACGGGAGGCTGGACTGGACCTGGCAGGCCTCCCTGGTCGGACCCAGCAGGGCTCTTCTGGTGTCTCTTCTCAGGGGAAGGCCTCGGCCTCTCTGCCCTGTTGCTGGCCCTCCAGAGGAACTGGCTGGCCCCTGTGTGAGACGGGAGGCTGGACTGGATGGACCCTCCCTGGTCTGGCCCAGCAGGGCTCTTCTGGTGTCCTTATCAGGGGAAGGCCTCGGCCTCTCTGCCCTGTTGCTGGCCCTCCAGAGGAACTGGCTGGCTCTTCTGATGTTCTCTTCCATTTCTCTTTCCTCAGGAATTTGGCTCTGGGCGGTGGGCTGCTCCTGCTGCTGGCCGAGTCTCGTTCCGAAGGGAAGTCCATGTTTGCCGGAGTCCCGACCGTGGATGACATCTCCCCGCGGCAGTACATGCAGCTGGGCGGGCGCTTGCTTCTCGTCCTCATGTTCATGACACTGCTGCACTTCGAGCTCGGCGCCTTCACTGTGAGTGTGACCTCCGCCTCCCTGGAGGGGAAGCGTCAAGTTCAGTTGGCATTTCTCCTCTGGGGGAGAGCAGGGTGTGTAGACCAGACTGCCTGCTTGACCAGACTGCTGAAGAGTGGGAGGGACTCCTGGCCCCAGGAACAGACTGCTGAGGGTCCCCTTGGCTCCAGCGGTGGCAAAAGCTAGAAACATTGCTAGACATCGCTAAGAGAGAGAAAGAGGGCCAGTTTGATGTAGTGGTTAAGAGTAGCAGACTGTAATCTGGGAGAACCGGGTTCGATTCCCCACTCGTCCACATGCAGCTGCTGGTGTCACCTTGGGTCAGTCACAAGTTCTATCAGAGCTGTTCTCTCAAGGGCAGTCCTTGAAAGAGCTCTCTCAGCCCCACCTACCTTATGGGGGTGCCTGTTGTGGGGAGGGGAAGGGAAAGGAGATTGTAAGCTGCTCTGAGACTCCAAGGGAAGGGCGGGGTATAAATCCAAATCTTCTTCTTCTAAACGTAGTTTGTGGCCAACGTTCCCCCTGTTCTGGAGTCCTTTCCTAATACAGGTGATTTCTTCCCAAGAACCTGTGTTATCTGTGGCTGTACTGTTGGCAAGGGCTGCAGACTTTCCCGTGCTTTCTTTGAAAAGTCAAGTTACTGATCTGAAATGGCTACAGAATCGGGTGTCTGTGGAAGCCTGGTCTCTGGCTGAGCAGGGCCTTCAGGTTTTTTAGAAAGGGAGGTTCCAGCACCCTGCAATAATGCCTTGCCCTTCCAATGAATAGAAGGATTAAAGTAAATCACGGTTCCCCAACACGGTGCCCGTGGGCACCGTGGTGGCCCCCGGTACCTCCTGCGGCTCCCACCAAGCTTCTCTGAGACTCCAAGTGAAGGGCTGGGTATCAATCCAATCGCCGCCCTCCTCCTCCTCCTCCTCCTCCTCCTCCTCCTCCTCTTCTTCTTCTTCTTCTTCTCCTTCTCCTTCTCCATCTCCTTCTCCTTCTCCTTCTCTCCTCCTCTCTCCTCCTTCTCCTTCTCCTTCTTCTCCTCCTCCTCCTTCTCCTCCTCCTCCTCCTCCTCCTCCTCCTCCTCCTCCTTCTCCTTCTCTTCTCCTCCTCCTTCTCTCCTTCTTCTCCTTCTCCTTCTTCTCGTGTGACCCGACTAACAAGCCTGACAATCAGCCTTCTTCCTTACCCAAAACTGAAAACTTCCCTGGAATCACAAAAGCTGGTTTCTCTGGGGGTCACCGTATTTATTTTAAGCCCTGGGCGCCCTCTGTCCGCACTCACACACGCTCCCCGCCCCCCTTCCGGTCACCTCTCAGAGGAGCCCTGAGGAGAAACGTGGACTTGACCTGCGGCCTTGTCTGTTTTCCCTCCCCAGATCTTCCAGGACATCTTCGGCATGGTCCTCATCATCTTGGTCGCCGTCGGCTTCAAGACCAAGCTGGCCGCTCTGACGCTGGTGGGCTGGCTCCTCGTCGTCAACATGATCCAGAACGCCTTCTGGAGCGTCCCCACCTACCGCCCCCTCCACGACTTCCTCAAATATGACTTTTTCCAGACCATGTCTGTCATAGGCGGCCTGCTCCTGGTGGTGGCCCTGGGACCTGGGGGGGTGTCCATGGACGAGCACAAGAAGAAGTGGTGAAGACGGGTTGGACCGGGGACAGGGGGGCGGGTCGGGAGACGGAGGGCGTTGGCAAGTGGCTTCGACGAGGCCTGTGTAGAATTTTTCTTCCCCCTTTGCTTTACTTTCTTGACGTTTATCGTAGTTCACGGTTGCCTTATCCAGGACGGGGAGGGCTTCTGCCTTCCGTCCTGCCCGAGACGTGTAAATTAAAGCCGAATTGTATACGTTGATTTGCCGATCCTTGCCTGCTTACGGCACGTGAGGCCCCTCCGTGGTCTGCCGTGGCGAAACGTTTATGACGTTAAGAGGCCCAGTTTGAGACGCCGGCTCTCGCGCCCTCCAGACCCGTGTCTAGAGCGCCTGTTGGAGATTGGGGGCGGGGGAGGCCTTGGGAGGCAAGATGGCAGACGTGAAATTTCGGCGTTCCTGATCTCTCCCGACCCTTCTCTGCCGGCGCCTCTGCATATTATGCCTTGCGGCTCTCCAAAACGAAGGTACGACTTCTACCAAATCTTCCCCACTCCCCAGGCGTCTTTGCTGACATTTTGGCTTGCCTACTGAACCGTAACCGGGCTGACTAAAAAAGGCGGGAAACGATGTGGCCTCTGAACCGTAACCGGGCTGACTAAAAAAGGCGGGAAACGACGAGGCCTCTGTCGAAATGGCGTCGAAGCCAAAACGCTGTGATTGAACATAAGAACCTAAGAGAAGCCAATGTTGAATCAGGCCAGTGGCCCATCTAGTCCAACACTCTGTCACACAGCGGCCAAAATATACCAGGTGCCCTCAAGAGGTCCAGCAGTGGGGCCAGGACACTAGAAGCCCCTCCCACTGCTGCCCCCTCCAGCACCAAGAATACAGAGCATCCCTTGCCCCAGACTGAGAATTCCCATCTATACCCTGTGGCTAATAGCCACGGATGGACTTCTGCTCCAGATGTTTATCTAATTCCCTCTTGAAACTGTCCATGCTTGTAGCTGCCACCACCTCCTGTGGCAGTGAATTCCATGTGTCAATCACTCTTTGGGTGAAGAAGTACCTCCTTTTATCCGTTCTAACCCGACTGCTCAGCAATTTCATGGAGTGCCCACGAGTTCTTGTATTGTGAGAAAGGGAGAAAAGTACCTCTTTCTCCACCTGCTCCATCCCGTGCATAATCTTATAAACCTCGATCATGTCACCCCTCACCCGTCGTTTCTCCAAGCTAAAGAGCCCCAAGCGTTTTCACCTTTCTTCATAGGGACAAGAACCATCCGCCTTAAAACTGGAACTCGTCTCATCGGTTCGTCAGATGGAAACCGAAATCCTGACCAAAATGTCATCGCTCGGTATCTTGGAGATTAAATACAGTTCGGTCTTCTACTTCTGCACGGGGACGCGTCCAGGAAGAAGGATGTCGGTTTCTTGCCCTACTTGAAGGAAGAGGAGAAACATAGATACAGGGGAAGGGCATCAAATGCCGGTTGAAATAGGAGGCATTTGGGAGTGTGACATATTCTGTGTATTTTATACTATGGAAAGCTGGAGCGGTTGGAAACGGATTTGTAGGTTGTGGAGAAGGTGGCCCCGTTGTCTTATCTCCTGCACCCAAAAATGGCTGAACCACATCTCCGGAACTCATGAAGCTGCCTTATCCTGAATCTGTCCGACCCGCGGTCCATCAAGGCCAGTATTGCTTACTCAGACTGACGGCGGCTCTCTGGGCTTTCTGGTGCTTTCACATCACCTGCTGTTTGATCGTTTTAATTGGAGATGCCGGAGATTGAACCTGCAGCCTTCTGCGTGCCAAGCAGATGCTTTGCCACTGAGCCCCGGCCTGGCCTTGCCCACAAACTCCAGCCCCTGGGAGCGCTTCTGAATATCCCCAAGGGAAAGAGAGTTCTGCCCTTGAGCCAAGAGGCGGCTGAGCCCCCCAAAGAATGGAGTGAAACCACAGCAAGGGTAAAGTTTAGAACAGGAAAAACATCATTTCCCCTGTAGTAGTTTAGGGATGGAATGAATTGATCGGGGAGATGTCGGGAACTTCTTCTGGGAGTCATTTTGGTGCAGTGGTTAAGTGCGCAGACTCTAATCTGGGAGAACCGGGTTTGATTCCCCACTCCTCCACTTGCACCTGCTGGATGACCTTGGGCAAGCCATAGTTCTGGCACAGCTGTCCTTGAAAAAGAGCAGTTTCTGTCAGAGCTCTCTCAGCCCCCACCTCCCTCACAGGGTGTCTGTTGTGGGGAGGGGAAGGGAAGGGAGTTTGAAAGCCGCTCTGAGACTCCTTTGAGTAGTGAAGGGCGGGGTATAAATCCAATCCTCTCCTCTTGTCAGACTGCCTCTCCTCTCCCCTTCCCTTCCCTTCCCTTCCCTTCCCTTCCCTTCCCTTCCCTTCCCTTCTCTTCTTTTCCAAGATATGGGAGCACATCCAACCCGGGGTGCCTTTTAAGACTGCTTGTCTCAGAGCGGAGGCCTGGGCGAGGTGGCTTCCCAGTTCCTTCCAGTGCCAAAATTATATGAGCCAGTAAGACCAGTGTGCCGCAATATGTGGCGTTCTGTGAAGACACTGGCGCCAAAGCTGCAATTCTTCCACAGTATGTCCTTCTGGTGGAGTCGAACAAGTTAAGATCTCCCTTCGTGAACACACCCTGGTTTTTGTAATTGTCCAAATGACTAACTGCCCGTCTGTCCTGATGAGCACTGGAAAGGTTATTTTTCCATTTGCGGTCGGCCGTCTTGACCTGCCAGCATTCTGCAAAAGGTGTTCTCTGCTCCGTGTCCATGTTTTCCTTAACGGGAATCCCTTATCGCATACAGAATTTTTGGAATCCAAGGTGTTGTACCGAGCTGTGTAGGAGGGCCCCTTCCCTAAGAAGCCTAGAGAGCCAGTCTGGTGTCGTGGTGAAGTGCGCGGACTCTAATCTGGGAGAACCAGGTTTGATTCCCCACCCCTCCACTTGCAGCTGCTGGATGACCTTGGGCAAGCCCTAGTTCTGGCACAGCTGTCCTTGAAAAAGAGCAGTTTCTGTTAGAGCTCTCTCAGCCCCACCTACCTCACAGGGTGTCTGTTGGTGTAGTGGTTAAGTGTGCGGAATCTAATCTGGGAGAACTGGGTTTGATGCCCTGCTCCTCCACTTGCAGCTGCTGGATGACCTTGGGCAAGCCATAGTTCTGGCACGAGCTGTTCTTGAAGAAGAGCAGTTTCTGTCCGAACTCTCTCAGCCCCACATACCTCACAGGGTGTCTGTGGTGAGGAGGGGGAAGGGAAAGGAGCTTGTAAGCTGTTCTGAGAGTCTCGAGTGAAGGGCAGGGTATACATCCAGTCTCCTCTTCTTCTTCTTTCTTACATGACCATGGAAATGCTGATTGCCATGTTGGGGTCAGGAAGCAATTTTTGCTCCAGGCCAGTTTGGCCTGGGATCCTGGAGGTTTTTGTAAATTTCTGGGCCTGGAGCAGGGATCACTGGGGGTGTGTATGGGGAGGTGGTATTTGTGAATTTCCTGCATTGTGCAGTGGGTTGGACTAGATGACCCTGGAGGTCCCTTCCAACTCTATGATTCTATGAAATGAGTTAACTGCTTGTCTGGCCCAGAGAGCACGGGAAAGGTTATTCTTCCATTTGCGGTCAGCTGTTCTGACCTGTCAGCATTCTGCAAAAGGTAGTTCTCTGCTCTGTGTCCCGTGTTTTCTCTAACGGGAGTCCCTTATCACATACAGAATTTTTGGAATCCAAGGTGTTGTACGGAACATGTTGGACCGGGGACCCTTCCCTACAAAGCTTACAGCATCCATCGGGGTCCCCAACCTTTTTGAGTCTGCTGGCGCATTTGGAATTCCAACACCGTGTGGTGGGCGCAGCCCCAAAATGGCTGCCACGGGAGGCGGGGCCAGCCGCAAAACGATTGCCAAAGCTTAACTTCAGTGGTGGCAGCTGCGGCGGAAGCAACCTTTTTTTTGAAAGTCTGCACAACCAATCAAATTTCCAGTGGCCAATCAGAAGTCTTGTTGGGCAAAAGACCTGCCCGGCCCCACCCACTTCCTGAAAACACTTGGCGGGTGCCAGAAAGGGTGATAGCGGGCACCGTGGTGCCCAGGGGCACCGTATTGGGAACCCCTGATCTACATTTTGAGGGGGGGGGGACAAGGGATGGATGTGAGGCATATATTTTGGCTTCTCTGGGAGGGAGGGACGTGGGGGTCAATTCCCGAAGCAGGATTTGAAGGAGATGGAAATCGGCACCACGCAAGTGTTTTGACGAGAGGTTTCCTGGCGGAAGAGGCAGGATGGTTTGAGGAAGGAGGAGGCTTGTGACGGGAGGAAGATGGAGGGAGGGCCAGGCTGAGGTGTTGGGCTTCGCTCTGCAGTGGTCAGACCTCGTCTAGAGCAGTGTTTTTCAACCACTGTGCCGTGGCACACTAGTGTGCCGTGAGATATTGTCTGGTGTGCCGTGGGAAAAATTCCAATTTCACCCGTAACATATGAACAATTATAAAATAAAGTATTATTATTTCATAATAAAGTAATTATAAAATAATTTCTTTGTGTTTATTTGATTCCTATTCAAGAGAATTACTTTATATATAGTCAATATAGGCACAGAGTTAATTTTTTTTAACATTTTCTAATGGTGGTGTGCCTCGTGATTTTTTTCATGAAAAAAGTGTGCCTTTGCACAAAAAGGTTGAAAAACACTGGTCTAGAGTAAGGTGTTCAGTTTTGGGCTCCACATTTTAAGAAGGATGTAGACAAGCTGGAGCGTGTCCAGAGGAGAGTGACGAAGACGGTGAGGGGTCTGGAGACCAAGTCCTGTGAGGAAAGGTTGAAGGAGCTGAGCATGTTTAGCCTGGAGAGGAGACGACTGAGAGATGATATGATCACCATTTTCAAGTCCTTGAAGGGCTGTCATCTACAGGATGGGGCAGAGTTGTTTTCTGTTGCCCCAGAAGAACCAACAGGTTGAAATTAAACCCGAAGAGTTTTCGGCAAAGCATGAGGAAGAACTTCCTGACAGTCAGAGCGGTTCCTCGGTGGAACAGGCTTCCTCAGGAGGTGGCGGGCTCTCCTCTGGAGGTTTTCAGGTGGAGGCTAGGTGGCCCTCTGACAGCCATGCTGACTCTGTGAACTTAGGCAGATCATGAGAGGGAGGGCAGGACAGGTTGCCTCAATGCTTAGTTCTCCTGGCCCTTTCTTACATGTCCAGGGAAATGCCGATTGCCACTTCGGGGGTCCGAAGCTATTTTTCTCCAGGCTGGTTTGGCCAGGGATCCTGAAGGTTTTTGTCACCTTCTGGGCATGGAATAGGGGTCACTCGGTTTGTGTGTGGGGGGAGGTATTTGTGAATTCCCTGCATCGTGCAGGGGGTTGGACTAGATGACCCTGGAGGTCCCTTCCAACTCTGTCGCTCTGTGATTATGTGCAAGGAGTTTGTGGTGTGGGCGGACCAGGATAAGAACCCACATAGGCCTTGGTAGGCTACGGCTCTGTACACCTGGGGGAGAAGGCAACGGAAGGGTGTGTGCTGAATGCTGCCCGATCTCGTGACAGGGTGTTTCCTCCTCGAGGTCTCGTGGGCTCAGAGGCTGGCCGTACGCTTGGGGTCTCTCCACCTGCCCAGAATGCAGGTCGCCGGTCCCAATGAAAGGGTTCCAGAAGTACGGAATTTATTCAATGATTGGTACGGCTGCCAAATCCAAATTGGGAAATTCCTGGAGATTTGGGGGTGGCGACTGGGGAGGGGAGGGGTTTCGGGAGAGGAGGGACCTCATCAGGGTATAATGTCATAAAGTCCCCCCTCCAAAGTAGGTGTTTCCTCTGGGAGAACTGTCCCCCGTCAGCTGAAATTAAGTTTTAATTCTGAGAGATCTCCGGGCCCCACCTGGAGGCTAGACAAACGTAAAGAAACGCCGTGTTAGAACAAAACACGCTCTACTAATATGCACTTGTGTCTTCATATATTGATTTATATGTATATTGATTTATATAGGTAAAGGTAAAGGTTCCCCTGCTCGAAAGCCAGTCGAATCCGACTCTAGGGTTGCGGTGCTCATCTCCGTTTCAAAGCCGAAGAGCCAGCGCTGTCCGAAGACGTTTCCGTGGTCATGTGGCTGGCATGACTAAACACCAAGGCGCACGGAACGCTGTTATTTATTTATGTTATTTATTGATTTATATAGATTTATATAGATGAATATATATATATATTCAGGGCTCTTTTTGTAGTAGGAACTCCTTTGCATATTAGGCGACACACCCCTAATGTAGCCAATCCTTCAAGAGCTTACAGTAGCCCCTGTAAGAAGAGCTCTCTAAGCTCTTGGGGGATTGGCTACATTAGTGTTGGACTAGATGGGCCATTGGCCTGATTCAACATTGGCTTCTCTTACGTTCTTATGTTCTTGTGTTCAGTGGGTGATTTTACTTAGGGGCAACTGCAAGGCTTGCTGCACGCCGGAGGCTTCTTGCGTTATGGAAGAGAGCGTTCTTGAGCGACAGGGTCCAGAAAATGAGACTCCCCGTAACGATGCCCGAGGCTTTTTTACTTTCAGATGCCTGCCTAGCACGGTCATGCTGGGTATCCAGTAGGAAGCAGCCCTCCCCTGCAGCCATGAGTGGTCGCAGAAGCTGCTAGACCAGTCCCGTGCCCTCACCGCCGGTCTCCAGGCGACACTGTGACCTTGTTACCAGGGACAAGGATACTAAATGCTCCACGTGCAGTTCCTGGTTTAGCATGAGACTGCATGAAGAAAGAAGGAACTTTAGAAACACAAAACTGCATTTTCGGGTAAACTCTGGGCCTCCCCAAATGACGTACCTGTGACTGGCTGAGCGTCCCCTCCCAGGCGGCCTAAAATGGTGGCAGGCCTGAAGATTTGTTTTAAGTGCTGTAGATACACACCCTCCAAGGGCTAGCGCTTGAACACGTAAAGCTGCTTCTACCGAGTCAGAGCTTTTTGGTCCATCAAGGTCAGTATATGATGGGGTCCGAACTGGCAGAGACTGACCGAGAGAGAGATCTTGGGAGTCGTAGTGGATGACTCGCACAAAATGTCGAGACTCTAATGTGCGACTGCAATAAGAAAGGCCAACGCTATGCTGGGGATTATTAGGAAGGGGATTGAAAACGAAGCAGCCGGTATCATCATGCCCCTGTATAAATCGATTGGTGCGACCTCATTTGGAGTACCGTGTGCAGTTCTGGTCACCACATCTCAAAAAGGATATTAAGTAAAGGCAAAGGTTCCCTTGCTCGAAAGCCAGTCGAATCCGACTCTAGGGTTGTGGTGCTCATCTCCGTTTCAAAGCCGAAGAGCCAGCGCTGTCCGAAGACGTTTCTGTGGTCATGTGGCCGGCATGACTAAACACCAAGGCGCACGGAAATAGCATTGGGAAAAGTGCAGGAAAGGGCAACTAGAATGATAAAACGGTTGGAACACCTTCCCTACGAAGAAAGGTTAAGATGCTTGGGGCTCTTTAGCTTGGAGAAACGACAGCTGAGGGGTGACATGATTGAGGTTGATAAGATTATCCATGGGATAGAGCAGGTTGAGAAAGAAGTCCTTTTCTCCCTTTCTCACAAGACAAGAACTCGTGGGCACTCCATGAAATTGCGGAGCAGTCGGGTTAGAATGGAGAAAAGGACAGTCCTTCTTCACCCAAAGAGTGATTAACACATGGAATTCACTGCCACAGGAGGTGGTGGTGGCTACAAGCATGGACGGCTTCAAGAGGGGATTGGATAAACATGGAGCAGAGGTCCATCAGTGGCTATTAGCCACAAGGTATAGATGGGAACTCTCAGAATGGGGCAAGTGATGCTCTGTATTCTTGGTGCCTGGGGGGGGGCAGCAGTGGGAGGGCTTCTAGTGTCCTGGCCCCACTGGTGGACCTCCTGATGGTCGCTGGTATTTTTGGCCACTGTGTGATGCAGAGTGTTGGACTGGATGGGCCATTGGCCTGATCCAACATGGGCTTCTCTTTATGTTCTTATGTGTGCAAATTACCTGGGCTGGTATCGCCACCTAGTGGCAGAGACTCAGTCAAGCATTTGATGAACAACCTAGAATGGGCACAACAAAATGCAAAGAAGTCCGGAATTGGTGATTTTCTTGGTTTATACAAAGGCTTGCCAACTCCGGGTTGGGAAGCACCTGGGGAATTTAGGGGTGGAGTCTGGGGAGCGTGCAGTTTAGAAAGGGGAGGGACCTGCAGCGGGGTACAATGCCGTAGAATTCACCCTCCAAAGCGGCCATTTTCTCCAGGGGGACCGATCTCTGTTCCCTGGAGATCAGTTGTTGTAATCCCAGCTCCAGCCACCACCTGGAGGCTGGCAACCGTATGAAAACCACCATCCTCCTACAATACATCGATTAGCAGCTGCTGTGTGTGAAATAAGAACATAAGAGAAGCCCATGTTGAATCAGGCCAGTGGCCCATCCAGTCCAACACTCTGGATCCTAATTGTTTTTATTTCTGCCAGACAATTTGTTCATAACGAACATCTCTCTTTGGGTTGGATAAAAAGCATGGACAGTTTCAAGAGGAAATTAGATAAACATCTGGAGCAGAAGTCCACCAGTGGCTATTAGCCACAGGGTATAGATGGGAACTCTCAGTCTGGGGCAGGTGATGCACTCTATTCTTGGTGCTGGAGGGGCAGCAGTGGGAGGGCTTCTGGTGCCCTGGCCCCATTGCTGGACCTCCTGATGGCACCTGGTATATTTTGGCCGCTGTGTGACAGAGTGTTGGACTAGATGGGCCATTGGCCTGATCCAACATTGGCTTCTCTTATGTTCTTATGTTCTTATGTCTTCAGCAAGTCCAGATAATTGGCCACAGGCTGTACCAGGGAGTCCTGGGTCTTAACTGGGGTCCCTAACCTTTTTGAGCCTGCGGGCGTCTTGGGAATCCTGACACAGTGTGGCGGCTGCAGCCACAAAATGGCTTCCACAGGAGGTGAGTCAGCCACAAAATGGCGGCCACCAGAGGTGGTGCTGTCCACAAAATGGCGGCCACCAGAGGTGGTGCCGTCCACAAAATGGTGGCCACCAGAGGCGGTGCCGTCCACAAAATGGTGGCCACCAGAGGCGGTGCCGTCCACAAAATGGTGGCCACCAGAGGCGGTGCCGTCCACAAAATGGCGGCCACCAGAGACGGTGCCATCCACAAAATGGCAGCCACCAGAGGCGGTGCTGTCCACAAAATGGCTGCCACCAGAGGTGGTGTCATCCACAAAATGGCTGCCACCAGAGGCGGTGCCGTCCACAAAATGGCGGCCACCAGAGGTGGTGCCGTCCACAAAATGGCTGCCACCAGAGGTGGTGCCGTCCACAAAATGGCTGCCACCAGAGGTGGTGCCGTCCACAAAATGGCTTCCGCGGATTACCTTCTTTTATTGTTTATTTTTTTTAAATCTATTTTTTATTTCCAAATTTTTCAACAAACAAATCACAAACCAAGCAATAAAGCCACTGAAGGGACACAGAAACCAGTTCAGAACCACAATAACAAACACCAGGTAATTCAGGAGCAGAGGCTGAGACCAATGTGAAAGAGAAGTTCCAAAGTGCAACATTTTTAAGAAGGTCTTACCAAGCGAAGACGAGAACAGAATTCTGACTGGACACGTTCAAGCATTTAACAGTCACTGCTTTACACAGGGCGACTCTGCCAATAGCGTACATTCTCGGTTACACATAACGACGTTTTAATAGTGTGCAACAGGGAAGTCAAAAATAAATTAGGTCGGGGTAAAATCTATTTTTTGGAAGGCTATCGTTTGTAGTTAGATAGGAGACTACTGGGAACCGAAGAGCAATAAACTTTCAAGCACGCAGTGAAGTGGTGGCAGTGGCTATTAAAGCTATTAAAAAAAAAAGTCTGCACTGCCAATCAAATGACCAATGGCCAATCAGAAGCTTTGTGAAGTACCCAGGAGGATGAGCTAGGGTTACCAACTTTGGGCTGGAAAATTCCTGGAGATCTGGGGCAGTTTGGGGGATGGAGGGGTATAATGCCATGGATTTCCCAACCTCCAAAGCTCTGTAATAATAATAATAATAATATACTTTATTGTCATTGTACATAGTACAGATCAGTTTCACAAGGGTGGCCGGGTTGGTATGCAGTAGAAGAGACATTCGAGTCCAGTAGTGGCACCCTAGAGACCCAAAAGATTTTTGGGACCGTTTCTGAGAATTGAAGCTCCTTTTATCAGATGAGTTGTAATTCCTGGGGGAAATGTGGATCTACGTGTACAAATCTCTCCATGTTCTCCTTAGGGCTTTTGCTATATGTTTTTGGTCATGTCCAAACTGGCCACTGTAGCTCCTGCCCACGAAAAGCATGTAGGGTAATCAACTAGGCTTACCAACCTCCAGGTAGCACCTGGAGATCTCCGGCTATTACAGCTCATCTCCAGATGACAGAGATCAGTTCCCCTGGAGGAAATGGCTGCTTTGGAGGGGGGACTCTGTGGCCTTGTGCCCCACTGAGGTTCAGGGATGCCAGCCTCCAGGTGGGACCTGCGGATCCCCTGGAATTACAACTCACTGCCAGACTGCAGAGATCAGTGCCCCTGGAGGAAATGGCTGCTTTGGAGGGGGGACTCTGTGGCCTTGTGCCCCACTGAGGTTCAGGGATGCCAGCCTCCAGGTGGGGCCTGGGGATCCCCCGGAATTCCAGCTCATTCCCAGACTGCAGAGATCAGTTCCCCTGGAGAGAATGGCTGCTTTGGAGGGGGACTCTGTGGCTTTGTGCCCCACTGAGATTCAGGGATGCCAGCCTCCAGGTGGGGCCTGGGGATCCCCCGGAATTCCAGCTTCTCTCCAGACTACAGAGATCAGTCCCCCTGGAGAGAATGGCTGCTTGGGGGGGGGGGCTCTGTGGCCTTGTGCCCCACTGAGGTTCAGGGATGCCAGCCTCCAGGCCCCACCTGGAGGCTGGCATCCCTGGACCTCAGCGGGGCACGAGGCCACAGAGTCCCCCTCCAAAGCAGCCGTTTCCTCCAGGGGAACCGATCTCTGCAGCCTGGAGAGGAGCTGCAATGCAAGGGTTGGGAGGGGGAAGATCCCCAGGCTTGCCCCCCCGCCGGGAGGCTGGCATCCCTCCGAGGCAGCCCTCCCTCCTCCGGGCTCTTGGCCCCGCCTCCCTCCCTTCCCCTGGGCCCGGCGCGGGCTGATGAGCAGCAGCCGAGGAGGCGGGGCGTGTCGAAGCAGTGGCGTCGCGTCGGAGCTGAGTCGCGCCGAGGTCAGTCGGGCCGCCCGGGCGGTCGCCATGGGAACCGACGGCTCTGTCCCCTCCCCTGCAGCCCCTGGGCGGGGCAAGCGGGAGGAGGGCGGGAGGAGGGGGGCGCGAGGAGGGGCTGCCTTGCACCCCCCATCCGCAATCTCCCGGAGGCGCCCAATGCGGGGCTCCTCCTTTGAGGCCAGCCTTACGACGACAGCCCTGCGAGGTAGGCCGTCGCCGCCCTCCTTGGGGAAGGGGGCGGCGAGGGCCACGCGGAGCTGGTGGGGGGCGGCCCCGGTCTGGCGCTGGGGAAGCAGAGAAGGAACAGGGGCTCCCTCCGCCCTAAGCCCCTGGGGTGCAGCAGTGCTCCCTCCCAGCTTGGGAGCAAAAATTCTACTTTTTGAGCTGCTTTGGCATTAAGGTCCTGAGCGGGCAGTTTGGCTGCTGCATAAACCGGTTTGCTCTGGAGCCTCATCCTTCCTGAGCTAAGACAAAAATGGGTGAGCCAGGCCCTAGCCAGGATTTTTTAATTGAGGGGCTTTTAAATAAGTCAGGGGGCAGCCTGCACAGACCCCTGCACAGGCCTCCAAGGGAGCACCTGGGCTGGATGGGAAGTCGGAGGGGGGCCTTGGCAGTAAGTCAGGGGGCCAGGCCCCAGGATGCCCCACTGCTGGACCTCCTGAGGGCCCCTGGTATTTCTGGCCACCGTGTGACACAGAGTGTTGGACTGGATGGGCCATTGGCCTGACCCAACACTGGCTTCTCTGATGTTCTTATGTCTGGGGCAAGGGATGCTCTGTATTCTTGGTACTTGGGGGGGGGCAGCAGTGGGAGGGCTTCTAGTGTCCCGGCCCCACTGCTGGACCTCCTGATGGCACCTGGTATTTCTGGCCACTGTGTGACACAGAGTGTTGGACTAGATGGGCCATTGGCCTGATCCAACATTGGCTTCTCTTATGTTCTTATGCTGTAGCTATGGGCCTGGTGTGAGCCGAAGGCTGAAAACGGTGAGCTGGCTCACGCTCACTCAGCTTAGAGGGAACACTGGTCGAGTGAGTGAGAATCCTTCCTGGTGAGCCACTGGGCGTTAAAGTTGGTGAGCGGGCCATTTGGCCAATTAGTGGGCTTCCTGAGGAGGTTTGGGGAGGGCGCCCCCCCGAGGTATAATCCCGTCCGCCTTCCAGAGCAGCCATTTCCTCCAGGAGAACCGATCTCTGCCGTCTGGAGATCGGTTCAAGATGGGCAGCCGCGTTAGTCTGCCTGGGCAGGGGGAAAGAGCCAGAGTCCAGGAGCCCCTAAACGGCGAACAATATTTGTGGCGGGGGGAGCTTTCGGGACTCACTGGCTCCCTTCTTCAGAGAGAGATCCCTTGTAATTCCAGGAGATCTCCAGGTCCCAGCTGGAGGAGGTTGTCAACCCTGAAGCAGGGTATTGTAATTACCGTGTGTGCGTGTGTGGGGAGGATGTTGGGCTCGCTGCCACCAGGGCCAGGGCCTTCTCAGTGGTGGTTCCGTATTGGTGGAACGAGCTCTTGGAGGAGATCAGGGCCACGCGAGACCTTCTGTGGTTCTGCCGGGCCTGCGAGACGGCGCTCTTCCACCAGGCTTTCAACTAAGGAGCCACCTCACTACGACCACCAACAATTGTAATACCGATCCTGGCCCTTAATGTTAACATCTGACCTGTGCCGTCGCGCGACTTGGGAAGATTACTGAGCTGAAAAATGTATGTATGTATGTATGCACCCAAATGGCAGATGTGAGGCTTAGCGAAGAGAGAACCTTGTAGTCGAACGGAGTTTGGGTCGGGATCTTTCAGCCAGTATCTCGCACCCGGTCCCCGACGGCAGCCGTCTCCTCAAAACCGGTCGCCCGGGAACGAGGAAATAAATGGCGTTGCATACGGCGCATGCCTAAAATGTGACCTTCTTCTGCGCGCTTTCATTCGTTAGCCACATTCATGCCCCTCGTGAGAATATAAATTTTGTAAAATAAATAATAAAGAAACATGCTGTTGTCGTCCACTGGCCCCAACTTCTCGGGTCAGTGGTTAATTTCTAAAAAGAAAGAAGAAGAGAAGAGATTGGATTTATACCCCGCCCTTCACTATCCAA
The DNA here is from genome assembly GCA_029375565.1 of Gekko gecko. NCBI lineage: Eukaryota > Metazoa > Chordata > Lepidosauria > Squamata > Gekkonidae > Gekko > Gekko gecko. The sequence goes on from JAPDNY010000002.1 coordinate 264,468,041, forward strand.
AGGCGTCTCAGAGTGGCTGACAAACTCCTTTTGCTTCCCCTCCCCACAACAGACACCCCTGGCAGAAACAGCTCTTTTTCAAGGACAGCTGTGCCAGAACTATGGCTTGCCCAAGGTCATCCAGGAGGTGCAAGCGGAGCAGTGGGGAATCAAACCCAGTTCTCCCAGATTAGAGTCCGCGCACTTAACCACTACACCAGACGAGGCTTGTCGCGATGTCTGTGGGCTGGGTGTGATTATGCGCTGGTAAAGGCCTGGCGCTTCACACATGGCAAAAGGCACGTGCTGTTGCTAAGCGACCACAAAAGCAGGGACTGGGCCTGAAACTTGGCCGGGGCGTTGCGCACTCCGAAGGGCAACGCCTGTTCTTCCTGCACTGAGACAATCCTAGGCAGTAACTTTCTCCTTTTTTACTCGCAGATTTGCCGGTTCCAGCCAGTGGACTAGACCGCTGCCGCCATGGTGAGTACACTGGATTTTTTTGGAATGTGTCCACACAGTCATGAAGGTTTCCATCCCCACCCCCACGACCTTAACTGAGCCATTGGTCCTTTTGTGGTGTGGACTGCAGCGAGAAGTGTCTAACACATTGTGGAGATGCCAGTTGGCCTAACCCACCTCTCTGCAAGAGGATGTGAATTTTGGCAGATCCCTGAGAGGGAGGGCAGGGAGGGTTGTCTCAGTGCTTAGTTCTCGCGGCCCTTTCTTACACGCCCAGGATAATGCCGATCGCTACTTTGGGGGTCAGGAAGGAATTTTCCTCCAGGCCAGATTGGCCCCGGGGATCCTGGATTTTTGTTGCCTTCCTCTGGGCATACCGGTGTCAGTCAAACACCAGACTTCATAAAGAAGATAGCGTTTATTGAAAGCAGTTCTAAAGGCACGGTAACATCTCTTTGTCAGTGATGGCTAACTCTAAGGAGACACCCACAGTTATACCAGCTTGAAATGCCCCCCCCTATCTACCAATAGTCACTAAGCCCGTGCGCAGGAAAAGGTGCGAAAGTACTAAAGCAGTAAATAACCAAAATGCCCCAGAGCTGTCCCAGACAGAGGAAACCAGAACTGTGAGACCAAGGACATTTGGTGAGATAACAGAGTGCCCAGGCAGTGGAATTCTGAATCTCCTAGGCAACCTGCACACCTCCCTACATTCCAGAGCGTGAAAAGTTGCAGACCATCCCTCCCTCCTACCCTTCCATCCATCCGATGTCAGGATTACCTGACAACTGGAGGGGTCAGTGGGGGAGATAGCTGTGAATTTCCTGCGTTGTGCAGGGGGTTGGACTAGATGACCCTTGAGGTCCCATCCAGATTTATGTTTCTGTCTTTCTACGAACTGGGCGAATAGCCCTGCGCCGTTCCGTCTGTATGTGGCCGCCCTGCCGGATGAGAACTTTTAGAGAGCAGAAACCATCTGCAGTTTTTACCTTGAGGTAGCTTTCGGTATGATTGTTTCCCTTTAAAACCAAATGAACTTGAGTTGATATAGAATAATTGGCCATTTGGGGCCAGTTCGCATTGGACAAGCAGCCCCCAGGACGTGCCTTGGGAATGGCTTATCGTTTTTAAAAACCAAAATAAGGCCCCGTGCGTATGAACTGGCAGTTCTGTAAGCGGACTGGGTACGTAGCTAGGATGGTTGCAGCCCGTGTTCCCCCTAAGCTGAGTTAGTGTGAGCCAGCTCACCGTTTTTAGCCTCCGGCTCACGTATTTTGGTCTCCGCTCAGGAAGGAGGGCTTCAGAGCAAACTAATTTATGCAGCAGCCCAATCGCTCGCTCACAACTTTAATGCCGGTAGCTTACAAAGTAGAATTTTTGCTCACAGGAGTCCACAGCTCAGAACAGGGGTGTTGAACTCATTTGTTTTGAGCTCCATGTGTGTCATAAAATGTAGTGCCAGGTAGCGGAGATATAAACTTTATAAAGGACACAAACACAAAGGGGTTTTTTTTACTCAAAATAAAAACATGCTTGAAACATCAGCACTCTTGCAATACTTTGTTTATTGAACAGTGTCTGATCAATGACACCTCTTGCTCTGAATTATTGCGTCAAAATGTCTGTGCTGTTGCAATCCTGAGTATGCCATTCAGGTGTGTATCTGTAAGCTACAAACCTGCGGTGACGCAGCAGCAGCAGAACTGGAAGGAGAAGCAGAAGACAGCCAGTTCCACTGAGGGCCTGATAGAAGCCCTCCAGGGGCCTCATATGGCCCCGGGCCTCATGTTTGACACCCCTGGCTTAGAGGGAGCATTGGTTGCAGCCACATAGACGGTTCCCATGTGGAAGGGCTGGTTCAGACGTGCGGTGCCCCCTGGTAGTCCCTTGCAAGTCTGTGGGGCTTCTGGGAAGAATCGTGTCAGACATGACCCGGACCAAAATGGCAGCTCTCGTTTGAATAATGTGAGTGCTTTGATCAAGCCACAAAAGTTAGGGAGGGAGAAGTTAGCTCAGCAATTAGTCTCTAGTGTAATCCATTCCTTTATCCAGCCTAGGGCTGCCGCCTGGTAATATAAAACCCAATTTGCCATACCAAATCCTCCTCTTTGTTTCCTATCTTGTGTAACTTTACGACTAATCCTTTCTTGTTTATTGTTCCATATGAATTTGCTACACATTTTTCCCAGTTCCCGAAAATAATTATCTTTTCTTATAATCGGTAAATTTTGAGCTAGGAATAAGAATCTAGGTAAGACATTCATTTTTATGACCGCTATTTTCCCCATCAATGAAAGTTTTAAATCTTTCCACCGTTGCAAATCCTTTTTCATTTCCGTCAAAAGTTTGGTATAGTTATCTTCTAACAATGTGCTATTCCTGTTAGATATTATGATGCCTAGATACTTGACCTCCTTTACCAACCCCATCTTAGAAGCATTCCTAATTTGATTCCTTTGCGAATCTGTGCAGTTTTTCACTATAATGTTTGATTTCTTAAGATTAATCGTGAGCCCTGCTATTTGACCATATTCTTGTATGATTCCTATTAAATCCATCAGTGATATTGTTGGGTTTTCTAGCTCAGCAATTAGTCTCGATGGCTAAATGGAACTTCCTTGTTTCAGAGGCAGTGTGTCTGCGAATACCAGATGGTGGGAGACACACAAGGGGAGAGAGCTGGCGCTTTCGTCCCCCTCTCTGGGAAGCCCGACAACCGGGCACGGAGGCCGAGGAGGCCTCCTGCCCTGGTACCGGGGCTCAGAGGTTGACTGCCCCCGAATGGGGAGGTTCCGTTTCGTCACCACCAGTGTTCCCTCAGGAAGGGATGGCTCCAGAGCGGACTAATTGGTGCTGCAGCCAAAATCGCTCGCTCACAACTTTAATGCCAGTGGCTCACAAAGTAGAATTTTTGCTCACAAGACTCCATAGCTTAGAGGGAGAATTGGTCACCATAGCTTGTAGCCACTGATGGACCTTCTCCCCGGGAATTTCTCCGATCCCCTTTTCAATCCATCTGTCTGAATCTGTCAAGACGGATGTTCTGTGGCTGGGTAGGGGGCAGGACTCAGGTTTGGGGCTGGTTCCCAGCTCTTGACAGTGTGCCCTTAACACCGGCACAAAAGAGGGTGGCGGGGGGAACTGAACCGAAGAAGAAGAAGAAGAAGAAGAAGAAGAAGAGATTGGATTTATACCCTGCCCTTCACTGCCCAAAGGTGTCTCAGAGCGGCTTACAAACTCCTTTCCCTTCCCCTCCCCACAACAGACACCCTGTGAGGTAGAAGAAGAAGAAAGAGATTGGATTTATACCCTGCCCTTCACTGCCCAAAGGCGTCTCAGAGTGGCTTACAAACTCCTTTCCCTTCCCCTCCCCACAACAGACACCCTGTGAGGTAGAAGAAGAAGAAGAGATTGGATTTATACCCTGCCCTCCACTGCCCAAAGGCGTCTCAGAGCGGCTTACAAACTCCTTTCCCTTCCCCTCCCCACAATAGACGCCCTGTGAGGTAGGTGGGGCTGAGAGAGCTCTGACAGAAACCGTCCTTGAGAGAACAGCTGTGGCAGAGCTTGTGACTGACCCAAGGTCACATCAGCAGGTGCAAGTGGAGGAGTGGGGAATCAAACCCGGTTCTCCCAGATAAGAGTCCGCGCACTTCACCACTACACCAAACTGGCTCTAGAAACCTAGAAACCTGGGATCCAGAACCTGAAAAAGGTTAGTCAAGTAGAAAAGAGAGCCAACAATAAAAGCTTAATATATCTATAGTATATAAAAAGACACATGCATCTATTAACAAGAATTTTAATATATATATATATTATAAAAAATATATACTGACCAGTGTGCCACCGGAACACGCTATGGCCTACATAAATATCGGTTGGATACTGCTTCCGGTGAGGGGATTGTATCCTGATGCCGCCATCATTTGTTAGATTTTATGATGTTAGGGGTCTGTCCATGCATATTTTACTGCATTTTATTGTATTGATTGTTTTATTGTTTTAATGTTGTTCGTCGCCTTGAGCCAGTTCCTGGCAAGGCGGGATATAAATTGAAAAATAATTAATAATTAATAAATAATAATGTATAAGGGCCCAATCACACCTCATGTAAAATATTAGATTCTAACACACAAGGGCTGTTGGACTTGACCTGACACGTTTTGGCCTGCGCAGGCCTTCTCCAGAGGTCAAACACAGTGAGGAACATCTTGGCTAATAGAATAGTACAATACAATCATACAGATACAAAATATAAGTACAAGAAGAACCGGGAAAAACAGTTGTTCCAAAATGAAACCACGAGGCATAGAATAGTACAAACGAGGCCTCCAAAGGTACAATCACAGGCTCAGTGGTGTTTTCACGGGTATTAATTTCTGGTCCAGGAAATGCCTTCCTATGATTGTTCAGCCAAAGTGTCCTCGATAGAATACGTCCTTCAGCGAAGAGCCGTCAATAAAAGTAATAAAAGTAAAGAGATCACAGATGTTGCCAGGCTGGCATTTTACTAGCTACATCAGATCAGTCAACCTGCCCCGCCCCGACCTAGCTACAGTAATCCACGCCACGGTCGCCTCCAGGTTGGACTACTGTAGCTCGCTCTACGTAGGGCTTACCCTTGAGACTGACCCAGAAGCTCCCAGCTGGTCCAGAATGCGGCGATGTGGGTCCTCGCAGGGACCCTGCGTATGGCACAGATCCAGACTTCACCCAGAAGATTCTGGTACTGACCTTCAAGGTGAAGGTTCTGCTACTTACCTTCAAGGTGAAGGTTCTGCTACTGACCTTCAAGGCCCTCAACCGTCTGGGACCCATGTATCTTCGGGACTGCCACTTCTGGTATACCCCACGCCCCTGAAGAGCATTGCGCTCGACAGAAAAGAGCCTACTATGCCCTACCCTGGGGAAACTCTCTGCCCAGTAACACCCGTGCCCTACCGGTTCTTAATGCAAGTCGCAGGGCACGCAAGGCAGAGATGTAACACCAGGCATTCGGTTGAGGACAGCGATGGTTTCCATCTGTCTGGCATTCCTGTTTTTCCTGCCTCCTCCCCCTACCCCCACGAGGCAGTGGTGCATTTGGTAGTTTTAATGCCATCTGATTAGGTTAATAGGTTAAGCACCATATTTATTTTAGTTGTGATTTTAGTACGCGAATGTTTTAATTGATGTACGACGCCCTGAGCCCTGTTCCACAGGGAAGAGCAGCCTGAAAATCTAATTTAATAAATAAACGAGCAAATCACTGCATCTCCTGGCGGCGAATTCTACCTTTTAAAGCACTCTTCTTGTGCGAAGAAGTATTTCTTTTTGTCTGCCCTGAACCTACTGCCCGTCAGTTCTACTATTTTGGGAGCGGGAGAAAAAGGTCTCCGTGTCAACTTCCTCTACCCCAGAGCAGTGTTCCCTCTAAGCTGAGTTAGTGTGAGCCAGCTCACAGTTTTTTAGCCTCCGGCTCACATTTTTGGTTTAGCTCAGGGAGGAGGGCTCCAGAGCAAACTTACTTTATGCAGTAGCCAAATCGCCTGCTCACAACTTTAATGCCGGTAGCTCACAAAGTAGAAGTTTTGCTCACTAAGACTCCACAGCTTAGAGGGAACACTGCCCCAGAGGCGTGAAACTCATTTGTTATGAGGGCCGGATAATAGAGATAATAACTTTATAGAAGACACAGGCAAGCCCAATTAACAGTATTATTTTTTTTACTCAAAATACAAACAAAAGCAATCGATTCCTAGCAGTGAAAGCAACTGTTTTAATGAGGAACCCACAAAAGCCGCAATGAATGTAATTTAATTATATATTGTCCAGAAGAGGGCAACCAGGAATGGTGAGAGGGTTTGAATCCAAGTCTTATGGGGAAAGGCTGAAAGAGTTGGGTCTGCTTAGCCCGGGAAAGAGAAGCCTTAGAGAAGGCTTAGAGGGGACATGATGGCAGTCTTCAAGTATTTGAAGGGCTGTCCTGTAGAAGATGGAGCAGATCTGTTCTCTCTTGCTCCGGATTGGAAGACTAGATCTAACGGGTGGGAATTACAAGGGAGTCGTTACCGGCTAGATATCAGGAGAAACTTCCTGACTGTCAGAGTGGTTGAGCAGTGGAACAGTCTGCCTCAGGAGGTGGTGGATGCTCCTTCCCTGGACGTTTTCAAGCGGAGGCTGGACGACCATCTTTCGAGAATGTTGTAAATATTTAGGGCTCTCTTTCAGCTACACTCCTGCAGAGTGCAGGGGGTTGGACTAGATGACCTGCAAGGCCCCTTCCAACTCTAACATTCTATGATTCTTTGATTCTATGATATGCAAGATTAGCTTTTTCCCAAGGGATACCATAAAAGGGGGAGTACCTTACATTTCCACACATACCGGTTGCTTGCGGGCCAGGTAAGAGCCCTAGACAGGCCGGTTCTGGCCCTCGGCCCTTAAGTTTGACACCCCTGCTCTACCCGATGCATAATTTCATACACCTCTATCATGTCCCCCTCTTAGTCGTCTCTGAAACTGAAAAGTCCCAGACCCTTCAGCCTTTCCTCCTGGAGAAGGGGCTGCAACCATTGCTCCATCTAAGTTGTGGAGTCCTGTGAGCAAAAATTCCACTTTGTGAGCGGCTGGCATTAAAGCTGCGAGCGAGCAATTTGGCAGCCGCATAAATTAGTCCGCTCTGGAGCCACCTCCTTCCTGAGCGTAGACAAAAATCCATGAGCCGGAGGCTACAAAAAACTGTGAGCTAGCTCACACTCACTCAACTTAGAGGGAACATTGGCTCCAACCCCCTTACCATCTCGGTTCTCTCCAGGCTAAGGATAGATGGCCAGTGGATTAGAAAAGGAGAGGCTGGCGCCGTGGTGTCCAAAGAGACTTCTGTAACGTACCAGGGCGGTGTGCAAATGCTTTGATCGACTGGCGTTCTTGTCAAGTTGACGGGATTCTCTTACCCTCCTCTCTTCTTTCTTCACAGGGCGAAAGGAAAGGAGTCAACAAGTATTACCCACCGGATTTTGACCCAGCCAAGGTAAGATGCTCGGGGCAACTGGAAGAAACTGAGTTCTGCCCTTAAGACAGGAACAGATACAAAGTCGGGAATCTATCTTTAAAAGGTAAATTGCACCTGGGTACAGCATTCCATGCACCTTGGTGTTTAGTCATGCCGGCCACATGACCACGGAAACGTCTTTGGACAGCGCTGGCTCTTTGGCTTTGAAACAGAGATGAGCACCGCAACCCTAGAGTTGGATTCGACTGGCTTTCGAGCAGGGGAACTTTTACCTTTACCTTACAGTTGTGTTTTGGATCGGAGGTGGGGAAGGGGTTTCACCCTTCCAACCCCAGCTCCATTTCTCCATCCAAAATTGAGCTTCTTCCAGCTGTTAGTGCTTTAAAAGGGAAGAGGACGTGTCCTTTAGAAACCCATCTCCGCCCCTCCCTTTAAACGGATGATCGACGCACATTATTAAATGAACAGAGGTTGGGGGACTGATCCCCCTTTCCCGTTTTTATATTCCCAATCATGAATTGTGGCTGCGCACACATGGACGCAGTTTACCATTTGTAGACTGGCTTAGGGAAGGGAAAGCGACATGGGGTATAGCCCGATCTCATTAGATCTTGGAAGCTAAGCTGGATTCATGATTTGGGACCTGAGTACATGAAGGTACCACTTCAGTGGGAAGGTAACAGCGTTCCGTGTGCCTCGGTGTTTAGTCATGCCGGCCACATGACCACGGAAACGTCTTCGGACAGCGCCGGCTCTTCGGCTTTGAAACGGAGATGAGCCCCGCAACCCTAGAGTTGGACTCGACTGGCTTTCGAGCAAGGGAACCTTTACTTTACATGAAGGACAAGCTGATCTTGTCCGCAGAAGGTCTGTGCTATCAAGCAGTAGAGGCATACAGACATTAAGGACTTACTCTAGACCCCGATGTTGAGACCCTTAAAGCGGGGGTGTCGAACACATTTGTCACGAGGGCTGGATCTGACATAAATGAGACCTTGTCGGGCCGGGCCATGTGTCATAAAATGTAGTGCCAGGTGGCGGAGATATAAGCTTTATAAAGGTCACAAACACAAAGGGTGTTTTTTTTGTTTTAACATATTTATTTGTAATTTTTTGCATAACACTGAACTGTAAATATCTTTACATTTCACATCACAAGAGTCTAAACTAATACTCTGTTCTTTACATATCCATACCCTCTTGACCAACGATTCAAAAACTCACTTTCTTCTTTGCCATGTAACCACATTGTTAACTTTTCCATTTCTGCCACATTCAGTACTTTAGGATATAATTCATTAAGCATAGGTATTTTATCAGATTTCCGATAACTTGCCAGTACCATTCTTGCTGCTGTTACTATATAGGGTATCAAATACAAATCGTTTCTACTTAGGCCCTCCGGTATAATATTTAACAAGAAAATCTCAGGAGACACCCAGGTCAACCTCAAGCATATCCGCTATCCAGTTTTTAACTCCATTCCAAAACTTACACACTTTTCCATACGACCTCCACATATGATAGAATGTTCCTATATTTGACTTACACTTCCAACAATTCTTAGACACTTTATCTGAGCATTTAGCAGTTCTATCAGGTGACCAATACCATCTATATAGCATCTTAATTATATTCTTTTTATAGGCTGTCGCTTTTAAGAATTTTATTGATTTCTAAGACTTGGCCCAATCTTCCATTGAAATGCTATGTCCTATAGCTTGCAAAGGGTGTTTTTTTAACTTTAAAAAAAACATGCTTAAGACATTAGCCCTCTTGCAATATTTTGTTTATTTAACCGTGTCGGATCACTGACACCTCCTGCTCTGAATTATTGCATCAGAACGTCTGTGCTGTTGCAATCCTGAGTATGCCATTCAGGTGTGTATCTGTAAGCTGCAAACCTACGATGATGCAGCAGCAGCAGAACTGGAAGAAGAAGCTGAAGACAGCCAGTTCCACTGCGGGCCTGATAGAAGCCCCCGGGCCGCATGTTCGACACCCCTGCCTTAAAGAGACGTAGTATTACAGTCCCAACTGGCTTCCGATAACCTTGAAGCCAGATTAGTCAAGGATCGTCAGGGGGCAAAATGTGCCCGGTTCCCGGCAGGAGAAGGTTGTTGAGTGCAGGCAGAGTTCTCCACTCATGCATCTGAGCTGGCTGCGATAGGCCTGTCGAAAATCTTCGGGGGGGGATGCTGCCGTGGCAGCGTCTTGCGGTCCAGGTATGTGCGAAACTCCCGTCGGGAAATTGGGCAGAAACTCTTCGTTTTCCCGTGGCCAGGTCCAGACGATGGGAGGTCACTCGCTCCCATCAGGCCAGGCAGGGGAGGCGCCCAGGAAGTCGATCAGGAAGTTCACTCAGCTTTCTTTTTTCACTTTGCAGCATGGGTCCCTTAACAAGTACCGCCACAGCCATCCCTTGCGGGAGAGAGCCCGTAAACTCTCCCAGGGCATCCTCATCATCAGGTAAGCACACCTGACCGTGGTCCTCCTGGACGTCTGAAAGCCAGAACAGGGGGGTTTGTGCTGGTGGGGGCCAGGTGGGACTCTTGCCCAGCAGGGCTTCTGATTGGCCACTGGAGATCCAATTGGCTAATAAAAATAATAATTAGATTCAGGTGGGTCGCCACGTTGGTCTGAAGCAAGAGAACAAAATTCAAGTCCAGTGGCACCTTTAAGACCCACAAAGTTTAATTCTGGGTAAAACCTTTAGTGTGCATGCACAGTTCTCCAGACAGAACAAAGTTCGAGTCCAGTGGCACCTTTAAGACCCACAAAGTTTGATTCTGGGTAAAACCTTTCCTGTGCATGCGCAGTTCTCCAGACAGAACAAAGTTCGAGTCCACTGGAACCTTTAAGACCCACAAAGTTTAATTCTGGGTAAAACCTTTTGTGTGCATGCACATTTTTCCAGACAGAACAAAGTTTGAGTCCGGTGGCACCTTTAAGCCCCGCAAAGTTTAATTCTGGGTAAAACCTTTCCTGTGCATACACATTTTTCCAGACAGAACAAAGTTCGAGTCCACTGGAACCTTTAAGACCCACAAAGTTTAATTCTGGGTAAACCCTTTTGTGTGCATGCACATTTTTCCAGACAGAACAAAGTTCGAGTCCACTGGAACCTTTAAGACCCACAAAGTTTAATTCTGGGTAAACCCTTTTGTGTGCATGCACATTTTTCCAGACAGAACAAAGTTCGAGTCCGGTGGCACCTTTAAGCCCTGCAAAGTTTAATTCTGGGTAAAACCTTTCATGTGAATGCACAGTTCTTCAGGTAGATTCAGGTGGGTCGCCATGTTGGTCTGAATTAACAGAACAAAGTTTGAGTCCACCTTTAAGACCCACAAAGTTTAATTCTGGGGATAAGGTTTCGTCTGCATGCACACTTCTTCTGATGATAATAATAATAATAATAATAGTAAATTAAATAATGTTGTTTCAGCAGTGGCTGCCAGCAGAGTGCTTGCTTTCTCCTCTCCCTTTCCTAGTGTATTTATGAAATTCCCCCTCCGCTTGGGCTTCCTCTGTGTGTTTGGCCCTGCCTCCTGCGGCAGCCATTTTTGTGGTTGGCCCCGCCTTCTGCAGCAGCCATTTTTGTGGTTGCACTCACCACCCTGTGTCTGAATTCCAAAGGGTCGAAAAAGTTGGGGACCCCTGGTGTAGAGCAAGGGCGCCAGATGCATATCTATGTGGGGTCCTTGACGGGAACAGGGAGGAGATTGTCTGTTCTCTGCAAGGTCCACTTATGTCCGAGAAAGGCCTGCTGTAGCCTAGCTTAACATAAGAACATTAGAGAAGCCCATGTTGGATCAGACCAGTGGCCCCTCCAGTCCAACACTCTGTCACACAGTGGCCCAAAACACCAGCTGCCATCAGGAGGTCCAGCAGTGGGGCCAGGACTCTAGAAGCTCTCCCAATATTGACCCCACCCCCAAGCACCAAGAATACAGAGCATCCCTTGCCCCAGACTGAGAGTTCCTATCTATACCTTGTGGCTAACAACCACTGAATAGAACTCTGCTCCCTATGTTCATCCAATTCCCTCTTGAAGCCATCCATGCTTGTAGCTGCCACCACCTCCTGTGGCAGTGAATTCCATGTGTCAATCACTCTTTGGGTGAAGAAGGACTTCCTTTTATCCGTTCTAACCTGACTGCTCGGCAATTTCACGGAGTGCCCAAGAGTTCTTGTACTGTGAGAAAGGGAGAAAAGGACGCCTTTCTCTACCTGCTCTGTCCCATGCATAATCTTGTAAACCTCAATCGTGTCACCCCTCAGCCATCGGTTTTCCAAGCTGAAGAGCCCCAAGCGCTTTAACCGTTCTTCATAGGAAAAGTGTTCCAACCCTTTTATCATTCTAGTTGCCCTTTTCTGCACTTTCCCCCCAATGCTATAATATCCTTTTTGAGGTGTGGTGACCAGCGTGGGAAGGACTTGCTGTCCACGGGGCTTGCTGTCCAGCTAGCGGAAGCCGCGGGATGCCTCTCGCTGCCTGCATTGAATTCCTTTCTGGCTGTTCTTCTCTAGGTTTGAAATGCCCTATAACATCTGGTGCGACGGCTGCAAGAACCACATTGGCATGGGTAAGTGTGAGGCATGGCCGACACCGGGGCGTAAGGGCCCTTGCGGAGATGACAGCGGTACGCAACGCTACCTCTAAGCTGCAGAGTCTCGTGAGCAAAAATTCTTATTTGTGAGCTCCTGGCATTATAGTTGTGAGTGAGCAATTCGGCTGCTGCATAAATTAGTTTGCTCTGGAGCCCTTCTTCCTGAGCTAAGACAAAAATATGTGAGCCGGAGGCTAAAAAGCGGTGAGCCAGCTCACACTAACTCAGCTTAGAGGGAACGTTGGTCATGACGAAGGACTCCTATTTCATCTGGTTCGCTGCTCTTCCTTATGGCCGGACGCCGTTCCAGAACAGCCGCGGCTCCTTGGGTGCTCTCCTGGCGCCTTATGATAGATTGAGAGGAAATTGGAGGAAGACGGGTTGGTTGTGAAGAGGGAGGCAGTTTTTGACCCGCTTTGGCGGGTGCGTCAGCCGCCCCCGTTCCTGGTCTGGTCAGATCCAGTCACTATGATCCATGCCTTAGTTACATCTAGACTGGACTACTGCCATGTGCTCTACTTGGGGCTTCCCTTGAAGACTATTCAGAAGCTGCAGGTAGAACAGAATGGCTGGGGCCAGGTACTGGGAGCAGGGGACCCTAATTTTACAGCAATTATGCCGGCTACCGATCTGTTTCCCAAGCCCAGTTCAAGGTGTTGGGTTTGACCTTTAAAGTCCTTTATGACTTGGGACATGAGAGTATATGAAGGACAATCTCCTCCCATATATTCCTGCCCAGGGATTAAGAACACAGGGAGAGGCTGCTCCCGACTGTGCCACCGATCAACGAAGGCATATGTGACAGGGCCTATTCGCTGGCAGCCCCACAATTACGGAACAACCTCCCCCGAGAGGTGTGCCCATCCCTCCTCACTTTCACTCTTCAGGAGGTGGTTGAAGACTCTTTTGTTTAAGATGGCATTTAACTACAACTGCCAGAATACTTTATGCTAAATATTGGAGAACCACAGAGTCACTTTCGAGACAAGAAATTTTAAGGAAAATATTGGAAATGGTGGGAATGGACAAATTAACTTTAATTTTGAAAGGACAACCAGAAACCACGTTTGAGAAGACATGGTCAAGATTTTATAAATGCTGTAGACTTTCCAGGCTGTATGGCCGTGGTGTCGGCATTGTAGGACCTGACATTTCGCCAGCAGCTGTGACTGGCATCCTCAGAGGTATAACACAGAAAGATGGAGGACTCTCTGAGTCAATGTGAGACAGAGAGTCCTCCATCTTTCTGTGTTATACCTCTGAGGATGCCAGTCACAGCTGCTGGCGAAACGTCAGGTCCTACAATGCCAAGACCATGGCCAGACAGCCCGGGAAATGTATAACAGCCAATGAACTCCAGCCGTGAAAGCCTTCGACAATATATTTTATAAATTGTTTGAAGACTATGCCAGGTAACCAACATAGACATTTAGAGTTTGTTAAGGACTTTTATTGTATAAATTTGATGCACTTGCAAGTGGTATTTTTAACGTTATAAGGTGAAGTATACAAATTTATGATAAATTAGCCACGATTATGTTACTGAAGGAATTGAAAGTCAATTTCCCCCTTTTATGTTTGTTTTGTTATGTGGGAAAATAAAAAATGTATTGCAAAAAAAAAAAAGATTGCATTTCACTAACTGAATTTCTGTTCCTTGGCAGTCCTGATAGAGATTTTGAATTGTGGTCTTTTTTTGGCATTTTTTAAAAAATGATTATTTTACGTACATTGTAAGTCACCTTTGGTGGTTCATAAATGTTTTAAATATAGAAATAAAAACGAATAAAGTTGAATCCCGTTTCCTAAAACAAGAGGAACTAGATGGGGGCTGGGATGACTGCAGGGTTTAAACACCATGCAAGCCAAAACACGGGATGGGGGGTGAGGATTGGACCTATGTTCCCTCTAAGCTGCAGAGACTTGTGAGCAAAAATTCTACTTTGTGAGCTCCTGGCATTAAAGTTGTGAGCGAGCGATTTGGCTGCGGTGTAAATTAGTTTGCTCTGGAGCCATCCCTTCCTGAAGCTGAGACAAAAATGTGTGAGCCGGAGGCTAAAAAATTGTGAGCTAGCTCACACTAACTCAGCTTAGAGGGAACACTGGATTGGACCCATGTGCAACTTTGACCTGAAAATTGATTTTGGGAATGTACATCTCACTACACTCTCCCTTCGGTTTGCCGCAGGTGTTCGCTACAACGCCGAGAAGAAGAAAGTGGGCAATTACTACACCACCCCCATCTACAGGTGGGTGTCCTCTTCCTTTATTTTTTCATTGTTTTGGTATTTCCCCCCCCCTGTATTTTTCATCCGTGCGTATGCATGCGTGTGGGGGTCTGCGTGCACCCGGGAGTCCTGGCGACCTCTGTGGACTGACCCCTAGTACTGGGGGCCCAGAGGAGATTCAGAGAAGTGGCCGAGTCAAGCCTGCCCCCGCCTCCCACCTCTGGTATTCCAAGGAGGTCTCCCATCCAAATACTTGCCAGAGTCGACCCCGCTTAGCTCCCGAGATCTAACGAGATCGGGCTTCCCCGGGCTACCCAGGTGAGGCCACAATTCCCGATCTTTTTAAAAAGTTCCGTGGCGGCTGGGGAGAAGGCAGGGGAAATGGCGATTGTGGGAACAAAATGCACAGAAAACTCTGGTGCGGCTTCCCCGGGCTACCCAGGTCAGGGCGGGGGTCTCCTCCTGAAGGCAGACTCGCTTAATTTTGACTTCTTCTCCTACCAGCGGCCAGCGGGAATCACAGTGGAGGGGGATTTAAAACCTTTTTAACTGTCTAATTTTTTATATATATTGTCTGAACTTGATCTGTCGTCTATTAATTATGACGTTTTATGTAGATCTGTGACCCTACCCTGAGCCCGCTGGCGGGGAGGGCGGGATATGAACCTAAATAAATAAATAAAACCTCCCAGGAGAAGACAAGCTAGTCTGGCTATATGCCATCTCTGCTATTGTGTGCGGGGTCCATGGCTCAAGGGTAGAGCCTCTGCTTGGCATGCAGAAGGTCGCAGGTTCAATCCCAGGCATCTCCAGTTAAAAGGGCCAGGCAGGAGGTGATGGGAAAGACCTTGACCTGAGACCCTGTCTCAGTAGTAGAGCCTCTTCTTGGCATGCAGAAGGTCCCAGGTTCAGTCCCCGGCATCTCCAGTTAAAAGGACCAGGCAGGAGGCGATGGGATAGACCTTGACCTGTGACCCTGGCTCAGTGGCAGAGCCTCTGCTTGGCATGCAGAAGGTCCCAGATTCAATCCCCAGCATCTCCAGCTAAAAGGACCAGGCAGGAGGTGATGGGGAAGACCTTGACCTGAGACCGTGGCTCAGTAGCAGAGCCTCTGCTTGGCATGCAGAAGGTCCCAGGTTCAGTCCCCGGCATCTCCAGTTAAAAGGGCCAGGCAGGACGTGATGGGAAAGACCTTGACCTGAGACCCTGGCTCAGTGGCAGAGCCTCTTCTTGGCACGCAGAAGGTCCCAGGTTCAATCCCCAGCATCTCCGGTGAAAAGGGCCAGGCAGGAGGTGATGGGAAAGACCTTGACCTGAGACCCTGTCTCAGTAGTAGAGCCTCTTCTTGGCATGCAGAAGGTCCCAGGTTCAGTCCCCGGCATCTCCAGTTAAAAGGACCAGGCAGGAGGTGATGGGAAAGACCTTGACCTGAGACCCTGGCTTAGTGGCAGAGCCTCTGCTTGGCATGCAGAAGGTCCCAGATTCAATCCCCAGCATCTCCAGCTAAAAGGACCAGGCAGGAGGTGATGGGGAAGACCTTGACCTGAGACCGTGGCTCAGTAGCAGAGCCTCTGCTTGGCATGCAGAAGGTCCCAGGTTCAGTCCCCGGCATCTCCAGTTAAAAGGGCCAGGCAGGACGTGATGGGAAAGACCTTGACCTGAGACCCTGGCTCAGTGGCAGAGCCTCTTCTTGGCACGCAGAAGGTCCCAGGTTCAATCCCCAGCATCTCCGGTGAAAAGGGCCAGGCAGGAGGTGATGGGAAAGACCTTGACCTGAGACCCTGGCTCAGTGGCAGAGCCTCTTCTTGGCACGCAGAAGGTCCCAGGTTCAATCCCCAGCATCTCCAGTGAAAAGGGCCAGGCAGGAGGTGATGGGAAAGACCTTGACCTGAGACCCTGGCTCGGTGGCAGAGCCTCTTCTTGGCACGCAGAAGGTCCCAGGTTCAATCCCCAGCATCTCCAGCTGAAAATGACCAGGCAGGAGGTGATGGGGAAGACCTTGACCTGAGACCCTGGCTCAGTGGCAGAGCCTCTTCTTGGCACGCAGAAGGTCCCAGGTTCAATCCCCAGCATCTCCGGTGAAAAGGGCCAGGCAGGAGGTGATGGGAAAGACCTTGACCTGAGACCCTGGCTCAGTGGCAGAGCCTCTTCTTGGCACGCAGAAGGTCCCAGGTTCAGTCCCCAGCATCTCCGGTGAAAAGGGCCAGGCAGGAGGTGATGGGAAAGACCTTGACCTGAGACCCTGGCTCAGTGGCAGAGCCTCTGCTTGGCACGCAGAAGGTCCCAGGTTCAATCCCCAGCATCTCCGGCTGAAAAGGACCAGGCAGGAGGTGATGGGAAAGACCTTGACCTGAGACCCTGGATCAGTAGCAGAGCCTCTTCTTGGCATGCAGAAGGTCCCAGGTTCAATCCCCAGCATCTCCGGTGAAAAGGGCCAGGCAGGACGTGATGGGAAAGACCTTGACCTGAGACCCTGGCTCAGTGGCAGAGCCTCTTCTTGGCACGCAGAAGGTCCCAGGTTCAATCCCCAGCATCTCCGGTGAAAAGGGCCAGGCAGGAGGTGATGGGAAAGACCTTGACCTGAGACCCTGGCTCAGTGGCAGAGCCTCTGCTTGGCATGCAGAGGGCCCCAGGTTCAATCCCCGGCGTCTCCAGTGAAAAGGACCAGGCAGGAGGTGATGAGGAAGACCTTGACCTGAGACCCTGGATCAGTGGCAGAGCCTCTGCTTGGCATGCAGGGGCCCCAGGTTCAATCCCTGGCGTTTCCAGCCAAAAGGACCGGGCAGGAGGTGATGCTGCCAGTCTGAGTAGACGATACTGACCTTGATTGACTGGAGTCCTTTCAGTATAAGGCAACTTCCTGTGTTTTGTGGGAGGGACTGAGGCTCAATGGCAGAGCTGCCGTTTGGCATGCAGAAAGTCCCAGGTTCAGTCCCCAGCATCTCCAGTTAGAAATGGCCAGGCGATGTGAAAGACCTGCTTGAGACCCTGGACAGCGGCTGCCAGTCTGAGCAGGTAATACTGACCTCGATGGACCAATGGTCCAATTCAGTATAAGGCCGCTTCTTGTGTTCAGCAACCCCGCAGCGTCCAGGGATAGCACCGTACCTTGAAGCCCGCAGTTCTCAGACCACTGGTTTTGCCATCTTAGATTCTGGGCTGGTGTTGTTGTTTGGGGTCGTGTCAACACCCACACTGCCTTGGCAGTGGCACCCTTTGGCCTCTTCCACATAGCGAAGATTGGGAGAAACATGGAAAGCGCGGGAACAACGTTAGGCTTCGACGCTCCGGTTTAGACACGAGCAGAAGAAAAATTGCATCCAGAGGCAGGTTTTGTTTGCTTTATTTTTTATTTTTTTTTGTTTATTTGTAGTATTTCTAGCCTGCCCTGCTCCGGGCGGCTCACGTTACTTGGCCCGCCGGGCCCAGATTCGTATACACATTTTAAACCAATTGACCTGCCTCTTGAAAGTTTGACTTGCCTCTTGAAAGTTTGAGGCAGCTTCCTGCAGAACAGTGGTGGAAAATGCCTCCCGTTCACAGTTGACTGACTGCATGCCCATGAAGTTTTCCAAGAAAGGGACAAACCGAGGTGGTCTGCCATTGCCTGATTCCGCAGAGCAGCCCCGGACTTCCTTGGCGGTCTCCCATCCAAGTTTTTTACAATAATTACAGCTGGGATACAATGCGGCGGCGCAGTGGTTGACTTCAACAGCCATGCGGCCTCAAGTTCGGCCTCACGTTCCGCATGTGCTCTGTCAGCTGCATCAGTCACCAGTTGAGTACCGGATCTGCTTCAAGATGTTGGTAATCACCTTCAAAGCCTTATACTGCCTGGGACCAACATACCTAAGGGACCGCCTCCTCCCATATACGCCTAGGAGAGCTTTACATTCCCGTAATCGACATCTCCTGGTCAGTTTTCCCTTTAAGCTGAATTAGTGTGAGCTAGCTTACAGTTTTTTAGCCTCTGGCCCACAGATTTTTGTCCTAGCTCAGGAAAGATGGCCCCAGACCAAGGTAATTTATGCAGTAGCCAAATTGCTCACTCACATGAGCTTTAATGCCAGTAGCTCACAAAATAGAATTTTTGCTCACAAGACTCCACAGCTTAGAGGGAACATTGCTCCCAGTGGTCCCTGGCCCAAAAGACGTCTGTCTCACCTCGACCAGGGCCGGGGCCTTTTCCGTCCTGGCCCCCTCCTGGTGGAACATGCTCCCCATCGAGATCAGGGCCCTGTGGGATCTTACTCAGTTATGCAGGGCCTGCAAGACAGAGCTCTTCCGCCAGGCTTTTGGCTGAGTATGGCCGGTTAGTGGGTGGGAGACCGCAACCTTGGGAGGGGAGTGTCGACATATGGCCCCCCTCCCGAGGTTGCGGTCTCCCACCCACTAACCGGCCATACTTAGTTACATCCAGGGCTATTTTGGGGCAGGAACGCACAGGAATGGAGTTCTGGCTGGCTTCAGAGTTGGCCACGCCCACTACAGCCAAAACCTCCGCTTGAGTGGCTACAGGGGGAAGGCCTGGAGAGTGACCCCCCCAGGCGACTCTGAGGCAGGCAGGCCAGGGGGGGCCTGGAAGGATCGGGGAGGCATTTAAGTGCCTCCCCGTGCTTCCCCGGTCTGTCCAAGGGCCAGCTTGCCCGGGCTCCCCGCAGCCAGGGGCCACCCGTGCAAACCAAGGGAAGGCATGGGGTGTGTGGCCTGATATGCTAATGAGCTGCGCTGTCAGTAGGTGTGGCTTGATATGCTAATGAGTTTCTGTTGTTGGGTATGGCCTGTTATGCTAATGAGTTCCTGCTGGGCTTTTTCTACCAAAAAGCCCTGTTTACATCCATGGGTCGGATTCTCTTTATGGCAAGCATGAATACTGTCTTTATATGTTTTAATGTGTTTTAAAGATTTTATCGTATTTATTGAAATGTTGTAAGCCGCCCCTGAGCCCTTTTACGGGATGGGCGGGATATACATTTGAAAAATAAATAGAATAAGTAAATCAGTACAAACCAGGGCCGGCCCTCCTTAGCTTCCAAGCTCTGACATGATCGGGCTTAGCCTGGGCCAGCCCAGCCAGGACAAAGGAGATTACAGAGGTGGTTTTTGCCACCGCCCTGCCTCTGCGTAGCGACCCCTGGACTGCCTTGGTGAACATATCACAGAATCATAGAATCTTAGAGTCGGAAGGGACCTTTGCAGGTCATCTAGTCCAACCCCCTGCACTCTGCAGGAGCATAGAAGAAGAAGAAGAGAAGAAGAGTTTGGATTTATACCCTGCCCTTCACTGCCCAAAGGCGTCTCAGAGCGGCTTACAAACTCCTTTCCCTTCCCCTCCCCACAACAGACACCCCGTGAGGTAGGTGGGGCTGAGAGAACTTCTGACAGAAACTGTCCTTGAGAGAACAGCTGTGCCAGAGCTTGTGACTGACCCAAGGTCACATCAGCAGGTGCAAGTGGAGGAGTGGGGAATCAAACCCGGTTCTCCCAGATAAGAGTCCGCGCACTTCACCACTACACCAAACTGGCTCTCAAACTGGCATAGCCGAAAGATAGCCCTACATACCTACAACATACCCAAAAGATGGTCGTCCAGCCTCTGCTTGAAAATGTCCAGGGAAGGAGCATCCACCACCTCCCGAGGCAGACTGTTGCACTGCTCAGCCACTCTTACAGTCAGGAAGTTCCTCCTGATATCTAGCCGGTATCGACTCCCTTGTCATTTCCACCCATTAGATATCTAGTCTTGCAATCCAGAGCAAGACAGAATAGATCTGCTCCCTCTTCTACATGGCAGCCCTTCAGATATTTGAAGACTGCCATCATGTCCCCTCCAAGCCTTCTCTTTCCCAGGCTAAACAGACCCAACTCTTTCAGCCTTTCCTCGTAAGACTTGGATTCCGACCCTCCCACCATCCTGGTCGCCCAACAAGCCAATAAACACACGAAGCCTCCTCCTTGCACTGAATCGGACCCTTTCCCCCCCGGCAGGTTCCGGATGAAGTGCCACCTCTGTCCCAACCACATCGAGATGCAGACGGACCCGGCCAGCTGCGACTACGTCATCGTCAGCGGAGCCCGGCGCAAGGAAGAGCGCTGGGACGCGGAAGCCAACGAGCAGATCGCGGCCACGGGTGAGTCTGGGGAGGGGGAGGCGGGGAAGGGGGGTGCCGCTCCCCGTCCCGTGGCCCTTCGGGGTCCCCCGGCCGGGCCAGGCCCTGATCCGTGCTTCTCTGTGTCCCTCAGCCCACGAGGAGAAGCAGAAGCTGGAGACGGACCCCATGTACCGGCTGGAGCACGGCTCCAAGGACCAGGGCAAGCTGCAGCGGGCCATCCCCACCCTGCAGAACATCCAGGAGGCCCAGAGCGCCTGGAAGGACGACTTCGCCCTCAACAGCCGCCTCCGGCAGAAGTTCCGGGTAAGCGACCCCCGCCGCTCTCAAAAGGAGGGTAGCGCTTCGGCCGCGTGTCCGAGTGAGAGTGTTTTTGGGGATTACGGCTGTCAGCATTCTCATGCCGATTGAGAACTGTGTTCTCCATTCAGACTGGCAGCAGCTCTCCAGGGTCTCAGGTGGAGGCCTTTCCCGTCCCCTCCTGCCTGGTCCCTTTTAACTGGAGATGCTGGGGATTGAACCTGGTACCTCCTGCATGCCAAGCAGAGGCTCTGCCACTGAGCCAGGGTCTCAGGTCAAGGTCTTTCTCATCACCGTCTGCCTGGTCCTTTTAACTGGAGATGCCGGGGATTGAACCTGGGACCTTCTGCATGCCAAGCAGAGGCTCTGCCACTGAGCCAGGCTCTCAGGTCAAGGTCTTTCCCATCCCCTCCTGCCTGGTCCTTTTTACTGGAGGTGCTGGGGATTGATCCTGGGACCTTCTGCATGCCAAGCCGAGGCTCTGCCACTGAGCCACAATCCTTCCCTTAGAGTTTATGATTGCCACCCTCTGCGTAGCAACCCTGGTCTTCCTTGGTGCTCTCTTTGGTAGTAGACCTGTTCATTCCAAATTCTCAGAATTATACATGAGAAATTGGACCACAGATATGTGATTGAACTACATTTCTTAATTGTCTGTGTCTGGCTGATAGATAACAGTTTACAACAACTGTTCAAGGCCGTCCTGCAGTGAGATTTTAACAGAAACAGTTCCGAAGAAGATGTCGAAACGATGTCTTAAGTAGCCGGCAGTCCATCAATAGCTCTACTTTGCTAATCGCCGTGACTCGCTGTATGACGGATTGAATTTTTTATATTTGAACGGTTATACTTCTCTGTATTCTGCACTGTATATAGGGACTGTTTTCACTATCGACACTGTACTTTTTGCACGCTGTACGTTAATATTTGGTTTGCACACAAATTAGTATATCAGCCTTTTCTTTTGCATGGCCTCTGGTGCTCAATACCTTCTTTGGGGTTCCTTGGTGGTCTGCCGTCCAAGTACGGAGCAGGGCCAACCCTGCTTAGCTCTTGAGATGTGAAGAGACTGGACTAACCTGGGCCATGCAGGTCAAGGCAAGAGACATGTGGAGGTGATTTGCCATTTGCCTGCCTCTGCGTAGCAACCCCAGTCTTCCTTGGTGGTCCTCCCATTCAAGTAGTAACCAGGGCCCACTCATCTAAGCTTCTAAGATCTTTTTTTTTTTAATGTGCCCCAGAGGGCATTTTTTATTTTTCTGACACCACAATGCACATATCACATACATCACAACAAAGACGACAACATAAAACATTTATGGGGGTATACAAATCCGTTATTATCCATAGTCTATATTTTCTACCTTGCCTCTATTATCTCTTATATGAGTATCTCTGTTCTCTACCTAAATTGCCATCGCTTAAAATATATTTAATCCACCGCCAATAATCCGACCTATACCCACTTCACCCTTCCTGTCTTTCCGAGCTATACCATTCGTAGAAGCGATGCCATATATTCTGAAAGACAGTGCCTTCATAGCCTTTCAAAGTCAAAGTCAGTTTATCCATTTCTGCTGCTTCTAGTAGTTTCGCTGTATGTTCTTGTTCCGAAGGCATCAAGGTTGTGCGCCAGTATTTTGCATATAGAATCCTGGCTGCTGTTGTTAGATATATTATCAAATAACGGTCGTCTCTTCCTGTCTCTTTTGGCAATATACCCAATAAAGGTCTCCGGTTTAAAGGGTATAGCTTGCCCTAAAATTTTCTGCATCATTCTGTGAACCCATATCTAGTACTTTTTCACAGTATCACATGTCCACCACATATGGTAAAATGTACCTGTCTTTTTTCCACACTTCCAACACTTATTAGAACATTTCTCGTCCTATTTTGCAATTCTGTCGGGAGTAATATACCACCGATAAAACATTTTATACATCTTTTCTCTGTATGACACAGATCTAGTTATTTTAACATTTTTATTCCATATTTGATCCCACTGTTCCGACTCCATATTATGTCCCAAATTCGGTGCCCACTGAACCGTATTATTTTTCACTATTTCATCAGCCGTAAAATCTTTCAGCAACAACATATACATGACCCTGCTTCACTTCCGAGATCTAAAGAGATTGGGCCGTCTGCGCGGCAACCTTGGGGCTTCCTTGGTGCCCCCCGCCCCCAACCAAATACAGCACAGGGCCGACTCTACGTAGTTTCTGAGTTCGGACAAGGCTGAGCTAGCCTGGGACATCTAGGTGAAGGCAAGAGGTGGACAAAAGTGGTTGGCCATTTGCCTGCCTCTGCGTAGCAACCCTGGACTTCCTTTGGCGGTCTCCCATCCAGGGAATAAACCAGGGCTGACTCTGCTTAGCTTCTGAGATGGGATGAGATTGGGCTTGCCTGGGCCATCCAGGTCAAGGCAAGAGAGGAACAGAGGTGTGGTTGTGACCCTGGACTTCCTCGGGGGTCTCCCCTCCAAGTAGTAACCAGGGTCTGCTAAGCCTCCGAGATCCGACAGCATCAGGTTAGTTAGGGTTATTCTGACTGCAAAAACACCTATTTATATGCCTGCTATTAATATGCCTGCTATTAGATGCCTGCCAACCTAGCAGTTCGAAAGCAAGAAATTGCAAATAGATAAATAGGTACCACTTTGGTGGGAAGGTAACAGCGTTCCGTGCGCCTTGGCGTTTAGTCGTGCCGGCCACATGACCACGGAAATGTCTTCGGACAGCGCTGGCTCTTCGGCTTTGAAACGGAGATGAGCAGCGCAACCCTAGAGTCGGATTCGACTGGCTTTCGAGCAAGGGAAACCTTTACCTTTATTAAAGGTTACGGCCTCGTTTTGGTTCCTCTCTTTTTTAAAAAAATCCATCTCCTACCGGACAAACTGGGAACTGGCGCTGTGCTTAAAAAACCAAATTTTTAAAAGCCTTTATCCACAGGGTTGTTAAGCAGTGCTCCCTCTAAGTTGTGGAGTCTCGTGAGCAAAAATTCTACTTTGCGAGCTGCTGGAATTAAAGTTGCGAGCTAGCGATTTGGCTGCTGCGTAAATCAGTTTGCTCTGGAGCCCTCCTTCCTGAGCTAGGACAAAAGTGTGTGAGCCGGAGGCTAGAAAAACTGTGGGCCCGCTCACCTTAACTCAGCTTAGGGGGAACACTGGTTGTCATCGTGCACTCTTTTTTCTTCCTCCCGTCATAAGAACATAAGAACAGAAGAGAAGCCAATGTTGAATCAGGCCAATGGCCCATCTAGTCCAACACTCTGTGTTACACAGAGACCAAAAATACCAGGGGCCATCAGGAGGTCCAGCAGTGGGGCCAGGACACAAGAAGCCCTCCCACTGCTGCCCCCTCCAGCACCAAGAATACAGAGCATCACCTGCCCCAGATGGAGAGTTCCCATCTATACCCTGTGGCTAATAGCCACTGATGGACTTCTGCTTCATCTGCTTATCTAATTCCCTCTTGAAACTGTCCATGCTTGTAGCTGCCACCACCTCCTGCGGCAGTGAATTCCAGGTGTTAATCACTCTTTGGGTGAAGAAGGACTTCCTTTTATCTGTTCTAACCCGACTGCTCAGCAATTTCATGGAGTGCCCACAAGGAGTTCTTGTATCGTGGGAAAGGGAGAAAAGGACTTCTTTCTCGACCTGCTCTTCGACTAAGTGACCACGCTGACGTGGGCTTTCGCTTTTCTCTCCGCCTTCTTCCAGGAAGAGAAGAAGATCCTGCAGGAGGAGGAGAAGAAGGACCTGGCCCTCCAG
This sequence comes from Gekko gecko, assembly GCA_029375565.1. NCBI lineage: Eukaryota > Metazoa > Chordata > Lepidosauria > Squamata > Gekkonidae > Gekko > Gekko gecko. The sequence continues at coordinate 264,492,499 of JAPDNY010000002.1, forward strand.
TCAAAAGCCAGCCTCAGCATCCCACTGGTGCGGGAGTCGGAAGAGGACCGCCATCTTGCCACCCTGCTGAAATATCAGAGCCTCGGCTGTAAGTGAAGGCCCGCCGGCCTCTGGGGCTTTGGTGGGGGGGACCGGGCCTTGTAACCAGGATTTTGTGGCTCATTGGGCGAATGCGCAGAAAGAAAAGCCATTTAGCCAGTGGAAAGCTGTGACCAGAATAGATCTCTAAATTGCAGACTGTCACCGACTTGAGACGACAGTCCTCAGCGGCTGCAAGTTAATCGCTTCCACCAGCCTAAGCAACAGTTCTGAGAACAAGCCGGAAGGTGGGGGTGAGGACTTCTAGAGTCAAGAAAGCTAAAGTTTACGCAGAAAAACTCTCTTAAAGGAGATCAGTCTCTTGGCCCAGAGTTAGAAGGGATCCTAGAGGTCACCTACTCCAACCCCCTTGCTCAGTACGGGAATTAGTCAACTACAGCACCCCCGCTGTGCTTTAAAGGAGTGCACGCCTTTTTAAAAAATGTTTAAAACTGATTGATTGATGATCGAGAACAGCATTTACAGGAGAAATTCTTGTGGGGCTGTGTCTTTAAGAAACGGGCGGGGCCCCCAAAAGCCCCACCATAGCTACGGGCCGGTGGAGGACGGCTATCAATATGGTTGCCAGCCTCCCAGGGGGGGGTCTGGAGATCTCCCGGAATCGCAGCTTATCTCCAGACTACAAATCCGTTTCCCTAGAGAAGATGGTGGTTTTGGAGGGTGGACTCCGTGGCTTGGTGTCCCTGTGGAGCTCCCTTCTCTTCCCTCTCCAAACCCTAACCTGGCCAGGCGCCGCTGCCCCAAATCTCCAGGGATTTCCAAAGTCAGACTTGGCAACCCTAGCTGTGTGTGGGTGGGTGGGTGGGTGGGTGGGGGGGCGGTCATAAGAACATAACAGAAGAACAGAAGAGAAGCCAATGTTGGATCAGGCCAGTGGCCCATCCAGTCCAACACTTTGTCACACGGTGACCAAAAACACCAGGTGCCCTCAGGAGGTCCAGCAGTGGGGCCGGGACACTAGAAGCCCTCCCGCTGTTGTCTCCCCCAAGCACTGAGAATACAGAGCATCCTTTGCCCCAGACCGTGAGTTCCTATCTTTACCTTGTGGCTAATAGCCACTGGTGGACCTCTGCTCCATATGCTTATCCAATTCCCTCTTATAAGAACATAAGAGAAGCCCATGTTGGATCAGGCCAATGGCCCATCTAGTCCAACACTCTGTGTCACGCAGTGGCCAGAAATACTAGGTGCCATCAGGAGGTCCAGCAGTGGGGCCAGGACACTAGAAGCCCCTCCCACTGTTGCCCCCCACCCGCAAGCACCAAGAATACAGAGCATCCCTTGCCCCAGACCGAGAGTCCCTATCTATACCTTGTGGCTAATAGCCGCTGATGGACCTCTGCTCCGTATGTTTATCTAATTCCCTCTTGAAGCCGTCCATGCTTGTAGCCGCCACCACCTCCTGTGGCAGTGAATTCCATGTGTGAATCACTCTTTGGGTGAAAAAGGACTTCCTTTTATCCGTTCTAACCCGACTGCTCAGCAATTTCATTGAGTGCCCACGAGTTCTTGTCTTGTGAGAAAGGGAGAAAAGGACTTCTTTCTCTGCCTGCTCTGTCCCATGCATAATCTTATAAACCTCGATCATGTCACCCCTCAGCCGTCGTTTCTCCAAGCTGAAGAGCCCCAAGCGTTTTAACCTTTCTTCATAGGGAAGGTGTTCCAACCCTTTTATCATTCCAGTTGCCCTTCTCTGCACTTTTTCCAATGCTATAATATCCTTTTTGAGGTGTGGCGACCAGAACTGTACGCAGTATTCCAAATGAGGTCGCACCAATGATTTATACAGAGGCATTATGATACTGGCTGATCTGTTTTCAGTTCCCTTCCTAATAATCCCCAGCATAGCGTTGGCCTTCTTTATTGCAGCTACACACTGTCTAGACATTTTCATTGAGTTATCTACTACGACTCCAAGATCTCTCTCTTGGTCAGTCTCTGCCAGTTCAGACCCCATCAATGTGTATTTATATTTAGGATTTTTGGCCGGGCCATACAGGACTTTAAGGCGGCTTACACCATTCTCGTCTCCTCCATTTTAGCCACACAACAACCCTGTGAGGTAGGTTAGGCTCAGAGAGCGTGACTGGCCCAAGGTCCCCCAGCAAGCTTCCATGGCACGAGTGGGGATTCGAACCCACGTCTCCCAGATACTAGTCCAATGCTCTTAATCAGTACACTGGCTCTTGAACTGAGCCCGGAAGCAAACTGGAAGCCCATTAGACCTCCCCCCCATACACACCCTTAATATTTCTTCCCCCTTAATCTTCCAGCCTACGAAGACAAGCAGAAGCAGAAGCGCAGTGCAATCGCCGAACGCCCCTGGTTCTCGGTCCCTCAGGCCTCCGGCACCAAAGCCAGCGACACCCTGAGAAAGCTGGGACTGTCTACAAAATCCCCGGCTGGCAAGTCGACCCTTGACCTGACCCACCTGGGTGTTGTGCGTCGGAAGTCCCGAGACAGGCCAGGGGCTTCCACGGAGGAGGAGGAGGAGGCGGCGGTAGCGGCAGCTCCCCTGGCACAGGAGAACAAACTGGACCGGGACGGCATGGGGGAGAGCGCGTCCCTTGGTGCTCCCGCACAGACAGACCTGGTCTCCCAAACAGCCGACGAAAAACCTCCGTGCGATTCAGCTGCCTCGCTGGTTGCCGATTATTCGGACTCTTCATCCGACGCTGATGCCGAACTATGAACAGCGGAGTCTGGGGGCTTTTCTGGAGAGTTGGCTGGAACTGGCGCCTAAGTTGTTGGGTTTTCTGAAGCAGGTAGCGCCTTCTCTGTTGGCGACCGCTGCATGGGCCCGCCGGGCACTTGAACAGAATGCTCTCTGCGTGTGCCTGTGGGAGAACCCTGCTGCTCCCTATTCTTGGGCTGTTTGTGCCTCTGCTGCTGCTATTGGAGCAGGACCCCTTCCTTGCTTTCTCTGGGGCCACGGAGGGACCGCCAGAGAGCTCCCGCCGGCCGAGAATCCACGAGCTACGCATCACAGAGCGCCACCCACCGCGCAAAGCTGCCGGTCTGAGTTTACAGGGGGAAAGGAAGAGCCCAAGCGAGTGGATTACCACGAGATCCTAGACAACTTGGAAGCCCCGAGGTTGCTGTGCGGCTCCAGGGAAACACCCGATTTGCACGGGCAGTCGGTGAAATCTCCAGTCCGTATTTTGTCCACCAGGTCATGAAACGTCAGGGAATGCTTGACACACACGCACAAGAAATTAAGCAGGATCCCGAACCACCCCTCTGTCCCTTGTTGGCCCCCCCTCTGAATTTTTAAACCAAGTTTTCTTGCTGGTATCCTGTTCTGTAGCTCAGGAGGACTTGCCCATTTGCACGGCGTTTGCAGTCTTGTTATTAAAAACTCAGGAAAGGCGAGCGGGGATTCCTGGGCAAAACGGGGGGCACCTCTCTACGACAGAGTCTTTGCTGCAGGCCCGTAGCCAGGATTTTTTAATTCGGGTGGGGGGCCTTTAAATAAGTCATGGGGCACCCTGCATTGCACACCCCACCCCAAGGGAGCTCTTGAGCTGGATGGGAAGTTGGGGGGGCCTTGGTGGTAAGTCGGGGGGCCTTGCCCCGGGATGCCCCACTGTACCTATGGGCCTGCTTTGCTGATTGCAAAGTCGTTCCTTGCCCCCATCCCATTCTCCATTCAGGGCCCCACATGAGATGGTGCGGATGCCTTGGTCCTGCAGGAGCGATAGATTGTTTAGCCAGAGAGCTTCTTCCGTCCCTTCCTGGCTGCGAAGACACGCGCAGACGTGTCTGAGCAAAGCACGGAGGGGCGTTCGGGCTGCAGGGCTTCGGCGCCCCCCCCCAGTTCCTCCCCTTTCCCAAGAGCGGCAAAGCTGCTTATTTGCTGGAGTGTCTTCCGGCCCCTTCCACGGGCGGGCGGAGGGGGCCACCAAGACGTTCTAGCAATTCAGAACGAGGCCAGAGCCAATGCAAGCGCCACCCTCTAGGGGCAAGGTGATTCTTGATGGGAACTCTCAAGGATTCGGGTGCTCTTCTGGCCGGTCGGGAGGGGGCAAGAGCAGAAGTGGGAAACGGAAGGGTGGGATTTGTCAGCCCCTCCCTTTTGCCCTGTGGCCAGTTTATTTCAGTAAAGCATCTGGCAAAGTTTCTCATCCTTGAGGATAAGCTGGTTAAGTGTGGACTGGATGGTGCAACCGTTGGATGGATTCATGGCTGGTTAAAACATCGTACCCAACAAGTGCTCGTAAATGGCTCTGCGTCTACGTGGAGGGAAGTCTCGAGTGGAGTGCTGCAGGGCTCGGTCCTGGGCCCGGTGTTGTTCAATGTTTTTATAGATGACCTGGAGGAAGACAGAGAGGGGATGCTTATCAGATTTGCAGATGACACAAACTTGGGTGGGATTGCTAATTCTGAAGAAGACAGAGTCAGGGTTCAAAATGATCTAGATAGGCTGGAACGGTGGGCTGAGGCAAATAAAATGAAATTCAATAGAGATAAGTGCAAAGTCCCACACCTGGGCGCAAAAAATCAAAGGCACAGATATGGAATGGGAGGGACTTGGCTTGACAGCAGCACATGTGAAAGGGATCTGGGTGTATATTCTAAGGTCAATATCAAGCGCTTCAACCCACTGGCTTATGATTCTGTCACTAAAAGAGCCTTTTTAAATAACAAACCCTTTTTTCAAAAAAAACCCCATCAATTAAAAAAAATGCTTCAGGGCCCCTACTGGATTAGAACACAAGAGAAGCCAGTGTTGGATCAGGCCAATGGCCCATCCAGTCCAACTCTCTGTCACACAGTGGCCAAAAATACCAGGAGCCATCAGGAGGTCCAGCAGTGGGGCCAGGACACCAGAAGCCCTCCCACTGCTGCCCCCCCAAGCACCAAGAATACAGAGCATCCCTTGCCCTAGACCGAGAGTTTCCTACCTATACCTTGTAGCTAATGGCCACTGATGGACCTCTGCTCCATATGTTTATCTAATTCCCTCTTGAAACTGTCCATGCTTGTAGCCACCACCGCCTCCTGCGGCAATGAATTCCATGTGTTAATTCCATGTGTTAAGCACTCTTTGGGTGAAGGACTTCCTTTTAAGAACATGAGAACATAAGAGAGAAGCCAATGTTGAATCAGGCCAATGGCCCATCCAGTCCAACACTCTGGGTCACACAGTGGCCAAAAATACCAGGTGCCCTCAGGAGGTCCAGCAGTGGGGCCAGGACACCAGAAGCCCCTCCCACTGTTGTCCCCCACCCGCAAGCACCAAGAATACTGAGCATCCCTTGCCCCAGACTGAGAGTCCCTATCTATACCTTGTGGCTAATAGCCGCTGACGGACCTCTGCTCCGTATGTTTATCTAATTCCCTCTTGAAGCTGTCCATGCTTATAGCTGCCACCACCTCCTGCGGCAGTGAATTCCATGTGTGAATCACTCTTTGGGTGAAGGAGGACTTCCTTTTCTCTGTTCTAACCCGACTGCTCAGCAATTTCATTGAGTGCCCGCGAGTTCATGTATTGTGAGAAAGGGAGAAAAGGACTTCTTTCTCTGCCTGCTCTATCCCACGCATAATCTTATCAACCTCGATCATGTCACCTCTCAGCTGTCGTTTCTCCAAGCTAAAGAGCCCCAAGCATTTTAACCTTTCTTCATAGGGAAACTGTGAATAAAACTATAAATAAAACCTATGAAACAGTGAAATTAAGACGAATAAGCCCTGGTTGACTATCGAAAGAAAAGGATCTGCTTCTATTCCTATCAAGTCCACAGAATTCTCATTATCCGGTAAAATGTTGTTTCCCATCGAATAATGAATTAAAAGGAGACCACGGTTCAGTGTAGGGTAGTTTCTCTTGATCTGATCTGTTCAGTTTTGTATTATTATTCAGTTCACCTAAAATATAAAAGTCCGACAACTCCTGGAGCCATCGATCTATCCTTGGCATTTTCGTATCCATTTCGAGGCGAACGATGTTCTAGCTGCCGAAATTAGAGTTGAGGGCTGGGTTTTAATTTCCCAGATGCAGTTTGCCTTTGCCGACAGAACAGCCACTCTGGACTGGGTGCCAACACTCCCTCTAAGCCCTGGAGTCGTGTGAGCAAAAATTCTACCGGCCTTAAAGTTGTGAGCCCGCGATTTGGCTTCCCCTGCATAACTTTAGTTTGCTCTGGAGCCCTCCTTCCCGAGCGATGGCAAAAACGTGTGAGCCCGGAAGTGAAAACACTGAGCTAGCTCACACCAATTCTGCTTAGAGGGGACACTGGTCGGTGCCAAGGAAGCCTGTGTCCCCTTGCCCCATCTAGCAGTGGGCACGAGAGTTCCTTCCTGAGTTTCCCAACCTGGATCAATTTCAGGCTCCTTAGTCAGGTGGCACAACACAGGGCTTCAGAAGAAGAATCTGTTTATTGGTGAATCGTAACTAAAGACGCGTGTACAGCTTTGGGTCAGGAATGCCCGGGAACAACAGGGCCCCCTAAGTTATTGTGAATTCAAACACCCCCTGAGAGCCAGTTTGGTGGAGTAGCTAAGTGCAGGGACTCTTATCTGGGAGAACCGGGTTTGATTCCCCACTCCTCCACTTGCACCTGCTGGTGTGATCTTGGGTCAGTCACAAGCTCTGGCACAGCTGTTCTTGAAAAAGCGGTTTCTGTCAGAGCTCTCTCAGCCCCACCTACCTCACCAGGTGTCTGTTGTGGGGAGGGGAAGGGAAAGGAGTTTGTCAGCCGCTCTGAGACGCCTTTGGGCAGTGAAGGGTGGGGTATAAATCCAATCTCCTCTTCTAAATGAGCTGAAGCCAATGAGTATTGTTCAAGGGGGTGCAAAGCAAGTGGGCAAAGCCAGCAAAACAATCTAAAAGCCTTTAGTTGCTGTACATTTTCCGGGTTGTGTGGCCCTGGTCTTGGCATTGTAGGACCTGACCTTTTGCCAGCAGCTGTGGCTGGCATCCTCAGAGGTATAACACAGAAAGATGGAGTGCTCTCTGTGCCACACAGCCCGGAAAATCTACAGCAGCTAATGAACTCCGGTGGTGAAAGCCTTTGACAATCTAAAATCTGCTGATTCCCAGCAAAGGAGTTCTGCAGCCGGAGACACTACAAGGTCGCATAAATGATGACATACAGAGAGTAGAATAGTGATGGTCAGAGGCTGGTAGGCTGAGAGTATTCCCTCCACCAATGTTCCCTCTAAGGTGTGGAGGCTTGCGAGCAAAAATGCTGCTTCCTGAGCTACCGGCATTAAAGTTGCGAGCCAGCGATTTGGCTGCCGCATAAATTAGCTCGCTCCGGAGCCATCCTTCCTGAGCCAAGGCAAAAATGGGTGAGCCGGAGGCTAGAAAACTGTGAGCTAGCTCACACTAACGCGCCTTAGAGGGAACACTGCCCGTCACATGACTCCCTGAGTTTGCCAATAAGGGCGAACTTGAACTTGACTCCCTGAGTCCCTCCAGGACAGGGCTACCTGACAATCAGGCAACACGCTCTCCCCAATCTGGTGGGGGCGGCGGCTGCTGCTTGGGAGGGTGGACTCCGGCTCTATATCCTGCAGAGGTCTCTCTCTCTCTCTCCTCCCGGGGCACCGTCCCCAAGTCTCCAGGAATGACGCGCCCCAGAGCTGGCAACGCGGTTGCCTCTTCCAGCTTTTGGCACAGGCACGTGCGAACCAGGCCTCGCCGCCTCCGTCCCCGCCGCGCGTAAAGACGCGCGCCGCCCCCGGAGCTCCGCCAGAGCCTCCCCGGCTTTCTTCTCCTGGCCGACCTCGGCTGCTTTCCAAGCCCGGCTGGCCCGCCCTCCCCTCTTTCCTCCCTCGCAGTTCCGGGGCCGGCCTCCTGGGCTGGGCGGCGCCGGCGGAAGAGCTCCTAGCCGCGCCGGGAAACTTGGGCAGCAGGGCCGCGGCGCCATGGCGCAGGGCAAGAAGAAGTTCCAGGCGCAAAAGCCGGCCGCGGCCAGGAAGAAGGCCGCCGCCGCCACCGCCCGGGGACCTCGCAAAGGAGGTACGGCGGGAGGGGAGGGAAAAAGGGGACCCCCTGCGCGCCATCCCGGGCTTTTTTGCGCCGGCGGGGCCATGCTGCGCAGCGCTGCGGGCCCTGGCGCATGGGACGGGGGCAATGCGTGGAGTCTCGCGAGCAAAAATTCTGCTTTGCGAGTTGCTGGCAGTGGCGGATTAACCATTCAGCAGACAAAGCACGTGCTTAGGGCCGAAGGGGGCACCCCGAAGTTGGGAAAAGGGTGTAAAGGGGGGGAAAAAGAATGAGGATTTGTAAAAAAATAAATAAATGATAAAACTAGCGCAAATTGATCATGGTGCACCTTAGGGGTTATCTTCTGTTTTTTGTGGGCGAGATGCAGTGTCATAAAGTAAAGGTAAAGGTTCCCCTTGCTTGAAAGCCAGTGGAATCGACTCTAGGCTTGCGGTGCTCATCTCCGTTTCCAAGCCGAAGAGCCAGCGCTGTCCGAAGACGTTTCCGTAGTCATGTGGCTGGTGTGACTAAACACCAAGGCACACGGAACGCTGTTACCTTCCCACCGAAGTGGTACCTATTTATCTACTTGCAATTTCTTGCTTTTGAACTGCTAGGTTGGCAGGAGCTGGAACTAGAGACGGGAGTTCACTCCGTCATGCGGCACTCTCGGGTCTCGGACTGCTGACCTACCGACCTTCCACAGCCTACAGTTCAGCGTCTGAACCACTTGAGCCACTGCAGCTCCTCTACCCCCTCCCAAACCTCCAGGAATCCCCCAGTCCTCAGTTGGCAACCCTGTAACAAATTCTTGAAAACTGATGTGGATCAGGCAGCGGCAGAGGTTGTGTTTGTGTGTTAGTTTTTCAGGCGTTGCAAGAGACTCCCATTTATTTTTGGTGTGGGGTTGTGAGTCCCAGGTGTTCCCCTTGCGTGCGTGAGAGCGCACAGGCTTGGTGCGATGCTGTGCTTAGAGCCGCGTCCCATGAACTTTGCAAGCCTGGGAAGAGAACCGTGAAATCCTCAGGACCGGGAGTTGGGTGGCGCTGTGGATCTCAGAAGCTAAGCAGGATCAGCCCTGGTTCACACTTGAATGGGAGACCAGCAAGGAAGTCAAGCCTGGCCCAGGCTGGACCAATCTCATCAGATCTCGGAAGCTAAGCAGGATCGGCCCTGGTTAATATTTGGATGGGAGACCACCAAGGGAAGTGCCAAGGTTGCTACGCAGAGGCAGGCAAGGTCAAACTACCTTTGGTGTAGTGGTTAAGTGCGCGGACTCTAATCTGGGAGAACTGGGTTTGATTCCCCTACTCCTCCACTCTCAGCTGCTGGATGACCTTGGGCAAGCCATAGTTCTGACAAGAGCTGTTCTCTCAAGGGCAGTCCTCGAAAGAGCTCCCTCAGCCCCTCCTCCCTCACAGGGTGTCTGTTGTGGGAAGGAGAAAAGGAGTTTGTAAGCCTCTCTTAGACTCCAAGTGAAGTAGCTACGCAGAGGCAGGCAAGGGCCAACTACTTTTGACGTAGTGGTTAAGTGTGCAGACTCTAATCTGGGAGAACCAGGTTTGGGTCCCCGCTCCTTCACATGCAGCTGCTGGGATGACCTTGGGTCAGTCACAAGTTCTCTCGAGGGCAGTTCTGAAGAGAGCTCTCTCAGCCCCACCTGCCTCACAGGGGGTGTCTGTTGTGGGGAGGGGAAGGGAAAGGAGTTTGTAAGCAGCTCTGAGACTCCGAGGGAAGGGCAGGGTATAAATCCAATCTCTTCTCTTCTTCTTCTTCTTGCCTTGACCTGGATGGCCCAGGCAAGCCAAAGTCTCATCAGATCTTGGAAGCTAAATAGGGTTGGCCTGGTTAGTACTTGGATGGGAGACCAGCAGGGAAGCCCAGGGTTGCTACGCAGAGGCAGGCCAAACCACCTCTGTTCTCCTCTTGCCTTGAAAACGGTGGAATCACCGCGAGCCAGCTGCCATTTCACTACGTTTCCCACCACCGTGGTACATGCAGATGTCAAACAGAGCACCACGGTCAGGGTCCCAACATCGAATTACCCTTCCCGGACCAAAGGACGCCAGGCTTGCTGCCACCAGGGCCAGGGTCTTCTCAGTGGTGGCTCCTTTCTGGTGGAATGAACTCCCGGGGGAGATCAGGGCCCTGCGGGACCTTATGCGGTTCTGCCGGGCCTGCAAGATGGAGCTCTTCCGCCGGGCTTTTGATTAGGAGCCGCCCTGAGGGAAAATCATGTTCCCTGATCAACCTGCACCGGCCGCACCATTTTAGATCTGGGTCGATCGCTAGGATGGTGTAATGAAAGCCGACCGCCATCTTAAACTGAAATGTAAACTTAACTTGAAATGTCAGTTTGTTAGCATCTTTTAATGATGAATTGTTTTTGTGCCGAAAACTGTTTGTTGTGGTTTTAATCTCTCTGTAAGCCGCCCTGAGCCGGCCTTGGCTGGGTAGGGCAGGGTATAAATTTAATAAATAAAATAAATAAATAAAATATAGGGGATAGACATATAAATGTATATATAGATGGCAGACGCAGTTCGGCAGGCCTGTCGTCGAGGAGAAGAGTTTGATGCCCTTGATCAGATCTGGCATTTCAGAGGATCCCGAAGAACTCTCTGTACTTTTTAAAAAATTTATTTTAATTTCAATACACATGCTACATTAATGCGGGATCGATTAGCTCCCCAAATAATGGCAGTTTTAATTTTTATCTGAGCCAGTTTGGTGTAGTGGTTAAGTGCGTGGACTCTAATCTGGGAGAACTGGGTTTGATTCCCCACTCCTCCACTTGTACCTGGCTGGATGACCTTGGGCAAGCCGTAGTTCTGATAAGAGCTGTTCTCGAAAAAAGAGCAGTTTCTGTCAGAGCTCTCTCAGCCCCACCTGCCTCACAGGGGGTGTCTGTTGTGGGGAGGGGAAGGGGAAGGAGTTTGTAAGCTGCTCTGAGACACCTTTGGGTAGTGAAGGGCGGGTTATAAATCCAATCTCCTCCTCCTCCTCATCATCTATCAAACAAGCTATAACTAAAAGAACACAAAATCTAAATATTTCTTAGGTATTGAGGAGTTCTGGCGGAGGTGGTTTGATTCATGTACTCAAAAACAAAAATTATACCACGTCTCTCTAAACATATTTTTTTCCTATTAGGATTCTCTCAACTTGTATTAATTGTGAGACTCTCTTGTTCTGGACCATCAAGACCTATATTTTATCATACCACTGTGCCAAAGTTGGTATATTCTTAGTATTCCACTGTTGTGCCAATATTATTTTACAAACTAATTACCAGGTGGTATTTATCACCATATAAGCTGTATAAAAGCAAATGAAGAACTAACTAATTCGGAATGCCAGGAGAATGTGGTGAAACTGGAACATTTCTCCACAGTTGGTGGGGTTGCACAGGAGTAAATGCATATTGGGAAAATATTATATAAAAAACTATGAAGGCATAACAGGAATTTTAATTCCAAATACACCTGAGTCTGTCTTACTAAATCTGTGGCCAGAGTTAAATATCCCAGAGTTGAGAAAGGATTTATTAACGCCCTGTCCTTTTCATGCAGTTATCGGCCACTTTTTACCATGGTTAGCATGGTCAGGTTCAGGACAAGCAAAAGGAAATACCTCCTGAATCAACAATCTATACAGCGTAGGAGGTATTGTAATAGATACAATTAAAAGGTGTCTGTTACCCCTAGTCTATATGTTTTTTTAATGTTTGGTTGTTTGTTTGTTTGTGTTTGTTTTATATTCAAAATATAAAAAAAAAATTTTTTAGAAAAAAGCCCGGGAGATAAACGGAGGTAGTTTGCCATTGCCTGCTTCTACACCCCGAACTTCCTTGTCAGTCTCCGCGCACCTTTCTTGGTGTTTGTAGATACAACCCATTCTGTATGCCTACATAGTTCCTTCCTCAAGGCGAGTCCCATGGGGGAGAGAGAGAGAACTCAATTCCTTTGTGTCGGATTTCTCCCGCAGGCCGAATAATCGCTCCGAAAAAAGCTCGGGTGATCCAGCAGCAGAAACTGAAGAAGGTGAGATCCCCCCGCCCTTCGTGGCAAGCGGCCGCCCTAGAGGCAATAACTCCCAAGCCAGCCTCCCTGTCTTTGAGTAACGGAGGCGAGGTCCGCGAAGAGCAAACTCTCCTAGGGGATGCGGTGCAGACTTTCCCAGCAAGTTGGAGCGGCGCACATGAGAAGCTTCCGGGTTCCTTGCCGCAGTGACCCAGAACATGGAATCCAGTCCCTTATGTGGGATTCTTAGGACAAAACATTCAATGCTCCCTCTAAGCTGTGGAGTCTTGTGAGCAAGAATTCGACTTTGTGAGCTTCTGGCATTAAAGTTGTGAGCGGGCGGTTTGGCTGCTGCAAGAACTAGTTTGCTCTGGAGCCGCATCCTTCCTGAGCGGAGACAAAAACGTGTGAGCTGGAGGCGAAAAAAGCTGTGAGCCAGCTCACCCTCACTCAGCTTAGAGGGAACACCGCACACATTTCTAGGTTAAGACAAAAAGAATACCCAGACCCTTTCTACGTCCCTGTGGTTTCAGAAACACATGGAATTCACTGCCACAGGAGGTGGTGGCAGCTACAAGTATGGACAGTTTCAAGAGGGAATTAGATAAACATCTGGAGCAGAAGTCCATCAATGGCTATTAGCCACAGGGTATAGATGGGAACTCTCAGTCTGGGGCAAGGGATGCTCTGTCTTCTTGGTGCTTGGGGGGGCAGCAGTGGGAGGGCTTCTAGTGTCCTGGCCCCACTGCTGGACCCCCTGATGGCACCTGGTATTTTTGGCCACTGCATGACACAGAGTGTTGGACTGGAGGGGCCATTGGCGTGATCCAACATGGGCTTCTCTGATGTTCTTATAAAAGGGAGTTGGATAAGCGTATGGAGCAGAGGTCCACCAGCGGCTATTAGCCACAAGGTATAGATAGGAATTCTCAGTCTGGGGCAAGGGATGCTCAGTATTCTTGGTGCTGGGGGGGGGCAACAGTGGGAGGGGCTTCTGGTGTCCCGGCCCCACTGCTGGACCTCCTGATGGCACCTGGTATTTTTGGCCACTGTGTGACACAAAGTGTTGGACTGGATGGGCCATTGGCCTGATCCAACATTGGCTTCTCTTGTGTTCTTAAAGACACCTGAAAGCGTATTGCTAGTTTCGAAGGCAGAAGTGGGGCCAATCGGAACTGCGGCTGATAATTTGGGCTCTTTGCCTCCCACCCTGACACCTCCTTGCTTACCATCTAGCTCACTGTCTTGAGAGCCAGCTTGGCATAGTGGTTAGGAGCGCGGACTCTAATCTGGGAGAACCGGGTTTGAGTCCCCACTCTTCCACATGCTGCTGGTATGACCTTGGGTCAGTCATAAGTTCTCTTGGAGCTGTTCTCTCAAGGGCAGTCCTCAAAAGAGCTCTCTCAGCCCCACCGACCTCACAGGGTGTCTGTTGTGGGGAGGGGGAAGGGAAAGGAGATTGTAAGCTGCTCTGAGACTCCCGAGTGAAGGGCGGGATATAAATCCAGTCTCTTCTTCTTCTAGAACACACAACAGCCAACCTCCCCCCCGAAACCCCCAAAGGCCACAGGAAGTCTCTGCGTTCCTACTCTTTTAGATGATTTTAAGATGGTTTAAATTGTTATTGATGTGTTTTATTCATTTATGTAAGCTGCCCTGAACTGGCCTCAGCTGGGAGGGCGGGCTATAGATCTGATAGATAAATAGGAAGAAACCGGGCTGCCTGGGTTGCTGACAAGATTCTTTCTCTGCAGAACCTGGAGGTCGGCATCCGTAAGAAAATCGAGCACGAGGTAGTGATGAAAGCCAACGCCAGCCAGCCCAAGAAACTGACCCTGCTGAAGACACCGAAAGCGGAGGCCAAAAAGGAACCTGGCCAGTCCTAGCTGTCCTTTGAGTCGGCAGCAGAAGATGCCCCCCCCATTCCCCGATGACTGGATCGATGGCACCCCCTTTGTGCTGTTGGGGGGGCTTTCTGAATTTCCCAGGTGGTCCCTTTGCCATATGAAAAGCTTCCTCCACTTGCTACCTGCTAGATGACCTTGGGCAAACCATAGTTCTGGCACAGCTGTCCTTGAAAAAAGAATGGTTTCTGTCAGAGCTCTCTCAGCCCCACCAACTTCACAGGGTGTCTGTTGTGGGGAGGGGGAGGGAAAGGAGATTGTAAGCCGCTCTGAGACTCCTTTGGGTAGTGAAGGGCGGGGTATAAATCCAATCTCCTCTTCCTCCTCCTCCGTCTTCTTCTCCTCCTCCTCCGTCGTCTTCTTCTTTCGTCTTCCCTGCAAGAAGCCACCAGGGCTGTTGGGCACCTCATTCTTCCTGGGTGAGGAGAGGAGCTGTCGTTCCCGGATTGGAAGCCGTTCTGCGATGAGGCCCACGTAGCCTTTTCGAGACAACAGTGGCCCCTCACAGAGCCGTTCTCAGTTCTCCCAAATTGACAGAGCCATACCAGAGGTTGAAAATCTCATCTCTGAGAGGAGATGACGGTATCGAGACTGTGCTGGGCACCTCCCCCCACGATGCGCCCTTGCCTGATGTTGGACTTCCTGTTTGCCTAGTGGTCCGGTAGCACTCTCTGCAGCGCCCGTACACGACGAAAGCAGGAAGGATAGATTGCTTTGCCCGGGTTTGTGCGCCAGGGCCCCTAGGCCAACATGACGTCCGGCGCTTGAACGTTAGGCAGCGTAGGCTAGCGCAGCCCCATGCAATTGCAACGTGTAGGATTTGAAATGTCCGCAGAAGGCTTCCCGCCCCGAATCTAGATGGCCGGGAAGCAGTCCTGGTTCTAGGAGAGAAAACCAATCTGGAAACGAGATTGGTTTTCTCATGCTTTTGGTGCTGGGATTTCGCCCTCTGTGCCTGCTTTCTGGTATTCCACGTGATGCCCCACCAATATTTAGTTGCTGACCTCCGCCTCGCTCCCTCTCGTAAAGCTTGAAGCATAACCTCTGCTGATTCCTCTTGGAACCAGAAGGTTTGGGTGGGGGTGCTCCTGAAAACACCCCCCCGGTCCATATCTTTCCCCTGAGAGGGAGATTCTTGAGGTATGGACACAGGCCAGCCGTCCCAGAACTACAGTAACAGTTTGAAAGTTAAATTCTTGTTTGTATCCCGACCGCAAATCTTTTTCTGGAACAACAAAGAAAAGCAAATCTACACTGGGTTTAATAAATACGGGAGGTGTATTTATTTAACTGTGCGTGTGTTTAGTGCCATCAAGATGGTGAGGAGGTCTGGAACAATGCTCCCTCTAAGCTGGAGTCTGGTGAGCAAAAATTCTACTTTGTGAGCCACCGGCATTAAAGTTGTGAGCGAGCGATTTGGCTGCGGCGTAAATTAGCCTGCTCTGGAGCCCTCCTCCCCGAGCTAAGGCAAAAATGTGCGAGCCGGAGGTTAAAAAATGGTGAGCTAGCTCACACTAACTCAGCTTAGAGGGAACACTGGCCTGGAGACCAAGACCTGCGAGGAAAGGTTGAAGGAGCTGGGTATGTTCCGCCTGGAGAGGAGACGACTGAGAGGCGATACGATCACCGTCTTCGAGTACTTGAAGGGCTGTCACGGTGCGGAGTTGTTTTCTGTTGCCCCGGAAGGTCGGACCAGAACCAACAGGTTGAAATTAAATCCGAAGAGTTTTCGGCTAAATATTAGGAGGAACTTTCGTTGCTGTTGATTTCCCGGGTTGCGTGGCCGTGGTCTTGGCATTGTAGGACCTGACGTTTCGCCAGTAGCTGTGACTGGCACTTGCAGCTCTGAGGACGCCAGTCATAGCTACTGGCGAAACGTCAGGTCCTACGATGCCAAGACCACGGCCACACAACCCGGGAAATCTACAGCAACGAATGAACTCCAGCAGTGAAAGTCTTCGACAACATATTAAGAGGAATTTCCTGACAGTTAAGGGCGGTTCTTCAGTGGAACAGGCTTCCACGGGAGGTGGTGGGCTCTCCTCCTTGGGAGGTTTTTCAAACAGAGGCTGGATAGCCATCGGATGGCAATGTGGATTTTGTGAACTGAGGCAGATCACGAGAGGGAGGGCAGGGAGGGTTACACGATCAGTGCTTAGTTCTCGGGGCCCTTTCTTGCACACCCAGGGAAATGCTGATCGCCACTTTGGGGTCAGGAAGCAATTGTTCTCTGGACTGGTTTGGCCAGGGGTCCTGGAGGGGTTTTCTTTTGCCCTTTTCTGGGGGTATAGGGGGGAGGTATTTGTGAATGTCCAGCGTTGTGCAGGGGATTGGACTAGATGACCCTGGAGCGGTGTTCCCTCTAAGCGGAGCGAGTGTGAGCCAGCTCACAGTTTTTTAGCCTCCGGCTCACACATTTTTGTCTTAGCTCAAGAAGGATGGCTCCGGAGCAAACCAATTTATGTAGCAGCCAAATCACTTGCTCACAACTTCAATGCTAGTAGCTTACCAAGTAGAATTTCTGCTCACAAGACTCCACAGCTTAGAGGGAACGTTGCCCTGGAGGTCCCTTCCAACTCTACGATTTTATAATTCTAAGTCACTCCTGATGACCCTGTGAATGAATGAGTGGGCCGCAGTGGCTCAAGGGGTTAAGACGCTGAAGCTGCAGACCGGAAGGTCGGTAGCTCAGCAGTTCGAGACCCGAGTGCTGCGTGGCGGAGTGAGCTCCCATCTCTGGCCCCCGCTCCTGCCAGCCTAGCAGTTTGAAAGCAAGAAATGGCAAGTAGATAAATAGGTACTGCCTCAGTGGGAATTTAACAGCGTTCCGTGCACCTCGGCGTCTAGTCATGCCGGCCACATGACCATGGAAATGTCTTCGGACAGCGCTAGCTCTTCATCCTGGTAATGGAGATGAGCACCACACCCCTAGAGTCGGATTCGACTGGCTTTCAAGCGAGGGGAACCTTTATCTTTACTGTGAATGAATGACTTCCAGAACGTCCTGTCATTAAGAGCCTCGCTCAGGTCTTGGAAACGGAAGGCTGCGGCTTCCTTGACGGAGTCCGTCCGTCTCCTGTCGGGTCTTCCCCTTTTCCTGCTGCCTCCAACTTTTCTTAGCATTATTGTCTTTTCCGATGACTCTTGTCTTCTCATGACTAAATTACGATAGCCTCAGTTTGGTCATTTTCACTTCTAGGGAGAGTAAATTGAGGCGCTTGGGGCTCTTTAGTTTGGAGAAACGACGGTTGAGGGGGTGCTGTGATCGAGGTTTATAAGATTGTGCATGGGATAGAACAGGTAGAGAAAGAGGTACTTTTCTCCCTTTCTCACAATACAAGAACTCGTGGACACTCCATGAAATTGCTGAGCTGTCAGGGTAGAACAGATAAAAGGAAGTCCTTCTTCACCCAAAGAGTGATAACACATGGAACTCACTGCCACAGGAGGTGGTGGCAGCTACAAGCATGGACAGTTTCAAGAGGGAATTGGATAAACATACGGAGCAGAGGTCCATCAGTGGTTGTCAGCCACAAGGTATAGATAAGGATTCTGAGGCAAGGGATGTTCTGCCTTCTTGGTGCTTGAGGGGGCCACCAGTGGGAGGGGCTTCTAGTGTCCTGGCCCCACTGCTGGACCTCCTGATGGCCATCTGGTGTTTTTGGCCACTGCGTGACAGAGTGTTGGACTAGATGGGCCATTGGCCTGATCCAACATTGGCTTTTCTTATGTTCTTATGTTCTTAAATACCTATCACTGAAATCAGTGAAGCCTTAAAATGTTTATTTAGCTGGCTTGTGCTGACGTGTAATCCCAATACAGAGTTAGTCCAGAGATTCCAGACTGAAACCTTTGAAATCAACAGGTTTAGACTGGGGTAGGTGCATAGAATTGTACTGCAGCTGTGCAATGCCAAGAATACTTTCCTGGGAGTAAGCCATACTGAATAACATAGGACTTCCTTCTGAGTCGACCAGGCTAAGATTGTTCCTGTAGAGTACTTCAGAGTCATGAGATGTATTTTATTTAACCCACTCAAAGGTTAGAAAAAATACATTAAGAATAAATGTAATCGTAGCTGTGTACATTCTGTATTTAGAAACCTGGAACTCCGGGTCTAGGGATTCCAAATTCTGCCCCAAGGAAAACGGGATTCTGCGACCACTAGAAAATATGTAAATTGAGATAGTTTGAATAATTTGTTCTGCAGGGTTTACTCATGAGTGTAATTTATTTAGCATTTTTTTAATATGGAGGAAGTGAGACAATATTCTCTGCAAGGTTAAGAACGTAAGAGAAGCCAATGTTGGATCAGGCCAACGGCCCATCCAGTCCAACACTCTGTGTCACACGGTGGCCAAAAATACCAAGGGCCCTCAGGAGGTCCTGCAGTGGGGCCAGGACACTAGAAGCCCTCCCACTGTTGTCCCCCCCAAGTACCAAGAATACAGAGCATCACTTGCCCCAGACTGAGAGTTCCTATCTGTAGCTTGTGGCTAATGGCCACTGATGGACCTCTGCTCCATAAGCTTATCCAATTCTCTCTTATAAGAACATAAGAGAAGTCAATGTTGGATCAGGCCAGTGACCCATCCAGTCCAACACTCTGTGTCACACAGTGGCCAAAAATACCAGGTGCCATCAGGAGATCCAGCAGTGACCAGTACACTAGAAGCCCTTCCACTGGTGCCCCCTCCAGCACCAAGAATACAGAGCATCCCTTGCCCCAGAGTCCCTATCTATACCTTGTGGCTAATAGCCACTGATGGACCTCTGCTCCATATATTTATCCAATTCTCTCTTATAAGAACATAAGAGAAGCCAATGTTGAATCAGGCCAATGGCCCCTCCAGTCCAACACTCTGTGTCACACAGTGGCCAAAACCCAGGGGCCATCCGGAGGTCCACCAGCGGGGAACTAAGAGGGTCAAGCCACAAACTAAGTTACACAAAAATTCAAAATGTTTATTAGGGTGTACATATAACTAAAACATACTGCGGTTAAAAGAAACAGTGTAAGTCTCAGACTTAAAAGGCTTATACAACCAAGTTAGTTCTTACACAAATACAACTGATGGGTAAAATCTTTTGACCTAAGGACCATATGTGTTTCGGCCCCTTTGGGCCTTCCGAAGTAGTCAATATTCTTTATATTACAATGACATGCATCCAGAAATGCACACATAAGAAATATATATATATATATATATATATGAGACCAGATGTTGTTTTCTTATATTCTTTTGCAATTGCTACAAGTTTGTATAGTGGGCCATCAATAGTAGGCCATAAATAGCAGCCATATCAATTCTTCAGATTATTCTGGTGTCAAAGATTCCATTAGTCAGGATGCATCAGAGGCAGTAGTCAAGTTGGCTGTGTAAGCCTTTTAAGTCTGAGATTTAGGACTATTTCTTTTAACCACAGTATGTTTTAGTTATAAAGGTAAAGGTAAAGGTTCCCTTGCTCGAAAGCCAGTCGAATCCGACTCTAGGGTTGCGGTGCTCATCTCCGTTTCAAAGCCGAAGAGCCAGCGCTGTCCGAAGACATTTTCGCGGTCATGTGGCCGGCATGACTAAACACCAAGGTGCACGGAACGCTGTTACCTTCCCACCGAAGTGGTACCTATTTATCTACTTGCAATTTCTTGCTTTCGAACTGCTAGGTTGGCAGGAGCTAGAACTAGAGACAGGAGCTCACCCCGTCATGCGGCACCCGGGTCTCGAACTGCTGAACTACTGACCTTCCACAGCCTGCAGTTCAGCGTCTTAACCACTTGAGCCACCACAGCTCCACGTTTTAGTTATGCGTACACCCTAATAAACATTTCGTATTTTTGCATGGCTTAGTTTGTAGCTTGACCCTCGTGGTTCGCAGCTGATTTTCGGTTGAGTTTCCTCCCCCCCCTTTTTTCAGTTTTGGTCCATCAGCGGGGCCAGAACTCCAGAAGCCCTCCCCCTGTGCCCCCCCCCCCAAGCGCGAAGAATATAGAGCATCACTTGCCCCAGACATAAGAACATAAGAGACGCCAATGTGCTAGGAACATCGAGAAGCCAACGTGAATCAGCCGGGCACATCCAGTCCAACACTCGTGTCACACAGTGGCCAGAAATAACAGGTGCCATCAGGAGGTCCAGCAGTGGGGCCAGGACACTAGAAGCCCCTCCCACTGTTGCCCCCCCCAAGCACCAAGAAGACAGAGCATCACTGCCCCAGACATAAGAACACAACAGAAGCCACGTGGGATCAGGACAATGGCCCATCCAGTCCAACACACTCTGTCACACAAGAAATGTAACCTGCATATATTCCATATGTAAAAACTTAAAATCCTGGGTCTAGGAATTCCAAATTCTGCATCTGCACCAAGAAAAAAACTGGATTCTGCAACTACCAATAAGTAGCTATACTGAGATAGTTTGCATAACTTATTCTGCAGGATTTTTTGGTAGTTTATTCAGCATATTTTCTTGACACGGGGGAGGGGAGGCGGTAAATTCTGCAGGGGCTGGATGCCTCTTTAGTTTTTGCGTCGGGTTGCCAACTCCGGGTTCCAGAAATTCCTGGAGATTTTGAGGAAGGAGTCTGGGGGAACGGTGGGGTGGAGAGAAGGGAGGGACCTCGGGAGGGTATAACGCCATACAGCCCACCTTCCGAAGCAGCCGTTTCCTCTGGAAGAATTGGAATAAATGTTTGAAATAAGCACTAAATAGAGAAGTGCAGAGCTATTTTGGGCAGGAACGCACAGGAGTTCCGGCTGACTCCCAAGTTGGCCACGCCCAGCAGGAACTCATTAGCATAACAGGCCACACCCAACGGCAGAAACTCAGCAGGATTGGCTACATGAGGGGTGTGTGGCCTAACATGCAAAGGAGTTCCTGCTACAAAAAAGGCCCTGGGTTTTGACAACAAACAAGGTAAACAGAATAAGAAGCCAAAGGTGGGTGTGGCTGGATGACCACACCCTGGTAAAATGGGGGTGTGGCCTAATACGCTAATGAGCTGTGTTGTCAGGGGTGTGGTCTAATATGCTAACGAGTTTCTGCCTGTGGGTGTGGCCTATTATGGTAATGAGTTCCTGCTGGGCTTTTTCTACAAAAAAAGCCCTGGATAAGTGACTTATGCAGCCTAGAGAGCAGTCCTGATTCCAGTCGTGACTCCAGTCTCCCCAACTGGAGACTGAGACCCCTGGTTCTGAGATTTCATCAGGCCATTCATTGTCTGCTTCCTTTTAAGCATGTCTTCAGAGTCAGAGGGCCTGGTGTCGTGGTGAAGTGGGCGGACTCTAATCTGGGAGAACCGGGTTTGATTTCCCCACTCCTACACTTGTACCTGCTGGATGACCTTGGGCAAACCATAGTTTTGTCAGAGCTGTTCTTGGAAAAGGGCAGTTTCTGTCAGAGCTCTCTCAGCCCCACCTGCCTCACAGGGTGTCTATTGTGGGGAGGGGAAGGGAAAGGAGTTCGTCAGCCGCTCTGAGACTCATTTGGGTAGTGAAGGGCAGGGTATAAATCCAATCTCTTCATCTGTTCTTCTTCTTTGGTAGAGTGGTTAAGTGTGTGGACTCTAATCTGGGAGAACCAGGTTGGATTCCCCACTCCACCACTTGCAGCTGTTGGATGACCTTGGGCAAGCCATAGTTCTGGCACAGTTGTTCTTGAAAAAAGAGCCGTTTCTGTCAGAGCTCTTTCAGCCCCACCTGCCTCCCAGGGTGTCTGTTGTGGGGAGGGGAAGGGAAAGGAGTTCGTCAGCAGATGTTCTTGAAAGAAGAGCAGTTTCTGTCAGAGCTCTCTCAGCCCCACGTGCCTCCCAGGATGTCCGTTGTAGGGAGGGGAAGGGAATGGAGTTTGTCAGCCGCTCTGAGACACCTTTGGGTAGTATTCACGGCCTGAAAGGCATTTCTCTACATTTTTTCACCCTTTCCCCAACTTTGCAGTGCCCCCTTTGGCCCCGGCGCCCTAAGCACCTGCTTAGCCTGCTTAATCCACCCCCGCCTGCCTGCAGTGGAGACCTCCGGGATGACAGTGAAATGTCTAGACAGTGGGTAGCTGCAATAAAGAAGGCCAACGCTATGCTGGGGATTATTAGGAAGGGAATTGAAAACAAAAAAGCCAGTATCATCATGCCCCTGTATAAATCATTGGTGCGACCTCACTTGGAATACTGTGTACAGTTCTGGTCGCCACATCTCAAAAATTATTATTATAGCATTGGGAAAACTGCAGGGAAGGGCAACTAGAATGATAGAAGGGTTGGAACACCTTCCCTACGAAGAAAGGTTAAAAGGCTTGGGGCTCTTTAGCTTGGAGAAACGACGGCTGAGGGGTGACATGATCGAGGTTTACAAGATTATGCATGGGATAGAGCAGGTTGAGAAAGAAGTCCTTTTCTCCCTTTCTCACAAGACAAGAACTCGTGGGCACTCCATGAAATTGCTGAGCAGTCGGGTTAGAACAGATAGAAGGAAATACTTCTTCACCCCAAGAGTGATTAACGCACGGAATTCACTGCCACAGGAGGTGGTGGCAGCTACAAGCATGGACAGTTTCAAGAGGGAATTAGATAAGCATATGGAGCAGAGGTCCATCAGTGGCTATTAGCCACAAGGTATAGGTAGGAATTCTCAGTCTGGGGCAGGTGCTGCACTCTGTTCTTGGTGTTGGGCGGGGGCAGCAGTGGGAGGGCTTCTAGTGTCCTGGCCCCTCTGCTGGACCTCCTGAGGGTATTTTTGGCCGCTGTGTGACGCAGAGTATTGGACTTAGATGGGCCATTGGGCTATTCCACCTCGATATTCCACCTCGAAAACCCGTCATCTTGGGTTTAAATGTGCTTATGTTGTATTGTTTGTTTTTATAATTTTATCTGGTTGATATTGTTCATATTGTTTAAATTCTTTATATTGTTAGCCGCCCTGAGCCTTCGGGGAAGGCGGGATATAGATCAAAATAAATAAATAAATAAATAAATAAATTGGCCTGATCAGACAGTGGCTCCTCTGATGTTCTTATGACAGCGGGGCTGCCCCGCGTGGGTCCCTGCAGAGCCGGCCGGCCAGCGGAAGCCTCCGCCTTGGCCGAGGGTTTCCCTTTCCGAGGCGAGAGCGGAAGCCAGCGCCGCCCTTCCCTTCTATGTACGTCGCGGGGGAGGCGCCCGTTCCGGATCCGGAACGCCGCTCCCCCCCACCCCTCCCGCCCACATTGTTGCCATTCCCCGCCGGCTGCAGAATGTTGTGAATGGGAAAGAGTCGCCGCGGCACCAGGCCCCGCCCACGCCGCGCCGCCTTTGGACGCGCCTCGGCCTCGCCCGATTGGCCGCGGGCCCGTCCCGACCTTTGATTGACGCCTCGCGCCCAGACGGCCCCCCCCTCACACACACACACAGAGACGCGCGCACGCCCCGAAGGACAGCCCCGCCCCTTTCCCCACAACACTGAGGGAGCGGGAGGGGGGAGGAGGGGGACGGCGCCGTCCCCTCCCTGACAGGCAGCCCCGCCCGGCCAATCGCCGCCGGCCCTTCCCCGCGCGGCCGGCCTATGGGAGGCGGGCGGCGCGAAAGGGGCGGGCGGCCGAGGCAGGCGCCGCCGAGCTCATTGTTGTGGGAGCCCCTTAAAGGCGCCGCGTCCGCCGGGCGGAGGGGAGCGCGAGCGGCCGACGCAGCGGGGCCCGGCCCGGCGGTGGGGTTTCCCGGCGAGGGCGGTCACGAGAGGCCGGGGATCCGGGCGGGGCCTATGGAGCCGCCGCCCGCCAAGCGCAAATGCGGCGTCGCCTCCTCCTCCGGGGAGCCCAGCGAGGCCGGGCCGCCCGCCGCCACCTCCGCCGCCGCCGTGGAGACGCTGCTGGACCTGAGCGCCCGGCGGGTGGCCGAGACCTGGGCCTTCGAGCAGGTGAGCCGGCCGGGCTGCGGAGGGAGGGCGGCGGCGGCGGCGGCGGCACTTTGTGCATGCTCAGGAGCTCTTCCGCTCTGCTCGGGAGGCAATGGGGGCAGGGAGGAGGGGAGCCCGCGGCTGTCAGAGGCCCCCGAGCCGGCTCGGCGGGGGTTGCCAACAGCCGGCAGGGGGATTCCAGGAGGTTTGGGAGGTGGTGGCGCCACGAATGGTTGTGCCGCCCCTGGGGGGGTCCACCCTCCCTCCCAAACAGCGCTTTTCTCCCGGGGAAGCACCATCTTTCTAGTCTGGAGGTGAGCTGTGGTTCCGGGAGGCTCCAGGCCGCGCCTGGAGCTTGGCAACGCCCGAGGTTGGGAATGTTCCTGGCGATTTGGAGCTGGCGCCTCAAAAAGGCACGCTGCCCCGGGGGCCACCCTCCAAAGCAGCCGTCCCCCCCCGGGGATCCACCAGCTTTCTAGTCTGGAGGTGAGCTGCGGTTCCGGGAGGGCTCCAGGCCGCGCCTGGAGCTTGGCAACGCCCGGGGTTGGAAGTGTTTCTGGAGGTGGAGCCTGGAATGGATCAATTACCCCAGAGGCCAACCTCCGTAGGATTCGTTTTCTCCCGGGGAACCTGATCTTCCTAGTCTGGAGGTGAGCTGTGGTTCCGGGAGGTCTCCAGGCCGCGCCTGGAGCTTGGCAACCCCCGTGGTTGGAAGTATTCCTGGAGGTGGGGCCTCAAAAGGATCAATTGCCCCAGAGGTCAGGCCACTCTCTGTAGGAGCCGTTTTCTCCCGGGGAATCTGACTGTCCTAGTCTGGAGATGATCTGTGGTTCCGGAAGGTCTCCAGGCCATGCCTGGAGCTTGGCAACCCCAGGGTTGGAAATGTTCCTGGAGGTGGAGCCTCGAAAGGATAAATTACCCCGAAGGCCACTCTCTGTAGGACCCGTTTTTTCCCGGGGAACCTGATTTTTCTAGTCTGGAGGTGAGCTGGGGTTCCGGGAGGTCTCCAGGCCATGCCTGGAGCTTGGCAACCCCTGGGGTTGGAAATGTTCCTGGCGATTTGGAGCTGGCGCCTCAAAAGGGCACGCTGCCCCAGGGGCCACCCTCCAGAGCAGCCATTTTCTCCTGGGGAACCACCATCTTTCTAGTCTGGAGGTGAGCTGTGGTTCTGGGAGGGCTCCAGCCCGCACCTGGAGCTTTGCAACCACTGGGGTTGGAAGTGTTCCTGGACATGGAGCCTCAAAAGGATCAATTGCCCCAGAGGCCACCCTCTGCAGGAGCTGTTTTCTCCCAGGGAACCATCATCTTTCTAGTCTGGAGGTGAGCGGTGGTTCCGGGAGGTCTCCTGGCCACAACTGGAGCTTGGGAACCCCCAGGGCTGGAAATATTCCTGACGATTTGGGATCAGGGTCTGGGGAAGCGAGGGAGCTCGGCAGGGTGTGATGTCCGGAATCCCACCCTCAAAAAGTAGCCATATTCTCCAGGGGAACTGATCTCTTGCAGCCTGGAGATTGGTAGTAATTCGGGGAGGGGGGGGGAATCTCTGGCTGTCACCTGGAGGTTGGCAACCCTGTCTTGGATCCTTTCTTCCTTCCGTTTCTCCCCCTTTTTCCTCCATTTCAGCTTGATCTGACTCAGACAAAACACAGCCTTCTCTGCCTTGCTCCATTGCAACCCCCCCCAGGGGCTTCCGCTTTCTCCCCCAGTGCTGGGGGCTAGACTTTGGGACCCTGGACCCCCCCCCCCCGGCCTCTTTCTATTCCTCGGCCTTCCAGCATCAGATTTGGGTTTACCGCGACGTCTTCCTATGAAGTGGCTTCCTTTAAGTTTGTTGGAGAGGCCAACTCTGAGTTGGGAGCAGCGTTCCCTCTAAGCGGAGTTAGTGTGAGCTAGCTCACCGCTTTTTAGCCTCCGGCTCTCACATTGTTGTCTTGGCTCGGGAAGGAGGGCTCCGGAGCAAACTTAATTTATGCGGTAGCCAGATCGCCCGCTCACCACTCACAGAGTAGAGTTTTTGCTCACGAGTGTAGAGGGAGGCATTGGTCGGGGGATTCCTGGAGATCCGTGAGGGTGCAGGATGGGGAGTGTAAAGCCCACCCTCTGAATCAGCCGTCTTCTCTAGGGGGCCCGATCTTGTCATCTGGAAATCAGTTGTGATTCTGGGAGACCTCCTGGCCCCAACCTGGAGGTTGGCAGCCGTATGAGTGGCGGGCGACCCCCCGGAGTCGAGTCTCTTGTACTTCGTGAACTTACTGGCATGAAAGTTGTGAGCAAGCGATTGGGCGGCTGCGTCGATCCGTCTGGGTCTGGAACCATCCTTCCTGAGCTAGGACAAAAATCTGTGAGCTGGAGGCTAAAAGAACTGCGAGCTAGCTCACACTAGCTCAGCTTAGAGGGAACACTGGTTCCCACCATCCCCCCAAGTCTACTTGGCACCCCGTCTGATCCTTTGCCCGCTTGCCAGGGTGCGTTTGGCCGCCAGCATCCCCTGTTTTCTCCTGCTATTTGGGGCTCTGGTCCCACCTGACGTTAAAGCCTCTCCCCGCAACACCTCTGCGAAAGGGGAAGGAAGAGGGGCTGGCCGTGAATCTGCTGTCTGGCCCGGCTCTCTCTCTCTTGCCGTTCATCATTCCGGCTGTCTTTGTGGGTCCTTCTTTTGCCCTCCAAGTCTCCCCCCCCCTTTCCCTTCTTGCACTAAGCTGTCTTTCATGGTCCTGATGCATCTGGGGGTTGGGGAGGAGAAAATGGTTATCTCCGGGGCTTTCTCCGCCTGGATGGGAAGGAGGTGGGGCAGGGGATTAACAGGACAGATGGAAACTGGGTAGATTTGGAGCGGCGGAGAGCTCTGGGGCTAGTCCAGGCAAAACCCCGGGAGGAGCAGAGGGTGTGTCGGATTAGGCTCGGGGTGAGCACTTCCTATATCCGCGGGTACCCCGTTCTCCCTACCGTGGGTACCCCGTTGCCACCTCTGAATTTGTCCAAGCCTTTCCCCCATCGCGATTCTTGGAGATCAAAGCCGGGCTAACTTGTCGTCTTCCTCCTGAGAATTCCTTGGAAGCAGCTTCCATTTCACGGTGAATTTCGGCGCCCGGCCTGGAAACTTGTCAAGCAGGTCACTCACTCGTCACTGCCATCAACGAGTGAAACTTCCAAAGCCGGGCACCTGCGTGCCTGAAACGGGAGCGCTGGCGGAGGCCTACGGAGGAGGCCGTTGCCTTTTAATTGAGAAGGCCGTAAAAAGCTACCCCGGGGGACGCTGGTGTTTAAGGAAAGTGTCACCCCGATGAAACCTGCCGTGTTCCTACGGAGCGTTTTGGTAGTCTGGAACTGTGCTTGTGGGATGGCGCGAGTCCCGTGGATGGATCAGCTGGCTGCAGGATGGGTTTTGTCTTGTCACAGAGCAGGTTCACCGCAGGCTACTGGGAGCAGTTTTTCAGAACTCTATGTGTGTATGAGAGAGGGAGAGAGAGAGAGAGAAAGAATACGCTCAGGAAGCTGCTGTATACTGAATCAGACCCTTGGTCCGTCAAGGATAGTATTGTCCATTCGGACTGGCAGCCTCTCTCTAGGGTCTCAGTTCTGAGGTCTTTCCCATCACCAACTGCCTGGTCCTTTAAAAAAAATTATTACCAGTTTTTTCAGCAGACAAAACATGAGTCCTTCTTGACTGGAGATGCTGTGGATTGAACCTGAGACCTTCTGCAAGCCAAGCAGATGCACTGTCACTGAGCATGGCCCCCTCCAGTCCATCAAAGTCAGTACTGGCAGCATCTCTCCAGGATGTCAGGCCGAGGTCTTTCCCATCCCCTCCTGCCTGGTCCTTTTTGACTGGAGATGCCGGGGATTGAACCTGGGACTTTCTGCATGCCAAGCAGGGGCTCTTCCACTGAGCCAGGGTCTCAGGCTGAGGTCTTTCCCATCACCTCCTGCCTGGTCCTTTTTGACTGGAGATGCCGGGGATTGAACCTGGGACTTTCTGCATGCCAAGCAGGGGCTCTTCCACTGAGCCAGGGTCTCAGGTCAAGGTCTTTCCCATCACCTCCTGCCTGGTCTTTTTTACTGGAGATGCCGGGGATTGAACCTAGGACCTTCTGCATGCCAAGCAGAGGCTCTGCCACTGAGCCACGGTCTCAGATCAAGGTCTTTCCCATCACCTCCTGCCTGGTCCTTTTTGACTGGAGATGCCGGGGATTGAACCTGGGACCTTCTGCATGCCAAGCAGGGGCTCTTCCACTGAGCCAGGGTCTCAGGTCAAGGTCTTTCCCATCCCCTCCTGCCTGGTCCTTTTTGACTGGAGATGCTGGGGATTGAACCTGGGACCTTCTGCATGCCAAGCAGGGGCTCTTCCACTGAGCCAGGGTCTCAGGTCAAGGTCTTTCCCATCACCTCCTGCCTGGTCCTTTTTGACTGGAGATGCCGGGGATTGAACCTGGGACTTTCTGCATGCCAAGCAGATGCTCTATCCCTGAGCCACGGTCCCTTCCCTGTGTGTATTGCTGTACGTATGGGTGGGGTGGAGGATTTCATCCTGGTACCCTGTCCCAAAGTTGGCTAAATGACATTGGCCCTTGCTTGAAACCATGGCCTTTACGTTTGCTTTTTGCCTTGTTTACTTGGACCTGCCAACTTTCTGGGGAGAGGGGGGAATATTTCCATTCCGTGGAAGAATATTCAGTCATGTGCCAATCCACCACCCGCTTAGTCTGCCCTAAAACAGATTTCTGACCAAGTTTTCCCGTCTCGCTACTCTCTGGCTGTATGACGGACTCATTCACAACGCTGCACCAAGTCCCACTGTGCTGATAAAGGTAAATAGGAGCCATGCGGAGGAAGATGCAGCTGTGTCAGGCAGAGAGTTTTGGTGCCGCTAAAGGCGGCCAAGTGTGAACCGTTCAGGTCCGACCTGTGAAATTCAGTCCATCGGGAAGATCTGCGGCCTGTTGGAGATCAGTAGCCGTTGCAGCAATCTGTGCCGCTTCTATTCACTTCATTTCCGTAAAGCTTCCTCTAGAGTAGTCTAGCGGATGGTGCCCATTGGTGGGGGGACGTGGGTCTCCTTCGTCGGGTTCTTATTCTTCCAGCTAGGCCAATCCAATACCGTTTATTGCTTAGATACACCTGTCCTTTCCTCCTTTAACCTCTGTGCTTTCCTTCTTTTTCATTCTTGCTAACTAGTTGGGGCTTAGCCAGGCAAGACACTAAAACTCAACCCCTCTGAACCTCCAAAAATGGAAGCGGAGAGAGGCATGGTTTGGATTGGGACCACAGTGCTTGGCAACCTCTGTTTGTGTGGGAACATATGAACGGCCTTGCCTGTTCAGAGTGGTCCGTCAGGTCCCTCTAGGTCCAAGCCTCCCGTCTCCCAGGGACCAGGGGCCAGCCAGTTCCTCTGCAGGGCCAGCAACAGGGCAGAGAGGCCGAGGCCTTCCCCTGAGAAGGACACCAGAAGAGCCCTGCTGGAGCCAGACCAGGGGAGGAGTCCCTGCTCAGGTCCCAAGCCTCCCAGTCCCTCCACTCAGGGGCCAGCCAGTCCCTCTGGAGGGCCAGCAACAGGGCAGGGAGGCCGAGGCCTTCCCCTGGTAAGAACATCAGAAGAGCCCTGCTGGGTCAGACCAGAGGTCCAACAACAGAGGCTGAGGCCTTCCCCTGATGTTGCTTCCTGGCTCTGGGATTCAGAGGTTGACTGCTTCTGAAGTGGAGGCTCTAAACTTCTGTATTTCCCTCCTTGGGGAAATAAAGTCTCCAGGGCCGATTCACATTCAGAAAAGGGCCAGCGTATGAGGGTTAGCGCTACAGTCATGGTGGGGCAATTCATAAATTGTGTCCTACCCTGGCAGCTGCTGTTGACAGAAATCTAAGGAGCGGAGAGATCTCTGTCCAGGATTAGCTCCAGCTAGCCGGATCTTATCTCGGGAGCTAAGCCAGGTCAGCCGTGGTTAATACTTGGACAGGAGACACCTGAGGAAGCCCGGCTCGCTTTGCAGAGCCAGGGAAGGGCAAGCCATCCCTCTTAGTCTCTTTCCTTGAAGTCCCCATGAGGTCACCGGAAGTTGGCTGCAACTCTTTGCACACACCAAAGAGATCTGATTGCAGATCTGTGGTGTCTTGCCTAGTTTGCAACATAGTGCCCAGAACTAAGTTGGTGCTCTTCAAGCCAAAGAAGAGGAGGAGGAGATTGGATTTATACCCAGCCCTTCACGGCTTACCATCTCCTTTCCTTTCCCCTCTCCACAACAGACACCCTGTGAGGGAGGTGGGGCTGAGAGAGCTCTCGAGAGAAACTGCTCTTTTTCAAGAACAGCTCTGAGAGAACTACAGCTTGCCCAAGGTCATCCAGCAGCTGCAAGTGGAGGAGTGGGGAATCGAACCCGGTCCTCCCAGGTTAGAGTCTGGGCACTTAACCACTACACTGAACTGGCTCTTGCAATCTGTGACGCAGCTAAATGGGGATGAGGAGCAGTCAGAATGAAGGCATGAAGCTGCCCATCTGTATTGTCTACTCAGACTGGCAGCGGCTCTCCGGGCAATGCTCCCTCTAAGCTGTGGGGTCCTGTGAGCAAGAGTTCGACTTTGTGAGCCACCGGCATTAAAGTTGTGGGCGAGTTATTCGGCTCCAGTTTTCTCTGGAGCCGCATCTTTCCTGAGCCGAGACAAAAATGTGTGCGCCAGAGGCTAAAAAACAGTGAGCTAGCTCGCACTAACTCAGCTTAGAGGGAACACTGTCTCCAGGGTCTCAGGCGGAGGTCTAGGAACAGGACTAGAAGCTGGATTCGCCCAGTAGCAGCTAGTCCGAAAAGACCGAAATTCTCGGTTGCTGTATGCAAGTAGAAACTTTTTGGTCTGTAGAGAGACTTTTGTGAACGCTGGAGGGGAGGAAAATGGGAGGGAAGGTGGTTCACAGCAGGGTCAAAACGTGCGTTGGTTCCGGGGCAAGGCGGTGCAGAGCCTCGGCGTACGATCTGGATGCCGAAAGAGACGGGGAGTCACGGCAGAGATGTGCTGTCGGATGTGAGCATAGCAGCGAAGGGCGGGGAAGACGAGCCGACGTCCCCTGACATGACTGAAGAGGAACAAAAACCTCCGGCCCGTTGCGATGACTTCACGGATGAGGGCGCTGAAAGCGAATGACACACCGAGGGACGGGATACGTGTCTTGCGGTATCGGGCTAACCTCGGGAATCCAGTTTTGTTGGCACTGGGATTGCACCACACGCGAGAGGCTCGGCGGAGACGGAGCGCGACTGGGCAGCGTTCCAGAGTCAACGGTGGCTTGTCTGTGCCGAAGAAACAGTCGGGCGGTGGTTGGTCAAGAGGAGGGACGATACCGGGTTGCCTCCCGCCCCTCGGGCAGGAGGCTGGGGTGGCAATCGAGAGAGGACGTGTGGGCCTCTGGCTTGGGTGGAGGCGGTGGGGAGAAGGCGATCGGAGGACGTCTGAACATAGCTGAAAGCATGCCGCTGCTTGATCTGGGAGGGAAACCGCTTTTCCCAGGAGGGAATTTATAACCATAAGGGAAGACGTTATCTAGCGGGGTGACAAAGCAGGCCCCTTGTCGTCTCTGCTGAGAGGCGGAGTTGTTGTACGTCAACCGTGCTGGTTCTCTTGACTCTAGATACTAAGAGTGATTAACACATGGAATTCACTGCCACAGGAGGTGGTGGCAGCTACAAGCATAGACAGTTTCAAGGGGGAATTAGATAAACATCTGGAGCAGAGGTCCATCAGTGGCTATTAGCCACAAGGTATAGATAGGAACTCTCAGTCTGGGGCAGGTGATGCACTCTATTCTTGGTGCTGGGGGGGGCAGCAGTGGGAGGGCTTCTGGTGTCCTGGCCCCACTGCTGGACCTCCTGAGGGCACCTGGTAATTTTGGCCACTGTGTGACTCAGAGTGTTGGACTAGATGGGCCATTGGCCTGATCCAACGTTGGCTTCTCTGATGTTCTTATGTTCTTATGACCTTGCTTGATTCTCAGTAGCTACTCACTGAGTGCTAAGGATCTAGGGTCGGGGGTCTTCCATTCATGCCGACCCAGGCTAGCTTGATCATTTCAGGTCTTGGAAGCTAAGCAGGGTCGGCCCTGGTTGTTACTCGGATGGGAGACCCCCAAGGAAGTCCAGGGTTACTACGTAGAGGCAGGCAGCGGCAAACCATCTCTGAATGTCACTTGCCTTGAAAACCCTACGGGGTCACCATAAATCGGTGGCGACTTCATGGCATTTTCCACCTCCGCCAGGTTGTTGTTCTTTCCTGGGGGAACGCGCTGGAATAGAGTTCCGGAACCTGTTTGACGAAATTCTTTTAAAAATGTTTAAAGAAGAGAAGAAGGAGATTGGATTTATACCCCGTCCTTCACTTGGCGTCTCAGAGCGGCTCACAATCTCCTTTCCTTTCCCCTCCCCACAACAGACACCTTGTGAGGTAGGCGGGCCCGAGAGAGCTCTTTTGAGGACTGCTCTTTCAAGGACAGCTCTTGTCAGAACGATGGCTTGCCCAAGGTCATCCAGCAGCTGCGAGTGGAGGAGCGGGGGAATCAAACCCAGTTCTCCGAGATTAGAGTCGGCTCACATGAGCTTTCAGTATATAGATTGAAAACTTCATTTCCCACTCGGGGCTTCCGGCACCTCTTTTTCCAAAAAGCCAAAGTCATGACCTGTGCCATTCGTGCCGAAGCAAAGAAATACATTTGTTCCAGTCGCTGAAAAGCGTTTTTATTACAATTTCTTTCTTCTTTTGGCAGCATACTTGGTTAATCCTATTTCTCTCTCCCGCGTGTTGTTCTTTTCTCACACCTCTGTGACGGCTGGGCCTCCGTCTCCTTCCTCTGCACTCCACGGTCCGTGCTTCCCCAAACAGATTAAAGTAAAGGTAAAGGTTCCCTTGCTCGAAAGCCAGTCGAATCCGACTCTCGGGTTGCGGTGCTCATCTCCGTTTCAAAGCCGAAGAGCCAGCGCTGTCCGAAGACGTTTCCGTGGTCATGTGGCCGGCATGACTAAACGCCAAGGCGCACGGAACACTGTTACCTTCCCACCGAAGTGGTACCTATTTATCTACTTGCAATTTCTTGCTTTCAAACTGCTGGGTTGGCAGGAGCCAAACAGATTACGTCCCCATTAATGACATCTCTTTTTGCGCCCGTGCTCGGTGCCAGTCACCCTCTCTTTTTCTCTGTGCACATCATTTCTTTCAAACAGAATGAGCCTGGGTTCGTCCGAGCTCGGAAGCTAGGCAGGATCGGCCCCGCTGAGTACTTGGATGGGAGACCACCAAGGAAGGCCCGGGTCGCTATGCAGAGGCAGGCAAGGGGAAACCGCCTCTGCTCCTCTCGTGCCTGGAAAACCTCACGGGAGAGCGTCTCAAATCGGCTGCAATTTGGGGGTGGAAAGCGCCGTCACAGCTGACTTACGATAACCCCGTAGGGACGGGAGAAGAACATAAGAGTGTAAGAGAAGCCAATGTTGGGTCGGGCCCATGGCCCCTCTAGTCCAACACTCTTGCGTTACCACCCAGGGAAGAGGCATTCAGAGGCGGTTTGCGATCGCCGTCTTCTGCATCGCAACCCTGCTGTTCCTCGGTGGTCTCCCAACCGGATACTAACTGGGGCGACCTTGCGAAGTCTCTGAGATCTGATGAGATCGGTCTGAGCAGACAATCCTGGCCTTGGTGGACAGAAGGTTCGATTCAGTGCCCGGCAGCTTCACGCATGTGTGCAGCGATGAACTTAAGCAGATCACGAGAAGGGAGGAGTTTTTCAATCAGAGGCTCGATGACCGTCTGACAGCAACGCTGATTCTGTTAACTGGGGCCGATCACGAGGAGGGAGGGCAGGAAGGGCTGCCTCCGTGCTTAGTTCCCGTGGCCCTTTCTTACACGCCCAGGGAAATGCCGATCGCCTCTTTGGGGTCAGGAAGCCATTTTTCTCCAGGCCAGTTTGGCCGGGGATCCTGGAGGATTTTTGCCATCTGGGCACGGAACAGGGGCCACTGAACATAAGAACATAAGGAAGCCAATGTTGAATCAGGCCAATGGCCCATCTAGTCCAACACTCTGTCACACAGTGGCCAAAATATACCAGGTGCCATCAGGAGGTCCAGCAGTGGGTCCAGGACACCAGAAGCCCCTCCCACTGCTGCCCCTCAGAAGCAGGGCATCACCTGCCCCAGACTAGAGTTCCCATCTATACCCTGTGGCTCAACCATGCGGACTCTATCCACATGTCTATCAATCTCTATGAAACCGTCTATGCTGTAGCTGTCACCACCTCCTATGGCCTGATTCCATGTTAATCCTCCTAAGCTGAAAGTACCTCTGTCAACCCACTCAGCAATTTCATGGACACCCTGTTCTTTCATGAGGGGAAGAGTACTTCTCAACCTGCTCATTCTATTCATAATCCTAGATCTGCCACTTCTCTGCACTTTTTCCAAGCTAAAGAGCTATAATATCCTTTCTTAGGGAAGATGTTCGGCCTGTTATCATCCAGTAACCCTGCTTACACTTTTCCAGTTAATATCCACTTGAGGTTGGTGACAGAATGTAGTGTGTGTGTGTGTGTGTGTGTGTGTGTGGAAGGGGAGGTATTTGTGAATTTTCTGCATTGTGGAGCGGCTGGACTAGATGACCCTGGAGGTCCCTTCCAAGTCTGTGATTCTGTGATTCCGGTGGGTGGTGGTTGCGGCGACTTGGAAGAAGCCCTGCTTTACGTTAATCAAGCGGTGTGTCATTCTGTGGTATCACCATCATGGCAGTCTCCAGTTCGCTTGCGTAGTGCTGGATTTGACAAGCACGGTGTCTAGAAATTTTATTGGGGTTCTACACCAGTCTGTTGTAGTGGTTAAGTGCGCGGACTCTAATCTGGGAGAACCGAGTTTGATTCCCCGCTCCTCCACTTGCAGCTGCTGGATGACCTTGGGCAAGCCATAGTTCTCACAGAGCTGTCCTTAAAAGGGCAGTTCCCGTCAGAGCTCTCTCAGCCCCGCCTACCTCACAGGGTGTCTGTTGTGGGGAGGGGGAGGGAAAGGAGTTTATATGCCGCTCTGAGACTCCCGAGTGAAGGGCGGGGCATAAATCCAATCTCCTTCTCTTCTTAGAGAGCCAGTTTGGTGTCATGGTTAAGTGAGCGGACTCTAATCTGGGAGAACCGAGTTTGATTCCCCACTGCTCCACTTGCACCTGCTGATGTGACCTTGGGTCAGTCACAAGCTCTGGCACAGCTGTTGCTGAAAGAGCAGTTTCTGTTAGAGCTCTCTCAGCCCCACCTACCTCACAGGGAGGTGTCTGTTGTGGGAAGGGGGAGGGAAAAGGAGTTTGTAAGCTGCTCTGAGACTCTGAGTGAAGGACGGGGTATAAATTCAGTCTCCTCCTCCTCCTCCTCCTCTTCTTCTCCTTCTCTTCTTCTCTTCTCCTCTCTCTTCTCCTTCCTCTTCTTCTTCCTCTTCTTCCTCCTCTTCTTCCTCCTCTTCCTCCTCCTCCTCTTCCTCTTCTTCTTCTTCTTCTTCTTCTTCCTCTTCCTCTTCTTTGTGGTAGTAATAGTTAGACAGTATGGTCATACAGAAACCCCAAAGGCCGAAATAGAAGCCTGGCTCCTAAATATCGGGGGCTGGCTTCTAGAACCAAAGAGAAGTTGGTAAGGCTTGACCTAGAGCAGTCGTCCCCAACGTGGTGCCCGTGGGCACCGTGGCACTCACCAGCACTTTCACTGACACCTGCCAGGTGTTTTCAGACAGTGGGCAGGGCCGGGTGTGGCTCCTGCCCAGCAGAGCTTCCAACCGGCCGTGCGGATTAAAAGACACTGTGTTAAATGGAGCTTTTGCCTGAAGTGTTGACAAGTTATGATTCGAGTTATAAATACCCTCGCTTCCTGACATTTTGCCGTTGGTCCCGCCTCCTGCAATAGCCATTTTGTGGTTGCACCCACCACCCTATGTCAGAATTCCAAAAGTGTCTGCAGTCTCAAAAAGTTGTAGCTTTTCTGGGCTGCAGGGCCGTGGTCTTGGCATTGTAGGACCTGACGTTTTGCCAGCAGCTGTGACTGGCATCCTCAAAGGTATAACACAGAAAGATGGAGTACTCTCTGTGTCAATGTGAGAAGAAAAATGGTAGGCAGGTAATTTATATCTACTCAGGAAGGTGGGGTAGGGCTGAGTCATTCTCTTGTAGGAGTTCCCCAGGCTGTGACATGCTAAAGGAGGAGCTTTCCTGAGGAGGTTCTTTTGCAAATGTATTGGCTGTTGAAATTCTAATCTTATCTGTAGACACTGAAAAGTAGACACTGAAAAGTAGACACTGAAAAGCTGGACAACACATCCAATAACCACGTCAGATTGCACAGGGAAGCCATTGAAATTCATAAACGTAAACACAATTTCAACAGGAAAGAAGAGATGTTGTCGAAGGCTTTCACGGCTGGAGTTCATTAGTTGCTGTAGATTTTCCAGGTTGTGTGGCCATAGTTTTGGCATTGTAGAACCTGACTCTCTTCTTTCCTTAGTTGCTGTAGGTTTTCCGGGTTGTGTGGCCGTGGTCTTGGCATTGTAGGACCTGACGGCCACACAACCCGGAAAATCTACAGCAACTAAGGAAAGAAGACAGTTTAACAATAAATAGGGCATAATTTCCAGTCCTGAAAAACACAAAATGCTCTACATCTTACAACAGCACTACAGCTAAGATTGGAATTTCAACAGCCCATCCATAGGCAAAAGAACCTCCTCAGGAAAGCTCCTCCATTAGCATGTTTTCACAGCCTGGGGAACTCCTACAAGAGAATGACTCAGCCCTACACCACCTTCCTGAGTAGATACAAATCACTTGCCTACCACTTTTCTCCTCAACTTGACACAGAGAGTCCTCCATCTTTCCGTGTTAAACCTCTGAGGATGCCAGTCACAGCTGCTGGCGAAACGTCAGGCCCTACAGTGCCAAGACCACGGCCACGCAACCCGGGAAATCAACAGCAACTAATGAACTCCGGCCATGAAAGCCTTCGACAACATATAGTCTCAAAAATACTGGGGACCGTCAGTCTCGAGGTAAACCAAAGGTTGGAAGATAGTGATTATTCCAGTTCCCTGTCTCAACGTTCTTGTCTTCCTTCTCCTCTCGTCCCCCAGGTGGAAGAGCGTTTCTCCCGCGTCCCGGAGCCCGTGCAGAAGCGCATCGTGTTCTGGTCTTTCCCACGGAGTGAGCGGGAGATATGTATGTACTCGTCTCTGGGCTACCACCCCCCGGAGGGGGAGCGAGACTCACGCGTGCCCTTCAACCGTGGCCTGAACCTGCTGCAGTCAGGTGCCGTGGATCGTGTCCTGCAAGTAGGTGAGTGGTTCAGGGTCGTTTGTGATGACCGAGCCCTGTGCGTCGAAGTGTGGGTAAACAGGTAAACGGTGCTGGGACAGTGACGCTTTAGCAGGCCCAGGTGTGTATGCTTGCAAGAGCCTGTGAACTTTGGGCTTATTTCTCAGTACACAAATACAGAACTCGGCTTCCGGGGTCTGGTTTTCCATGCTGAAGGACTGGACAAAAATTGGCTTTGGTTGGAGTTCGGCCACTACGGAGACTCACCAATCAATGAGGCAAGGACTTGCATTCTCTTGGGGCGTGCGCTCATGCTCCTCTGTCACACAGAGGGCTGTGTCTCCCGGTACGTAATCTAATTCGGTGGTCAGAATATTCTTATGGAGTCTGCAAAATCTACGTCCTAGGTATGAATGTTTAATATATATATATATATATAAATATAACTTAGCATCTGTGGAAGGCTGAGAAATGGAAGGAAAGTAAGAACATCAGATTAGACCAGTAAGGGTGAGTGGGCGTCAACGTGGCAAATGGGGTTCAACGCGGCCAAGTGCAAAGTGATGCACATTGGAACAAAAATCCTAAATATTTATTTTATTTGCCTATTTATTATGGATTTATATCCGCCCTCCCAAAGCAGGCTCACTAAATACACGTTGATGGGGTCTGAACTGGCAGAGACGGACCAAGAGAGAGATCTTGGAGTCATAGTAGATAACTCAATGAAAATGTCTAGACAGTGTGTAACTGCAATAAAGAAGGCCAACGCTATGCTGGGGATTATTAGGAAGGGAATTGAAAACAAATCAGCCAGTATCATCATGCCCCTGTATAAATCATTGGTGCGACCTCATTTGGAATACTGTGTGTACAGTTCTGGTCGCCACATCTCAAAAAGGATATTATAGCTTTGGAAAAAGTGCAGAAAAGGGCAACTAGAGTGGTAAAAGGGTTGGAACACTTTCCCTATGAAGAAAGGTTAAAGCTAGTTGCTATAGATTTTCCGGGTTGTGTGGCCGTGGTCTTGGCATTGTAGGGCCTGACGTTTCGCCAGTAGCTGTGACTGGCATCCTCAGAGGTACGACACAGAAAGATGGAGTACTCTCTGTGTCAAGGTGAGCAGAAAAATGGTAGGCAGGTAATTTATGTCTACTCAGGAAGGTGGTGTAGGGCTGAGTCATTATCTTGTAGGAGTTCTCCAGGCTGTGAACATGCTAATAGAGGAGCTTTCCTGAGGAGGTTCTTTTGTCTATGGACTGTTTCCTGAGGAGGTTTCCTGTTTCCTGAGGAGGTTGTTTTGTGTGTGGAATGGCTATTGAAACTCTAAACTTATCTGTAGTGCTACTGTCAGCTGTAGAGCCTTTTGTGTTTTTTTTGTGTCCCTGTGTAATTGGAAGTGTTGTCCAGTCTTTCAGGTTGATTTTTCAGGTTGGCCACTGAAAGACACGGCAGACTTGGCCAACCTGAAAAATCAGCAGTGGCTGAACATAGCCTAACCCGAACAGGATACAGCGTCTTATTCCAAGACACTGAATGGCTGGACAACACTTCCAATTACCATGTCAGATTACACAGGGAAGCCATTGAAATTCATAAACATAAACACAATTTCAACAGGAAAGAAGAGAGTTTAACAATAAATAGGGCATGGTTTCCTGTCCTGAAAAACACAAAATGCTCTACAGCTGACAATAGCACTACAGATAAGATTAGAGTTTCAATAGCCATTCCACACACAAAAGAACCTCTTGAAGCTGTCCATGCTTGTAGCCGTGAAAGCCTTCGACAACATAAAGGTTAAAGCACTTGGGGCTCTTTAGCTTGGAGAAACGACGGCTGAGGGGTGACATGATCGAGGTTTATAAGATCATGCATGGGATAGAGCGGGTCGAGAAGGAGGTACTGTTCTCCCTTTCTCACAAGACAAGAACTCGTGGGCACTCCATGAAATTCCTGAGCAGCCGGGTTAGAACGGATAAAAGGAAGTACTTCTTCGCCCAAAGAGCGATGAACACGTGGAATTCACTGCCACAGGAGGTGGTGGCGGCTACAAGCATAGACGGCTTCAAGAGGGAATTAGGTAAGTATATGGAGCAGAGGTCCATCAGTGCCTCTTAGCCGCAAGGTATAGATGGGAGCTCTCAGTCTGGGGCAAGGGATGCTCTGTATTCTTGGTGCTTGGGGGAGGCAACAGTGGGAGGGCTTCTGGTGTCCTGGCCCCACTGCTGGACCTCCTGATGACCCCTGGTATTTTTGGCCACTGTATGACTGGAGTGTTAGACTGGATGGGCCTTTGGCCTGATCCAACACGGGCTTCTCTTATGTTCTTATGAGACCTCCAGGTAATTGCGGCCTTTGCCTGCTGGGGCTCACCTGATCTCCCGTCAGAACCTGGGACCGAGCTGAAGGGGGCACGATCATCCCCAGTTACAAATTACAATAGAGTCTCTGCCGATTCCTACAGCTCGCCCTCCTCGCTTCTGGGTAGCTCCAGGAATCGCCCGGAACTTTGTGGTCAGAACTTCCCGTCAGTGGGCGAGACCTTATTTTCCTTCTGAATTTTTCACCCGGGACGCCGACTCCCTACACACAACCCTAGTTTCCGGGGCTAAGCAAGTCTTTTAGTCAAAACATGTCTTTTTATAGGACTGCTCTGTCTCCGTTTGCGCCGGGTCCAAGTAGGATAGAGAAGGAGGACTCAGGCGCAAAAAGAGGACTCTTCCTTCGCAGCGTTGGAGGGTCTTCGGCCGGCCCAAGGAAGAAATGTGGTCCTTGCCCTGACGCTGTGCCGAAGGGAGTTGTGGTGCTTGGGTGGGCCGTCCCCTCTCTCGCATGCCTGTGGTTTGTGCTTCCAGTCCGCGTAGGCTGCCGGCGTCTTCTCCGAAGGCAGTTGATTCATGCCTTATGGGTGTCCTCTTCCCACAGCATTCTGTCTGGACTGGCCCCTGGAATTTCCCTCCTAGTCTCGGGCCGGGAATGTTTAGGCCTTCGGTGTCTCCAATTCCTTTTATCGTTAGAGTGCTTCCAGATGGCATTGGAGTAGGGAGACCCCCTTATCAAAGTTGTGTCGGAGTTGTCCTCTTCGGTACCTGAAACTTTACCCAAAGGCGTTATCTACAGGGGAGTGGCCACGCTGCGGTGTGCCTGACCTTGATTCTTCTAGTAGAGTTCGTAGCGACGAAGGTTGTTCGCGTCAGATGGTGCGCTGGCACATTTTTGAGAGCCCATTTTCCCCTCGCGCGTTCCCGTAGGTAAGATCGGTTCCTCATCGTTGGGGACTCCGATATGAAATCATAAGAACATAAGAGAGAAGCCAGTGTTGGATCAGGCCAATGGCCCATCCAGTCCAACACTTTGTGTCACACAGTGGCCAGAAATACCAGTGGCCATCAGGAGGTCCAGCAGTGGGGCCAGGACACTAGAAGCCCTCCCACTGTTC
Source organism: Gekko gecko (assembly GCA_029375565.1). Taxonomy (NCBI): domain Eukaryota; kingdom Metazoa; phylum Chordata; class Lepidosauria; order Squamata; family Gekkonidae; genus Gekko; species Gekko gecko. The sequence goes on from JAPDNY010000002.1 coordinate 264,533,054, forward strand.
ACCCTCCCAAGCACCAATAAGACAGAGCATCCCTTGCCCCAGACCGGGAGTTCCTATCTATACCTTGTGGCTAACAGCCACTGATGGACCTCTGCTCCATATAAGAACATAAGAGAAGCCAATGCTGGATCAGGCGAATGGCCCATCCAATCCAACACTCTGTGTCACACAGTGGCCAGAAATACCAGAGGCCATCAGGAGGTCCAGCAGTGGGGCCAGGACACCAGAAGCCCTCCCACTGTTGACCCTCTCCCAAAGCACCAAGAATACAGAGCATCCCTTGCCCTAGAGTCCCTACCTATACCTTGTGGCTAATAACCACTGATGGACCTCTGCTCCAGAAGTTTATCTAATTCCCTCTTGAAGCCGTCCGTGCTTGTAGCTGCCACCACCTCCCGTGGCAGTGAATTCCATGTGTTGATCACCCTTTGGGTGAAGAAGGACTTCCTTTTATCTGTTCTAACCCAATTGCTCAGCAATTTCATTGAGTTTCTCGACCTGCTCTATCCCAGGCATAATCTCGTAAACCTCGATCATGTCACCCCTCAGCCGCCGTCTCTCCAAGCTAAAGAGTCCCCAGCGCTTTAACGTTTCTTCATAGGGAAAGTGTCCCAACCCTTTTATCATTCAGTCAGTTTTGTGGAGGCAGGATTTGGACACCTGGACTCCTTGTAGACTAATGAAGGGAGCTTTGACTCTCTTGAAGGCTTATAGCTCCCCCAAAATTGCGTTCGTCTCTGTGGCAAGGGAAACCTTTACCTTTTTATTGGAAGGCTACAACACGTTCTTAACATAATAAACAATTAAGATTTGAGTCCAGTAGCACCTTAGGTAAAAGCTTCCCTTGCTCGAGAGCCAGTCAAATCCAACTCTAGGGATGCGCTGCTCATCTCCGTTTCCAAGCCGAAGAGCCAGCACTGTCCGAAGACATTTCCGTGGTCATGTGGCCGGCATGACTAGATGCTGAGGCGCACGGAATGCTGTTACCTTCCCACCGAAGCAGTACCTATTTATCTACTTGCCATTTCTTGCTTTTGAACGGCTAGGTTGGCAGGAGCTGGAACTAGAGACGGGAGGCTCACTCCGTCACGCGGCACTCTCGGGTCTCGAACTGCCGAACTACCAGCCTTCCAGTCTGCAGCTTCAGCGTCTTAACCACTTGCTTAGAAACCAACAAAACTTACCGGGTGTGAGCTTTCAAGAGGCAGGACATCCGACAACGGGAGCTTTGCCTCTTGCAAGCTCATACCCCGAATCTCCCGTTTGTTTTTAGAGCCATGTTGGGATGCCATAAAACAGCTAGCGTTTATAGAGAAACTCATTTTCCATGTCTCCTTGGTGGTTTTCTTTTCTTGAGCCTCCTGCAAGGAAACTCATGCTTGGCAACTAGTCCACCATATATGACAGAAATCTGCTTTCTAACAGGCAGATACGATGGGATTTACGGTTGACCGTCTCCAAGTTTGATTCATCATCTCAAAGTAGCTTTGGTGGAGCTGTAAGCTTCCTGGGGAAGAAAGAAAAGCGTTGTGGCGCGAATAAAAGTCTGTACTTCGGCCGTCGTTTCCTACCAACCCACAGTCCATTTTTGCGTATCACGCGCACGCATTCTGCAATGTACACCAGTTAATAAGTCTTACTGTAAAGAGCTGGATTGTTGCTGAAAATGAAACATTCAAAATTTCAACAGGTTCCTTGAGGTTCTTTGTCTACACATTTGCAAAGTCCAGCATTTTCATCTGCAAATAGATAACTAGAAGAAGAAGAGAAGAGATTGGATTTTTACCCCACCCTTCACTTGGAGTCTCAGAGGGGCTTACAAACTCCTTCCCCTCCCCACAACAGACACCCTGTGAGGTAGGCGGGGCTGAGAGAGCTCCCTCGAGAACTGCCCTTGAGAGAACAGCTCTGACAGAACTGTGGCTTGCCCAAGGTCATCCAGCAGCTGCAAGTGGAGGAGTGGGGGAATCAAACCCGGTTCTCCCAAATTAGAGTCCGCGCACTTAACCGCGCACTTAAGACGCTGAACTGCAGGCTGTGGAAGGTCAGTAGTTCAGCAGTTCGAGACCCGAGAGAGCCGCATGACTGGGTGAGCTCCCGTCTCAAGTTCCAGCTCCTGCCAACCTAGCAGTTAAAAAGCAAGAAATTGCAAGTAGATAAATAGGTACCACTTCAGTGGGAAGGTAACAGCATTCCGTGCACCTTGGTGTTTAGTCACGCCGGCCACATGACCACGGAAATGTCTTCGGACAGCGCTGGCTCTTCGGCTTTGAAACAGAGATGAGCACCGCAACCCTAGAGTCGGATTTGACTGGCTTTTGAGCAAGGGAACCTTTACCTTTACTTTTTACTTAACCACTACACCAAACTGGCACGACACCAAACTACCAATAACTTCATTAACATTATTCATTCATTAACATCTAATGACTGAATTCTCACAATTTAAGGTACATCGGTGTCCAGTTCTGACATATTTATTACCTAAGTTGTCCCGTCCCCCCCCCAAGCTGAACCCAAACAGATGATAACCAGAAACCAAGCTTGTTATTTTTTTAATATTATTTTGCATGCTGATTTAACAAGCTACCCTTTATATATACAAGTATGACCTGTATTTCCATTTCATTGTCCGGCAAAGGGTGCATGCACACGGAAGCTTACACTTTGTATACAACTTTGTTGGTCTTAACGGTGCCTCTTTGCACGATTTCGTCTAGCTGGGATTAATAGATCGATTTGACCTAAGTGCTCCCCAGTTGTTAAATTTTCCATTTAGGGTTAGGTTAATTTCCTTATCCAGTGGACTACGGGGAGAAAACTGCGGGTAAAACTTTGCCGATGGTAGTATTCCAGACCTCAGGAGCCAAGACAGCGTAGTGGTTAAGAGTGGCGGACTGCTCTCAAGAACCGGGTTTGATTTCCCCGCTCCTCCTCTGCATGAAACCTGCTGGGTGACCTTGGGCCTGTCACTGTTCTCTGCAAACTCTCTCAGCCCCACCTGTTGTGGGGAGAGGAAGGGAAGGTGATTGTCGGCCGCTTTGAGACACATGAGGCCTGCTGGGAGATCTTGGGCCAGTCACAGTTCTCTCAGGACTCCCTCAGGCCCACCTGCCTCACAAGGTGCCTGCTCTGGGGAGAGGAAGGGAAGGAAATTGTAAGCTGCTCTGAGACACATGAGGCCGGCTGGGAGACCTTGGGCCAGTCACTGTTCTCTCAGGACTCTCTCAGCCCCACCTGCCTCACAAGGGGCCTGTTGTGGGGAGAGGAAGGGAAGGTGATTGTAAGCCTCTCTGAGATGCATGAGGCCTGCTGGGAGACCTTGGGCCAGTCACCGTTCTCTGCAAGCTCTCTCAGCCCTACCTGCCTCACAAGGGGCCTGTTGTAGGGAGAGGAAGGTGAATAGAACCCACTTTGAGACACATGAGGCCTGCTGGGTGACCTTGGTCCAGTCACCGTTCTCTCAGGACTCTCTCAGGCCCGCCCACCTCGCAAGGTGCCCGTTGTGGGGAGGGGAAGGGAAGGCGATTGGAACCTGCTTTGAGACTCTTTAGGGTAGAGAAAAGAGAGGTATAAAGACCAACACTTCTTAACGATCAAATTCACCCTGTGCATAAACTCCTTTCATCTTGGTGAAGCCAAGGAACCACATCAGTGTGCTTTTGAAAGACTGGTACACACTGTCCCATTTCTCGCACATATGCCCTCTCTCCAAATCCCAAACTGGTGCTAACGATAGTTTGGCTTTTAGGGCATATTGTGGCTCAGTTCAGGTGCCACACACAACCACAGTTGAATTAACCAGTGGTTAGACGGTTGTTTGAACAGAGGCCACTCACTAACCGTGCTCAGAGTCTTGTCAGACCATGATTAGAAATGCGGTGTGAGGCTAATTGAATAACCGCAGTTGGTTCTAACTGTGGCTTTCGTTAATAAAGTTACCACAAGTGGGAACAAACACACGGGAAACACGGCAAGGTTGAGTGAACGTGAGAGTTCCCATCTATACCTTGTGGCTAACAGCCGCAGATGTTTATCTAATTCCCTCTTGAAGCCATCCATGCTTGTAGCTGCCACCACCTCCTGTGGCAGTGAGTTCCACGTGTCGATCACTCTTTGGGCGAAGAAGGACTTCCTCTTATCCCTTCTAACCCAACCGCTCAGCAATTTCGTGGAGTGCCCACAAGGAGTTCTTGTCTTGTGAGAAAGTGAGAAAAGGACTTCTCAACCTGCTCTATCCCAGGCATAATCTTGTAAACCTCGATCACGTCACCCCTCAGCCGTTGTGCCTCCAAGCTAGAGTGCCCCAAGCGCTTTAACCTTTCTTCGTAGGGAAAGTGTCCCAACCCTTTGATCATTCTAGTTGCCCTTTTCTGCACTTAAATGCTATGATATCCTTTTTAAGGTGTGGTGACCCGAACTGTACTCCAAATGAGGTCGCACTATCGATTTATAAAGGGGCATTATGATAGTGGCTGACCTGTTTTCAGTTCCCTTCCTAATAATCTTGTTTTTCAGCAACTCCTCCTTACACTTGAGAATCCTTTCTAGCACTGTCTCCATCTCCTTCTGATTTCCTGCTTGCAGTCTCCTTTTTGATTGATGAGGGAACCAAAGAATAGAAAATCTTTAACATCCTGTTGCTGTACCAGATTACTGGGTCAGAGCCTTGAGTACATCTCGTGTACTGCTGCTCTTCGTGACTATATCCTTACTCAGAGTAAGGGAAAATACTCGTTTCTCAAGCTGTAAGAAATAATGGTGACTTTACAAATGACGAAGGTTGAATTCCTGGGGCGTTGGTTCCGATTTGTCACGTCTGTCCCCACACACCCCTTCTAAAGAGAAAACTCCGCATCTTTTCTGAAATGGAGGTTTGCAGTTCTGGCCACCACACCCCAAGAAGGATGTTATAGCATTGGGAAAAGCGCAGAAAAGGGCAACTAGAACGATCAAAGGGTTGGGACACTTTCCCTACGAAGAAAGGTTAAAGCGCTTGGGGCTCTTTAGCTTGGAGGAACGACGGCTGAGGGGTGACGTGATCGAGGTTTACAAGATTATGCATGGGATTGAGCAGGTTGAGAAAGAAGGACTTTTCTCCCTTTCTCACAAGACAAGAACTCATGGGCACTCCATGAAATTGCTGAGCAGTCGGGTTAGAACAGATAAAAGGAAGTCCTTCTTCACCCAAAGAGTGATTAACATGTGGAATTCACTGCCATGGGAGATGGTGGCAGCTACAGGCCTGGATGGCTTCAGGAGGGAATTGGATAAATATCTAGAGCAGAGGTCCATCAGTGGCTATTAGCCACAAGGTTCAGATAGGAACTCTCGGTCTGGGGCAAGTGAGGCTCTGTATTCTTGGTGCTTGGGGGGGCAACAGTGGGAGGACTTCTAGTGTCCTGGCCCTACTGCTGGACCTCCTGAGGGCACCTGGTATTTCTGGCCACTGTGTGACAGAGAGTGTTGGACTGGATGAGCCATGGGCCTGATCCAACATGTTCTTATGTAATAAATGAAGGCCACGGTCGTGGTCTTGAGGGGAAGTACTGGTCTAGGTGAGCCAACAGGACTGTTTTGGAAAGAAGCACGCTTGGTGCATATGGAAGACAGCTCATCCATAGCTTTTACTGTTTTGTTCATGGCTGCTTTCAATTAACGACTGTTCTGTTTTTCTCCATTTAGACAGATGCCCATATCTCACTGGGGTGGTGAACTTGGGTCTGGGTTTCACCACGTAAAATCTCAGGGGGCAGCCGCTCTTCGTAGGGTTCCCAGCTCCCCCCAGCTATTGGCAGGGGATGGGGGGGGTTGGGTTGCCAGATCCAGGCTGGGAAACTTCTGGAGATTTGGGGACGGAGCTGAAGGAGGATAGGTAACTCTCTTGGGGTACATTGCTGCAGAGTCCACCCTCCAAAGCAGCCATTTCCTCCAGGGGGACTGATCTCTGTAATCTGGGGATGAGCTGGAATTCCAGGGGATCTCCAGGTCCCGCCTGGAGGCTGGCATCCCGGAACCTCAGTGGGGCACAAGGCCACAGAGTCCCCCTCCCAAGCAGCCATTTCCTCCAGGGGAACTGATCTCTGCAGTCTGGAGATGAGCTGGAATTCTGGGGGATCCCCAGGTCCCACCTGGAGGCTGGCATCCCTGGACCTCAGTGGGGCACAAGGCCACAGAGTCCCCCCTCCCAAGCAGCCATTTCCTCCAGGGGAACTGATCTCTGCAGTCTGGAGATGAGCTGGAATTCCAGGGGATCTCCAGGCCCCACCTGGAGGCTGGCATCCCTGAACCTCAGTGGGGCACAAGGCCACAGCGTCCCTCCTCCAAAGCAGCCATTTCCTCCAGGGGAACTGATCTCTGCAGTCTGGAGAGGAGCTGGAATTCCGGGGGATCCCCAGGCCCCACCTGGAGGCTGGCATCCCTGAACCTCAGTGGGGCACAAGGCCACAGAGTCCCTCCTCCAAAGCAGCCATTTCCTCCAGGGGAACTGATCTCTACAGTCTGGAGATGAGCTGGAATTCCGGGGGATCCCCAGGCCCCACCTGGAGGCTGGCATCCCTGGACCTCAGTGGGGCACAAGGCCACAGAGTCCCCCCTCCAAAGCAGCCATTTCCCCCGGGGAACCGATCTCTGTAGTCTGGAGATGAGTTGTAATTCCAGGGGATCTCCATGTCCCACCTGGAGGCCAGCACCTTTACCTCCTTGTGAAACAAATTCTCTTTTAAGCCTCTGTTTCTCCGTAGAAATTCCATTGACATAGAAAACAGATGGCTGGCAGCAGAGAATTTGCGATTGAATGTTCTCTATGCAAAAACCGTCTCCACCTGCCGGCTGCTAGCTGCAGGTTTTGTATCTCCATGAAAATTAGGCCTTCGGTTACCGGGCTACTAGAAACCGGAGTTCAGCTAATAAAATCTCCTGCACGCTTCTTATTTAAGAGGTGGGGCTCTCTGACCTTTGGAGATATTTGAGCCATTTAGACTTGAGGAGCAAATGGGTGTTGCTTTGAGCATATGTATCCCGGACTAAAACAGGTTCACTTCCGTGCAAAAGGGGGTTTGTTCATGGGGGAACAAAAGATCATTTAGACCCGGCAAGAACACCCTGGCTGTCAGCTGCTGCACCTGATGCGAGATACGGCACACACACGGTTTGAATCCAAAAGTCTTCTGCCTTCCCAAGTTCCAGCTGCTGTATTATACATATACATACTATCCATATTAAGTGGGGTATATTCATATACAAAAGCGGAGACCCAAGCTCTCTCTCTCCTCCCTTAAAAAAAAATAGCAGCTCCCGATTTTGAAGAAGGCATGTCACCTCGGTGGGCAGAAGGGATGGGAACTATTTTGAACAGATGAAGCTGCCGTATACTGAACTGGACCATCAGTCCATCAAAGTCAATACTGTCTCTTCAGGTTGGCAGTGGGTCTCCAAGGTCTCAGCTAGAGGCCTTTGACATCATCCACTGCCAGGTCCTTTCCTTAACTAGAGATTGAACCCGGGGCCTTCTGCATTCCAAGCAGATGCTCTGTCGTTGGCCCACAGCCCCTCTCCCTGTGATATTTCCCCTGAACGCACACAACGCTGCCTTATCCTGAACCAGACGCTTGTTCCGTCGAGGTCACCACTGTTTACTCAGACTTCCAGCAACTGTCTAGGGTCTCAGGCCTAGGTCTTTTGCGTCACCTCCTGCCAAATCCTCTTTTTAACTGGAGATGCCGGGGATTGAACCTGGGACCTTCTGCATGCCAAGCAGATGCACTGCCACTGAGCTAGGGCCCCTTTTGCTTAAAGCTAGCTTTTTATACGGGGAAGCATTCCAAAATGGTATTGTTATATCTGTGCCAAAAGTACTATGGTCTACTCTGTCATTTGATTCTGCTGTCTCTGTGGGTCTGAGCTACGTTTAGGTTTTACGGTATGTTGCTGGTAGGGGTGTGCAAATATATATATATATATATATATATATATATATATATATATATATATATATATATATATATATATATATTTACCAGTTTGGGTCTATTGGACCCCAAAAATATTGATATTCTTGAATATTCCTGAATACCAGTATTGGTATTAAATTGGTATTCGTGTAAATATTTGGACAATCTGAATTTATTCAGCTCCATTGTACCTTATGGGGCCGTCCTCAGGCTGTCCCCATAGGGTATAGGAGAATTTCATTCCCGAGTGGGGTTGCTGCAAGCGATTTGAAGGCATTTAAAGTTTAAATGTGTTCAGTTTGCTTGCTGAATCGTGCTGTCGTGGCGGTCTGACACGGCCCGTGAACTGAACACATTTAGGCACGCCAAACAAAAGCCGATTAAAGCCGAATGATATAAGCTTTTATTCGGGCGTGGCTGAATAAATACCCGAAAAATACCAATAAGGTATTTTTCGGCTATTTATTCGGCTTGGTATATACCAAGCACCCCCTCCCCCCAATTGCTAGTGAGCCAAACACAAGCCATTAGGTTTACAAATCTGAATTAGGCAAAGGATGTTAGCTATGGGGGAAGACTTCTGTCATGTTAAGACTTGAGTAGCACTTAAGAGGAATTATGTACTGGCCCTGCCCACTGTGTAAAAACACTTGGTGGTCATGAAGGAAGGTGTCAGCAGGCACCATGGCACCCACGGGCGCCACGTTGGGGACCCCAGCTCTAGAAGATGCAGGCGGGTGGGTCCAAAGACAAAGTCAACAGAGAAGGCACCTGTGATTTCTCCCTTGTGCGCACACACATGCATGCACACGCCTTGGTTGATCCCATCTTCAAGCTTCCCATCTGAATTTGCTCACCGTATGTTTAGCGAGGAGGTTTTCATCATTGTGTGATATCATAGCCCTCTTAAAAATCTTCGTGGGTTTCTCCTCCCTATAATTATAATAGTCAGCTGTGCTTTCTAGGTGTTCCTTGCACAAAACTGCATTCTGGCTGTGTATTCACTAGCGCCTTAAACCAAACGCATGCCTGCTTTTCCTTCGCCTGCCGAAAGTGCCCCGCCTAATCGAGTCAATAATTGCATTTGCAGGCTTTGCAACCCAATCCCGCTGGTGGCTCATAGTCCTCTGGTGACTGAACAGGATCTGCCCACCTCTTTCCTCATCTTTCCAGCTGATGAGTCCTTAGCTAAGAGTATTAAACATAGCTCCCAATCTGTGACTCTGCACTATTGCACTTGGTTGTTTTCCTTCTCCGGAAAATCATCCAGTTTGCTTTTCTTGTCCGTTTACGTACGAATGGTAATCCGTCCTCCACCTTTTTAACATCTGTGAAGTTGTTGTCGAAGGCGTTCACAGCCCGATTTCATTGGCGATTGTAGATTGTTCGAGTTGTGTAGCTGTGGTCTTTGCATTGTAGGACCTGACGTTTCGCCAGTAGCTGTGACTGGCATCCTCAGAGGTATAACACAGAAAGACGGAGTACTCTCTGGGTCAAGGTGAGAAGAAAAAAATGGTAGGCAGGTGATTTATATCTACTCAGGAAAGTGGGGTAGAATTTCAGCAGCCAGTCGGCATGCAAAAGAACCTACTCAGGAAACAGGAAACCTCCTCAGGAAACAATCCATAGACAAAAGAACCTCCTCAGGAAAGCTCCTCCATTAGCATGTTCACAGCCTGGAGAACTCCTACAAGATAATGACTCAGCCCTACCCCACCTTCCTGAGTAGATATAAATTACCTGCCTAGGTATCCACTGGAGAACAGGGACTGACTCGGGGGCTCATCCAGAAGAATGTCTACTCAGACTGGCAGCAGCTCTCCAGGGTCTCGGAGCAGAGGCAGGTCTTTCCCCTCACGTACTGCCTGGTCCTTTTAACTGGAGATGCCGGGGATTGAACCTGGGACCTTCTGCATGCCAAGCAGAGACTCTGCCCCTGAGCCAGGGTCTTTCCCATCACCTCCTGCCTGGCCCTTTTAACTGGAGATGCTGGGGATTGAACCTGGGACCTTTTGCATGCCAAGCAGAGGCTCTGCCACTGAGCCAGGGTCTCAGATCTTTCCCGTCACCTCCTGCCTGGTCCTTTTAGCTGGAGATGCCGGGGACTGAACCTGGGACCTTTTGGATGCCAAGCAGAGGCTCTGCCACTGACCCAGGGTCTCAGGTACAGGTCTTTCTCATCACCTCCTGCCTGGTCCTTTTAACTGGAGATGCCGGGGACTGAACCTGGGACCTTCTGCATGCCAAGCAGAGGCTCTTCCACCGAGCCACTATCCCTCTGTTGTGACGCTGAGCTTGTGATTGTGTTGAGAGCACACTGTGGGCTGGAGTGGAGGCATCAAACCGATGCGACCAATCCTCGGAGCTCTGTGCAAGAAAGCGTCCATGCCTTCCCTCCCCAAGCCGCACGTTTGCATTTGCTGCTTCCTGCCAGGGCTGGGTCAGGACTGCACATGACTTAGCAGAACTCCACGTTGGTTCTCCAGCCCAGCGGTTAGACACAGGGCCGTGCCCGGCTGCTTTGGGGCTCGCGTTTCCCTCCGGAAGTTCCCCGTTCTATTTATAGCAGCTGCCGCACACGTCGTTGGCAGCCTCCCCTGCCCAAGAGGTCACAGCAGGGCACAGGGCGTGGGCCTTGGCAGCGAGTGAGTCACTCCCTGCTCCGCCTTGCCCGGTTGGCAGCCCAAGCAGGGGTATCCCTTCTTTGTCATTGGCTGTGACGTACAAGGAGTGGTGTGGCTGCGGGCCGACCGGTTAGGTCAGGGCGCCCACGTTCGCCTCGTGTGACTCGCCCGCTTGGTCAACACAGCCGTACGGCCCCTCCCGCGGAACCCAGGTGAACTCCTTTGCTCCGCCGTGAGCCACCTGTTCACCTGTGGGCACCTCCTTCCAGCACCAGGAACATGAAGCTGGCGATGTGTCTTGAGAGCAGAGCTGTAAACCTGGGCTACGCTTCCCTGCGTGGGGCTGTGTAGGCAGTTTCGCCTGCTTTAAGTAGGCCCATGCGCGCTCAGCGCTGAACGGTGTGGAAAGGAAACTGGGCATTGTTCCGCCTGCGTCCTGTACGCAAACTGAGCAGATTGGTTTGGCGGAACAGTGGTGTTTGTGTGTTTCTGTGTGTTGATGGCACGGACTCCCTACCCCCCGTCCACCAGTCTGGTGTAGTGGTTAGGAGCGCGGACTCTAATTTGGGAGGTCCGGGTTTGATTCCCCACTCGTCCATGTGCAGCTGCTGGTGTGACTGTGGGCCAGTCACAAGCAAAGTTCCCTCTAAGCTGTGCAGGCCTGTGAGCAAGAATTCTACTTTGTGAGCTACTGGCACTAAAGTTGTGAGTGAGCGACTTCTCTACTGCATCAATTATTTTGCTCTGGAGCCCTCCTTCCTGAGCTGAGACAAAAATGTGTGAGCTGGAGGCTGAAAACCTGTCAGCTGGCGCACATTAGCTCAGCTTAGAGGGAACACTGGTCACAAGTTCCCTCAGAGCTGTTCTCTCAAGAGCAGTCCCCGAAAGAGCTCTCTCAGCCTCACCTACCTCCCAAGTTCAATCCCTGGCATCTTCAGTTAAAAGGACCAGGCAGGAGGTGATGGGAAAGGCCTTGACCTGAGACCCTGGCTCAGTGGCAGAGCCTCTGTTTGGCATGCAGGAGGTCCCAGGTTCAATCCCCGACATCTCCAATTAAAAAGGACCAGGCAGGAGGTGATGTGAAAGACCTTGACCTGAGACCCTGGCTCAGTGGCAGAGCCTCTGCTTGGCATGCAGAAGGTCCCAGGTTCAGTCCCCAGCATCTCCGGTTGAAAGGACCAGGCAGGAGGTGATGGGAAAGACCTTGACCTGAGACCCTGGCTCAGTGGCAGAGCCTCTGCTTGGCCTGCAGAAGGTCCCAGGTTCAGTCCCCAGCATCTCCAGTTAAAAGGACCAGGCAAGAGGGGATGAGAAAGAACTCAGCCTGAGACCCGGGAGAGCCACTGGCAGTCTGAGTAGACAATCCTGGCCTTGGTGGACGGATGGTCTGATTCCGCAAAAGGCAGTTTAAGGACATAAGAACATAAGAGAGGCCCATGTTGGATCAGGCCAATGGCCCATCCAGTCCAGCACTCTGTGTCACACAGTGGCCAAAATATACCAGGTGCCCTCAGGAGGTCCAGCAGTGGGGCCAGGACACTAGAAGCCCTCCCACTGTTGCCCCCCTCAAGCACCAAGAAGACAGAGCATCACTTGCCCCAGACCGAGAGTTCCTATCTATACCTTGTGGCTAAGAGCCACTGCTCCATATGTTTATCCAATCTTTTTTTTTTTTTTAAAAATCTTCTATAAACTACAAAAACTACAAAATACAATCACTACACACTACAAACCCTAAACACTAAAGAGAGTAACAAGGTACTAATAAGTGCTTACTATATATGCTTTCCACCTTTCACTACCTGATATATAATCTATTTCCATAATTCGCTACTAAAAATAAACCAAAAAGAATTTGTTAAAAATTCTATCACTTCAGAGCTTACAATTAAGTATACGAATAAAAAAATCAGAGAACTTTATTTAGAGGTCTTCTTATCCTTATGCTTCTTTTGCCACGGCAGCTTAACCTTCAAAGATTTGGGCGCAGCTGCACCTATATCCGAGCCCGTGTCAGAGTCACAAATTTCACCCAGAGATACTGAGGTATCAGAGGAAGAAGAATGGTCTTTCCCCGTCTTTTGGTGCCCGCTAGTTTCTTCTGCTGCCTTCTTGCCCTTTGCTCCTTTCTTTTGTTTGCTCGACAAATGATGTTGCTTCAGAAATAATTCCGCTTTCAATAAAGAGTCAATCCTTTCTTTCTTTTCTTGGAAATCAAAGATAAGTCCTTCTGGTAATAACCATCTATATTGGACATTGTTCTTTTGAAGAAAATCTGGAATGTTTCTGTTTTGCCTTCTTCTTCTCCGTATTTCATATGGAACGTCTTTCAAAACTTTAATCTCCTCCTTGAATTTTCACCTTTGCCACAATAGATGCTTTAAGAATTAAGTCCCTTGCTCTTTTTGCAAATTTTACGAAAATTTCTCCTGGGAGATTATTTTTTTTTAACCAAATTCTGAGTATGTTCTGTATATCATGTCAATGTCCGCTTGTATAATCTCAGGCTTGCTATTAATCAAGGAGGCCAGTTCTTCGCTTAAAATTTCTCTTAAATTCTCATCCTTTTTCTCTGGAACCCCTTGGAATCTTAATACATATAAAGACCTTTCCATTTGAAGTTAGAGTAATTGTTGTTTTGCAGATATTCTTTATCAGCATTGTCCATTCTTTGATCCATTTTTTTTTGGTTCTTGTTTCCATTTTTTTAATCCTTTTTTCCATCTTCACTGATTTTACTGTTGTCTCTTTAAGATCTTTTTGCAAGATGTCGTACTTCTGGTTGAGATTCATTATCTGTTCCATCAGGGAGCGCAGGGCTTCAGAAATTTTGTGTGTCAGATCGCTGGTATCTTCCTGTCTTGTGACCGGTGATGCTGTGCTAGCATTTCCAGTGCTGCCTCTGCCCCTGGGCGCCATTTTCGCGGCTCGCTGGGTCATTGTTTACAGTTAGATAAGAATTCACAAAGAAAGTTCAAAGTAATCTCAAGTTAACTGAGAGCCAGTTTGGTGTCGTGGTGAAGTGCGCGGACTCTAATCTGGGAGAACTGGCTTTGATTCCCCACTCCTCCACTTGCACCTGGCTGGATGACCTTGGTCAAGCCGTAGTTCTGATAAGAGCTGTTCTTGAAAAAGAGCAGTTTCTGCCAGAGCTCTCTCAGCCCCACCTACCTCCCAGGGTGCCTGTTGTGGGGAGGGGAAAGGAAAAGAGTTTGTAGGCCGCTCTGAGACACCTTTGGGTAGTGAAGGGCAGGGTATAATCAATCTCCTCCTCCTCCTCCTCCTCCTCCTCCTCCTCCTCCTCCTCCTCCTCCTCCTTCTTCTTCTTCTTCTTCTTCTTCTTCTTCTTCTTCATCTTCTTAATGGAATTCAGTCCTGAAGTCTTCCCGCTAAGATAAGGTGAGGTTTAACAGCTAACTCTCGGCTATCGCTACGATTTAGCTCCTGGAGAGGGCTCTTCCTCCTCGGGTTTCCCTCCTCCCTTTTACTCTGTGCCATTTTGCTTTATAACGCTTTGCCGGTTTGCTGTTCCTTCACCCTCTCGATGGTTGTGTTTCTTTTTGGGACGTCACTCACTTTTGCTTGCTTCGTTGCATCGCTCAGTCATCAGGTAAAGAAATTGCTTTTTTTCGGTCCTTGTATGCTCTGGTCCGGTAACGTCCCTGGGCGCCGTTGCTGGCCTTGAGCAGCGGGTCCTTACAGAGCAAAAGAAGCTAACTTCCCCAAGCCGCGACTTCGGGAGTGGCTCCACAGCGCTCCAGGTTAGAAGCTCCCTACAAGGGGGGGATGGAGCCAGACACATCCCCTCCCTGCCGCTCTGATCCAAATTGCCCCCATCACAGCTCGACAGGGTGCGTCTGGTCGCAAGTCACCGAGACCGGAAGCCAGCCTCTGTGCCCTGTTGTTGGCCCTCCAGAGGAACTGGCTGGCCCCTGTGTGAGACGGGAGGCTGGACTGGAGGGACCCTCCCTGGTCTGACCCAGCAGGGCTCTTCTGGTGTCCTTCTCAGGGGAAGGCCTCCGCCTCCCTGCCCTGTTGCTGGCCCTCCAGGGGAACTGGCTGGCCCCTGTGTGAGACGGGAGGCTGGACTGGAGGGACCCTCCCTGGTCTGGCCCAGCAGGGCACTTCTGGTGTCCTTCTCAGGGGAAGGCCTCCGCCTCTCTGCCCTGTTGCTGGCCCTCCAGGGGAACTGGCTGGCCCCTGTGTGAGACGGGAGGCTGGACTGGATGGACGCTCCCTGGTCTGGCCCAGCAGGGCACTTCTGATGTCTCTTCTCAGGGGAAGGCCTCCGCCTCCCTGCCCTGTTGCTGGCCCTCCAGGGGAACTGGCTGGCCCCTGGGTGGGACGGGAGGCTGGACTGGAGGGACCCTCCCTGGCCTGACCCAGCTGGGCTCTTCTGGTGTCCTTCTCAGGGGAAGGCCTCCGCCTCCCTGCCCTGTTGCTGGCCCTCCAGAGGAACTGGCTGGCCCCTGTGTGAGACGGGAGGCTGGACTGGATGGGACCCTCCCTGGTCTGGCCCAGCAGGGCACTTCTGGTGTCCTTCTCAGGGGAAGGCCTCCGCCTCTATATGCCCTGTTGCTGGCCCTCCAGGGGAACTGGCTGGCCCCTGTGTGAGACGGGAGGCTGGACTGGATGGGACCCTCCCTGGTCTGACCCAGCAGGGCTCTTCTGGTGTCCTTCTCAGGGGAAGGCCTCCGCCTCTATATGCCCTGTTGCTGGCCCTCCAGAGGAACTGGCTGGCCCCTGTGTGAGACGGGAGGCTGGACTGGAGGGACGCTCTCTGGTCTGGCCCAGCAGGGCTCTTCTGGTGTCCTTCTCAGGGGAAGGCCTCCGCCTCTCTGCCCTGTTGCTGGCCCTCCAGGGGAACTGGCTGGCCCCTGTGTGAGGCGGGAGGCTGGACTGGAGGGACCCTCCCTGGTCTGGCCCAGCAGGGCTCTTCTGGTGTCCTTCTCAGGGGAAGGCCTCCGCCTCCCTGCCCTGTTGCTGGCCCTCCAGGGGAACTGGCTGGCCCCTGTGTGAGACGGGAGGCTGGACTGGATGGACGCTCCCTGGTCTGGCCCAGCAGGGCTCTTCTGGTGTCCTTCTCAGGGGAAGGCCTCCGCCTCTCTGCCCTGTTGCTGGCCCTCCAGGGGAACTGGCTGGCCCCTGGGTGAGGACGGGAGGCTGGACTGGAGGGACCCTCCCTGGTCTGGCCCAGCAGGGCACTTCTGGTGTCCTTCTCAGGGGAAGGCCTCCGCCTCTCTGCCCTGTTGCTGGCCCTCCAGGGGAACTGGCTGGCCCCTGTGTGAGACGGGAGGCTGGACTGGAGGGACCCTCCCTGGTCTGATCCAGCAGGGCTCTTCTGGTGTCCTTCTCAGGGGAAGGCCTCCGCCTCCCTGCCCTGTTGCTGGCCCTCCAGGGGAACTGGCTGGCCCCTGTGTGAGACGGGAGGCTGGACTGGAGGGACCCTCCCTGGTCTGGCCCAGCAGGGCTCTTCTGGTGTCCTTCTCAGGGGAAGGCCTCCGCCTCCCTGCCCTGTTGCTGGCCCTCCAGGGGAACTGGCTGGCCCCTGTGTGAGGCGGGAGGCTGGACTGGAGGGACCCTCCCTGGTCTGGCCCAGCAGGGCTTTCCTTTCTTTCTGTGAGAGTGCTGTGTGTCTATGTGTGTGTGCCTGGAAGTCATGGTTTATTTATTTATCAGATTTATACCCTTCCCTGCCAGCTGAAACCGGCTCAGGGCAGCTTACATAAAAGAATAAAGACACTTGTTAGCAATGCAAACAATTTAAATTACTTGTAAGCAATTTAAACAATCCTAAAGCTATATAAAAACAATCCAACCTTATAAGGTGCTGAACATTAAGTAAGTAATACTGATAAATTAATATTACTAAACAATGGCAGCCAGCCCTCCGTAATCTGTCCTAGTGGTCGGCCTGTAGGTCTAATCCTTTATGCGGCTGGCACAGGCTGTTTCTGGTGACTCCAGGGGTGAGGGTTCTCTGCCTTTGGCTCCTTAGTTGAAAGCCTGGTGGAAGAGCTCCGTCTTACAGGCCCTGCGAAACTGCATGAGGTCTCGCAGGGCCCTGAGCTCTCTGGGAGCTCATTCCGCCAGAGCGGAGCCACCACCGAGAAGGCCCTGGGCCTGGTTATAGCCAGGCTGGCACCCTTGGGACCTGGGAGGGCCAGTCAGTTTTGGGACCCTGATCACAGTGCTCTTTGGGGAACATGTGGGGAAAGGCGGTCCCTCAGGTACATAGGTCCCTGACCATACCTCGTAACTCAAACAGGACACAGTATGTTATTCCAAAACACACTGAAAGGCTGGACAACGCATCCAATCACCATGTCAGATTACACAGGGAAGCCACTGAAATTCAGAAAGATAAACCCAATGTCAGCAGGAAAGAAGAGAGTTTAAAAATAAACGGGGCATGGTTTCCAGAGTCTTGCCAGGCCCCAGTTTCTGCTGAAGACACACCCTTAGCTGATTTTCCTACAAGAATGATAAGGCCGAGAGAAATGGGAATGCCCGCACCTTCATTTTCGCCTCTTGGGCAGCCGTGCTTGTGGGCCTCCGAGTGAGGTCCCCAGAGGGCAGCCATTTTGTGTCGCGCTCATGAGCTCTCTCCTCACCTTCCGCCACACGCAGGTTTCCACCTGAGCGGCATCGTGACGGAGCCGCCGGGCCCCGCCGAGCCCGAGCACAGCTACCACGTCTCCATCAGCTTCGACCGCTGCAAGATCACGTCGGTGAGCTGCGCCTGCGACAACCGGGACATCTTCTACTGCGCCCACGTGGTGGCGCTCTCCCTGCACCGCATCCGCCACGCCCGCCAGGTGGAGCTGCGCCTGCCCATCTCGGAAACCCTGTCCCAGATGAACCGGGACCAACTGCAGAAGTTCGTGCAGTACCTGATCAGCGCCCATCACACGGAGGTGCTGCCCACGGCGCAGAGGCTGGCGGACGAGATCCTCCTGCTCGGATCCGAGATCAACCGAGTGCACGGTACGGGTTCCTCGGCGGCGCAGGGGGAGGGGAGAGGGAGCGGCTGCAGATGTCCTTGGCACACCCCGTTTCCCCCTTTTCCGCAGGGGGATTGGGGGGTGACGTGGAGGGAGACGAAAGCGTGAGGAAGGACTCTCCGTGTTACACACGAATCCAGTCTCGCTGCCCGATTCCTTGTTGCGGGGGTCCCCAGTTTGGTGTAGTGGTGAAGTGGGCGGACTCTGATCTGGGAGAACCGGGTTTGATTCCCCCACTCCTCCACTCACAGCCGCTGGATGACCTTGGGCAAGCCACAGTTCTGTCAGAGCTGTTCTCTCAAGGGCAGTTCTGGAAAGAGCTCTCTCAGCCCTGCCTACCTCACAGGGTGACTGCTGTGGGGAGGGGAAGGGGAAGGAGTTTGTGAGCCGCTCTGAGAGTCCCTTGGGTGGTGAAGGGTGGGGTATAAATCCAATCTCTTCTTCTTCTCCTACCTCACAGGGTGTCTGTTGTGGAGAGGGGAAGGGAAAGGAGTTTGTCAGCCGCTCTGAGACACCTTTGGGCAGTGAAGGGCAGGGTATAAATCCAATCTCCTCTTCCTCTTCCTCTTCCTCTTCCTCCCCTCCTCCTCCTCCTCCTCCTCCTCCTCCTCCTCCTCCTCCTCCTCCTCCTCCTCCTCTTCTTCTTCTTCTTCTTCTTCTTCTTCTTCTTCTTCTTCTTCTTCTTCTTCTTCTTCTTCTTCTTCTTCTTCTTCTTCTTCTTCTTCTTCTTCTTCTTCTTCTTCTTCTTCTTCTTCTTCTTCTTCTTCTTCTTCTCTGAGTGAAGGGTGGGGTATAAATCCAATCTCCTCTTCTTCTTCTTCTTCTTCTTCTTCTTCTTCTTCTTCTTCTTCTTCTTCTTCTTCTTCTTCTCTGAGAGTCCGAGTGAAGGGCGGGGTATAAATCCAATCTCCTCCTCCTCCTCCTCTTTCTGAGCCTGTGGCAGGGCCATACCAGGAATTTTTTCGGTGGGGGGGCCTACTTTAATTAATAACGGAGGAGGAGGCAGGCAGGGGGAAATGGCCCGCCTCGGTGCCTCACTGCAACGTGAAAAAGTTAAAAAGAAGGTTGCATTGAGTGGGAACGCATGCAAATCACACCGTCTCACTAGCGGATGTTTTTTTTTGCGAGCTCTAACGCCCTGATTCACGTGCAGAGTACTCCCGGTCAATGCCCCCTCTGAGCTGTGGAGTCTCATGAGAAAAAAAATTCTACTTTGCGAGCCACTCTGGCATTCAAGTCGTGAGCGAGCGATTTGGCTGCTGCATAAATTAGTTTGCTCTGGAGCCCTCCCTTCCTGAGCTGAGACAGAAATGTGTGGGCCGGAGGCTAAAATTCTGTGAGCTAGCTCACACTAACTCAGCTTAGAGGGAACACTGCTCCCGGTCCGCGCCCCACCCCCCACCCCCCCATCCCTCCCTGGTCTCACTGCAATGTGGGAAAGTTAAAAAGTTAGATCAGGGCTCTCTGCTGTTCCCCATGTCTCACCCGCCCACAGGGCTCTTCTTCTCCCTTAAAGCAGGGCGG
The DNA here is from genome assembly GCA_029375565.1 of Gekko gecko. Taxonomy (NCBI): domain Eukaryota; kingdom Metazoa; phylum Chordata; class Lepidosauria; order Squamata; family Gekkonidae; genus Gekko; species Gekko gecko. The sequence goes on from JAPDNY010000002.1 coordinate 264,552,158, forward strand.
TGGGCACTGTTCCCTCTAAGCTGAGTTAGTGCGACTGAGCTCACAGCTTTTTTAGCCTCCGGCTCACACATTTTTTTGTCTCCGCTCAGGAAGGGAGGGCTCCAGAGCAGACTAAGTTATGCAGCAGCCAAACGGCTCGCTCACAACTTTTCATGCCGGTAGCTCGCAAAGTCGAATTTTTGCTCACAAGACTCCACGGCTTAGAGGGAGCGTTGGTGGCGGGCGAGGGAAACCTAGACCCGGCGGTGGGGCACTGGCTCCTCTCTCTCCTCTGCGCCAGCGCCAGCGTGTGGGGGAGGAGCTCTCTGTCGCGCTCCTCTCGCAGAGATGGAGAAAGTTTCGCAGAGCAGGCAGGGGCGGTTGGTGAGGCAAATTTATTCCCGGCGGCTAACCCTAATCCCGTCCTTCCACTGTGCCTGCACCAGGGTAGGAGTGGGACAGTCACTAAGAACACCAGAAAGCTCTCATCTAACTTTTTCACTTTTCCACATTGCAGTGAGGTGCCGAGGCGAGGGAGGGATGGAAAGGAGAGAGGGAGGACCAGGGGGAGGCGGCAGGGCACGTTTGAGAGGGGGCGTCGCCCTCAGAAGGCCCCCCCCCCCCCATCCCCGGGGCGGCTACAGGCCTGGCCTGCGGGCACATTTGGAATTCTGATAGAGTGTGGTGGCCGCACCCACAAAATGGCTGCCGCGGGAGGCGGAGCCAGCCACAAAAATGGCTGCCGCAACTTTCTTTCAGTCACACATTGACATTCCTTGTGCCGTGGTGGCAACGGCTGCCACCTCGTGCCGTGGTGGCAGCCAGTGCCCCCTCTAAGCTGAGTTAGTGTGAGCTGGCTCACAGTCTTTTTAGCCTGCGGCTCACACATTTTTGTCTTAGATCAGGAAGGGAGGGCTCCAGAGCAACCTAATTTATGCAGCAGCCAAACCGCTTGCGCACAACTTTAATGCCAGGAGCTCACATAGTGGAATCCTTGCTCACAAGACTCCACAGCTTAGAGGGAACATTGGTGGCAGGGTTTTTAAAAAATCTGCACAGCCAACCAAATCTCCCCGTGGTCAGTTAGAAGCCTTGCTGGGCCGACCCTGCTGACTTTCTGGAAACGCTCGGCGAGCTCCAGCACAGGTTTTGGTAGGTGCCGTGGCGCCCACGGGCACCGCGTTGGGCAACCCTGCCTTCCTGGTGGCTGAGCTAAAGCCAAGACTCTGATTCAGCAGGCCTGCCGCCGTGTTTACAACAGCCTCTTATATATACAAAAGCGTGTTGTAAAGAAGTACGGTTGGTATAACAGAACAGCCACGCTGCCGTAAACGGAGGAGCTCTGCCCTCTACATGCACGACGATCGGATTTCGTGATCGTCAGATAAGCTTTTCCAAGGAAACCTTCTTCGCAAATCCGCCTCTTCCTGGCAGCAAAGCTCTTGCGGTCCCAGCTTGGATTGCTGGCTCAGGACACAAGACTGGTCTCTGTAGCTCCCGGTCCAAGTTTGTCTTCATGGGTTCCTGATCTGTTGACCTGTTACAGTTTCTGCCTTGTTCATGAGCTTTTTCAAATCTGTACTCTCCTGAGAGCCAGTTTGGTGTAGTGGTTAAGTGGGCGGATTCTAATCTGGGAGAACCGGGTTTGATTCTCCGCTCCTCCACTCACAGCTGCTGGATGACCTTGGGCAAGCCACAGTTCTGTCAAAGCTGTTCTCTCAAGGACAGTTCTAGAAAGAGCTCTCTCGCCCCCACCTATATCACAGGGATGTCTGTTGTGGGGAGGGGAAGGGAAAGGAGTTTGTAAGCCGCTCTGGGACTCCCAAGTGAAGGGCGGGGTAGAAATCCAGTCTCTTCCCTTCTTCTACCCAGTTTGATGTAGTGGTTAAGTGGGCGGACCCTAATCTGGAAGAACCGGGTTTGATTCCCCGCTCCTCCACTCGCAGCTGCTGGGTGACCTTGGGCAAGCCATAGTTCTGTCAGAGCTGTTCTTGAAAAAGAGCAGTTTCTGTCAGAGCTCTCTCAGCCCAGTCTACCTCACAGGGTGTCTGTTGTGGGGAGGGGAAGGGAAAGGAGTTTGTAAGCCGCTCTGAGACTCCCAAGTGAAATGTGGGGTAGAAATCCAATCTCTTCTCTTCTTCTACCCAGTTTGGTGTAGTGGTTAGGAGCGCGGACTCTTAATCTGGGAGAACCGGGTTTGATTCCCCGCTCCTCCACTCGCAGCTGCTGGATGACCTTAGGCAAGCCATAGTTCTGTCAGAGCTGTCCTTGAAAAAGGGCAGTTTCTGTCAGAGGTCTCTCAGCCCCACCTGCCTCACAGGGTGTCTGTTGTGGGGAGGCGAAAGGAGAGGAGTTTGTCAGCCGCTCCGAGACTCCCAAGTGAAGGGCAGGGCATAAATCAGATCTCCTTGGGTGCCTGACGCTCCGGTTCTCTTGGTCCAGGTGCCCCCGACCCCACGGCCGGGGCCGGCATCGAGGACGCGAACTGCTGGCACCTGGACGAGGAGCAGATCCAAGAACAGGTCAAGCAACTCCTCTCGAACGGCGGCTACTACGGGGCGAGCCAGCAGCTGCAGTCCATGTTCAACAAGGTAAGAAGACCTGGCTGACGCCGACCTCTTTTCCGTCACTCCCTTTGGGACTGTGGCGTGTATCTGGACTCCATTGTGGCCGATCTCCCATCCGTCCAGAGTTGAGAATCATCCTTTCCGAGAAAGTCAGTGTGGCGTGGTGGTCAGAGCACCAGAGACCCAGGCCGAGGCCTTCCCCCAATAAGAGCATGAGAAGAGCCCTGTAATGTTCTAACTGACAGATGATAAAAGTTTGAATCTTAGAGTGGATATTGCAGGGGGAAAAATGTAAGTAACGGGCTGCCTACCTGGAGAATGTGTAATGACTCGCCCCCAAAATAACAGATAGACTGAGGAGCAAAGAAGCAAAAAAATGACTTGTGATTTTCTCTAGATCCTGTCTAAAATGGATTTAAATCATTTCTCTTTAAAAGCTCTTTATATAGTTAGATTTGTCGGTGATTTTAGTATAAATAGCAATAATTGTATACTTACTTGGCGTAGCTAATCATGATGGTTTTAAATCATGAGCTAATCGTATAAGCATTACGTATGACCACCATCTCTTGGGTTTTTAGTGGTTTTCTTTTCTTTTTCCTGTAGTATGTAGTTTCCCTGCCCTGTTTTTCTTTGTAGTTTATAGAAAAAGCAAAAAAAAAAAAAATCCCCTATGGGGGGGCTTAAAAAAAAGAAAAAGAGAATGTGTAATGACTTAATATTTTTTAAGAGAAAAGGTGGGATGATACAGTCTAAGGTGAAAGCTTTTTGGCATTGTTAGGTTGATACAGTGGAGAAAATGCAATTTGCTGTGTTTAGGTGTGCAAGTAAAAGGGATTTTGAAAGCTAACCTTGCCAAAAGTATGTAAGAATAATTTAAAGGGTCTCTAGAGTGTCAATAGACAAGAAATACATGCCTAAATTAGAACTGTCAAACTGCTAAGAAACACCCGTTTCTTTCCTTCTGTGTTTTTATTGATATAAAATCGATTTGTAATAGTATATTCTAGATGAAATGAACTATAACAGATAGGTAAAGGTAAAGGTTCCCTTGCTCGAAAGCCAGTCGAATCCGACTCTAGGGTTGCGGTGCTCATCTCCGTTTCAAAGCCGAAGAGCCAGCACTGTCCGAAGACGTTGCCGTGGTCATGTGGCCGGCATGACTAAACACCAAGGCCCACGGAACGCTGTTACCTTCCCACCGAAGTGGTACCTATTTATCTACTTGCAATTTCTTGCTTTCGAACTGCTAGGTTGGCAGGAGCTGGAACTAGAGACGGGAGCTCACCCCATCATGTGGCACTCTCGGGTCTCGAACTGCTGTACTACTGACCTTCCACAGCCTGCAGTTCAGCATCTTAACCACATGAGCCACCGCAGTCCTATAACAGATAGGATATAGAAAAATCAGTTGTTTACTGGAACTCGATCTTTGGCGTTTGTTGTGGAATACAAATTTAAACAAGGGGGAAAAAATGGCAATATGTATGTAAACACGATGCCGTGAGCGAGATACTTGGCTAGATACGTTAAACCGCGTTGCTCTTTTTTCAGCGTAATCTTTAAAAATAATAAACCTTGTCTGATTTTGGGCAAGCGGGGGGAAAAAAGAAAAAAGAAGAGCCCTGCTGGATCAGCCCAGTGAGGGTCCGTCTCGTCCACCATCCTGTCTCACACACGTCGGTCAGCCAAGACGGGTCGCCCTGTTAGTCTGCCTGTAGCGAGAGAAAAGAGCAAGAATCCGGTAGCTCCTTAAAGACAAGCAAGATTTGTGGCCGGGGAGGCACTTTCGTGAGTTACTTCTTCTGAAGATGTGAGCCAGTGACTCACAAAATCTCCTACCCGGCCACAAATTTTGTTGGCTTTTCAGGTGCCACTGGGCAACCGGTGCCACTGGAAGTCCAAGAACGGGGCACGGAGGCCGAGGCTTTCCCCCGATGTTGCCTCCTGGCTCTGGGATTCAGAGGTTTCACTGCCTCTGATTGTGGAGGTTCCCTTCAGGCACCATGGGCTAGCAGCCACTGGCAGACCTCTCCTCCAAGGAGCTGTCCAACCCAGGGGCGGATGAAGGCTCCCCTGGTGCCCTGAGCACTGACCAATCTTGGTGCCCCCCCTCCTTGCCACACTGACCCCAGTCCATTTTAGTGGTTGCCCTAGCTGAACCAGATATAAAACACAGGTTGCAGCAATACAAAAATTGATCCATAGGATAACACCATATACTGTACAAACTAAGCCACGCTTCATTTTTGACGTTTACATGGGGCTGAGATTAAAAAGGGGCAGAGAGGGTCATTGAAAGGACTGTCGTGACAACTGAATTTGGCTCCATCACTTGACTTTTAAACGCAGCCTATGACACTGCACCTGGCCCACAAAAAATAGAAGGTAACCCCTAGGGTGCACCAGGATCAATTTGCACTCCTTTTATCAATTTTTCTTTTTTACAAATCTTCATTTGTTGTTTTTTTTCTTTCCACCCTTTCCCCAGCTTTGCGGTGCCCCCTTTGGCCCTGGGGCCCTAAGCACGTGCTTAGGTCTGCTTAGTGGTTAATCTGCGACTGGTCCAACCCCCCCCTTTTCCCCACCCTTCTCAGTATGCGCATCATCGCATACTCAACAGGGAGCTCTCAGTGCGGAAGTGTGATTCATCGATCCCTCGTTTAAGTGTATGTGGGAAAATGGCACCAAAAAACCCTTTCTCACAAGACAAGAACTCGTGGGCACTCAATGAAATTGCTGACCAGTCGGGTTAGAACGGATAAAAGGAAGTACTTCTTTGTCCAAAGAGTGATTAACACATGGAATTCACTGCCACAGGAGGTGGTGGCAGCTACAAGCATGGACAGCTTCAGGAGTGAATTAGATAAACATGTGGAGCAGAAGTCCATCAGTGGCTATGAACCACAAGCTATAGATAGGGACTCTCGGTCTGGGGGGCAAGGGATGCTCTGTATTCTTGGTGCTGGGGGGGCAACAGTGGGAGGGGCTTCTGGTGTCCTGGCCCCACTGCTGGACCTCCTGAAGGCACCTGGTATTTTTGACAGAGTGTTGGACTGGATGGGCCATTGGCCTGATCCAACATTGGCTTCTCTTAGGTTCTTATAAGAGGGAATTGGATAAACATCTGGGGCAGAGGTCCATCAGTGGCTATGAGCCACAAGGTACAGATAGGAACTCTCAGGCTGGGGCAAGTGATGCTCTGTATTCTTGGTGCTGGGGGGGGGGGCAACAGTGGGAGGGCTTCTAGTGTCCTGGCCCCACTGCTGGACCTCCTGAGGGCACCTGATATTTCTGGCCACTGTGTGACACAGAGTGTTGGACTGGATGGGCCAACATGGGCTTCTCTTATGTTCTTATGACTCACCCGCAGTTGCTCCTGATCACACACTGATGGGCTGTGCCCACAGCTTCCAAGGGAGGTGTGATGGTGCAACTGCGGGTCAAATTCCTCCGGAGGAAATAGCCTCACTTCCCCCCCCCTATTTTCTGGCACATGTGACCGCAACCTTTGCCAGCTCTCTCCAACCCCGTGCACCATTTTATGCAGAGGGAGGTTGTGTACAATGTGGTGGCAGCGGCGGTGTGGTCTTCTCAGTCACTTGTGAGTCTAGAGCTTTTGGGGGGAGAAGACAGCTGCTCTCTGGGGCCCCCCAGCCCTCTCCAGGAGTAACTTCTCCTCCTCCTTTTCCCAGGTGCGGGAGATGCTCCGGATGCGCGACTCCAACGGGGCACGGATGCTCATCCTCATGACCGAGCAGTTCCTGCAGGACCCGCGCCTGGCCCTGTGGCGGCAGCAGGGGGCCGGAATGACGGACAAGTGCCGGCAGCTCTGGGACGAACTTGGTGGGTGTTCCACTTTGGTAGGGAAGGGCCCGTCTGAGCGAGCCGGCGGCCGGGACTGTAGAATGCTGGGGGTGGTAGTGGTGGTGGTGGAATTCAGCCGCCCCGCTTTCAAAACGGCAAGTTTCTAGCCCTTAAGGCTGCGAAGCCTTGAACAGACGTGGGCAGGAACCACCGACATTCCAGAAACCAGGGTGGGAACTTGGTGGTGGAAACGGCTGTCAAGTCGTAGCTGACTTAATGGCAACTCTGTAGGGATTTCAAGGCAAGAGGCATTTAGAGATGGTTTTGCCCTTGCCTGCCTCTGCGTAGCGACCCTAGACTTCCTTGGTGGTCTCCCATCCAAGTACTAACCAGGAATGACCCAGCTTAGCTTCCGAGATCTGACAAGATCCAGCTAGCCTGGGCCATCCAGGTCAGGACGAAGTTTAAGCTAGTGGCGGAAAGCGCTGGTCTCTGCGTAGCAAGTTCCAGTGCTCCCTCTAAGCTATGGAGTCCTGTGAGCAAAAATTCCCCTTTGTGAGCGACTGGCTTTAAAGTTGTGAGCAGGTGTCATGGCTCAGGTGGGGTGTCGCCTGACGCTGCCACCACTCTGGCTCCAGGCTCCTCTGAGAAGGCCCAGAGCACCCTCCCAGGCCTTTAGACCTCCCTTTTAGCCAAAATGAGCGTGAGGACCAGGCAGAGTGAACAATGAAAATGGTTTATTTTATAGGAGGTCAAACAAACAAGGTGCAGGAATAATAACAGTAAGTGGGTGAAAAGAAAATAAATCAAATGCCCTAACGCGTCTAAATATATACTGTGTCCCTAGCTCACTATCTCAAGTGGCCTTAGACTTCTCCCCCTTCCCTCAGGATGAGGGTTTCTTCCCCACAGCAGCCTCCCTTCTGGCCCTGTTCCCTGGGAAGAAGAACAGATTCTTCTCTTGCACCAGTTCTTTAATTCCCCAGCCCTCTGCTTCCCTATTGGTCAAACTCAGCGCAAAAGCTTCCCAAGGCCTTCTGGGGTTTGTAGGCCCAGCCTCCCCTACTGCTAGCCAGGCTCCCTTGGCTTAGTAGGCCTCTGGAGGCACAGCCTGGATCATGACAGTAGGTGATTTGGCCGCCGCACGAATCAGTTTGCTCTGGAGCGCCATCCTCCCTGAGCTAAGACAGAAACGTGTGAGCCGGAGGTTAAGAAACTGTGAGCTCGCTCACACTAACTCAGCTTAGAGGGAACACTAGTAGCAGCCCCACTGTTCTTTAGTGGTCTCCCATCCAAGCAGTAAACATGGGGTGACAGGATCAGGTGTTGGGGGGGGGCGTGAGCTGTTCCTCCGTGGCCCGGGATCCTGCTCCAGCTAAAGGCTGGTCTGTATTTTATGCCCTTCAGTGCATCTGGCAAGCCCCTCGCGGGCCTGCTGACCCCAGTTTGCTAGCCGGTCAAAGGGTCTTTTGGTCGGGGCTTTCAGTGCTGTTGTCGTTGTTGTCGTTAGCCATTCAGTCATGTTGGCGATTCTGTGGGCCACCTCTCTCCACGTTTTTTCAATCTTGTCCTGTTTCTTTGAGTTGTTCCATACTCAGGCTGGTGTCGACTTTTGTGGCATCTAGCCACCGTGTTCTCTGGCAGCCTGGTTTCCTTTTGCCACTAACCCAATCCAAGCACGATTGCTTTCTCCAGTGAGTTCTTCCGCCTGACATGGCCGAAGTAAGTCAGTTGCAGTTTTGCGATTTTTCCTTCCAATGACATGTCTGGTTTTATGCACTTCAGCGGTTGCTTGTGTTTCACCTTTGCCGTCCAAAGGGTGCGCACGAGCCTCTTCCAGCACCACAGCTCGAACGAGTCAATTTCCCTCCTGTCTTGGTTCTTCGTGGTCCGGCTTTCGCAGCCATAAGTTGCTACGGGAAACAGACTAATCTGCATTGGCTTCCAGTGCAGGGACTGCCTATTAAACCGGCCGGTTTCTCCTTTGTGCCGCAGGCGCCCTGTGGGTGTGCGTGGTCCTGAGTCCCCACTGCAAGCTGGAAGAGCGGGCTCTCTGGGTTCAGCTCCTCAAGAAGTGGAACAAGCTGGACATCTGTCCCTTGGAGGAGGGCAACTATTCCTGCGACAGCACCGGGGCTGGCGCCACCTTGCCGTCCAACCCGAACCGCAGCCCAGGTAAGGAAAAACTGACACTGGGCAGTCTGCTTGAGGGGGGAAGGTCCCGGCTCGGCCAGCAGTTTCTTATCCTTAATCGCTCGGAGCCGGGTTCCCTAAATTTAACCCATGCCGGTGTTTTCCTTGGTGCCCACCGAGCTTTTCATAAAGTGGGTTGGGGCCGTTGTAAGGCAGGGGCTGTGATTGGCTGCCTTCGTTCCAATGAAAGAGTTTTCCAGCAGAGGGTCAGGAGAACCGGGTAAGCGCCAGGGCTTTTCTTAGTCCGTTCCAAACAGAAGCCGGGCGCAAGCCCCCACCTGGCCTCTCTGCCAATGTTCCCTCTAAACTGTGGAGTCTTGCGAGCAAAAATTCTACTTTGTGAGTTATTGGCATAAAAGTTGTGAGCGAGCAATTTGGCTGCTGCATAAATGAGTTGGCTCTGGAGTCCTCCTTCCTGAGCTAAGACGAAAACGTGTGAGCCAGAGGCTAAAAAACTGTGAGCTAGCTCACACTAACTCAGCTTAGAGGGAACACCGCTCTCTACTTCCTGAAAACACTAGCCGGGATACCAGGAAGAGTGTCAGCAGGCACCATGGCGCCCGTGGGCCCCCTGTTGGGGACCCCCGGGCTAGGGCTGTCAATATTTATTTATTTATTTATTCGATTTATATCCCTCCCTACTTGCGTAGCAGGTTCAGGGCGGCTTACGGTTGGGTTAAAATGCGTTAAAACACAGATGCATTGAAACAGTGCAATAACACAGTTACCCGCACTTCCTGAGACAGGTTTGCTAGACGTATTCCCGGAGGCCTGCGAAGGATACACATTAGAGACATTACTTTCTACATTACTAGCAATCGCTAGAATAACGCTTGCACAGAAGTGGAAAGGAAAACAAATATCCCCACCCTATCAAGTTGGCATAATAAAATATGGGAACGTTTTGTTTATGGTAAAGTAACTAACCAGCCGACAAATGCATTGGAATGCTAAGTCCGTGGGGTCGCAAAGAGTCGGACTCGACTGTGCGACTGAACAACAGCAACATTATAAAACATTTCAAAGAGAGAGAGAGAGAGATTGATTTTATATCCCACCCTTCACTACCCAGAGGAGTCTCAGAGCAGCTTACAAACTCCTTTCCGTTCCCCTCCCCACAACAGACACCCTGTGAGGTAGGCGGGGCTGAGAGAGCTCTGACAGAAACTGCTCTTTTTCAAGAACAGCTCTTGTCAGAACTATGGCTTGCCCAAGGTCATCCAGCAGGTGCAGGTAGAGGAGTGGGGAATCAAACCCAGTTCTCCCAGATTAGAATCCGCGCGCTTAACCACTACACCAAACTGGCCCTTGAGCTATTTGGTTCCCTATTGTTCAGTTCCTGGCAGAGGGAGGTATTATCCCTAATAATAATCAAGACCGGGAGTTACTGTACTTTTGGATTATAGACTTGGTTTTCTATGACTAGAAAGGCGAGATGGTATTTGTAGGCTTTATGTTCTGTTAATGCCATAGTTAGGATTTAGTTAACTAAATCACGGTGTTATCATCGTGAAGCTCACTGTTATATTATATTACACTGAAACAATAAAAATTTAAATTAAAAAAAACACCAATGCAATAACATAGTATGAAACAAATGGCAATCATAAATACAGATAAAAAGATAAAATGCCGACGGTGGTAGCGTCCTGTAGGGTCGAATGACGCCGGCTTTTGTTGTTCAGGATAACAAAGAGGGCCTCAACAGTTCAGATGTTAACCGTTCAGATGTTATCAATTATGTAGTCAGTGGTAGTCAGATATACACTGCAGGTACCTTTGCAAGGGGTGGGGAGACGGGTTAGGGTTATTGGGGACTTTATTTTCAACTCCAAACACTGGAGGGCTTTTAAATTGGCCAGGATAAACACTTTTCCCCTCTGCCATCTGGTGGGTAGATCCCAAAAGAGTACCTCACTCGGACAGGTTACGTCCATGCGACTCTGGGGCAATGGGAACTTTATCCCTTGTCTTCTTTGATTGTGTGTTGATTATGTCCTTGGCAGGGCTCTTTTCGTAGCAAGAACTCCTTTGCATATTAGGCGACGCACCCCTAATGTAGGCCAATCCTCCAAGAAGTTACAGCGGCCCCTGTAAAAAGAGCTCTGTAAGCTCTTGGAGGATTGGCTGAATTAGGGGTGTGCCGCCTAATAGGCAAAGGAGTTCCTGCTACAAAAAGAGCCCTGCCCTTGAGAGATCGGTGGAGACAGCCAGAGACAGTTGCCAAGATTTCCCTTGTCTCGCGGTCTTCCCCGTTTGCCGACATCGACCCTGGTGATCCTTGGGCCGCGGCCGAATTTCAGGAAGCAGGGGCCACTGCATGAGGATGGAAACAGAGGACGTTATTTATGTAAGACCGGTTCTGTCCGAGACCACTAGAGGGCACGTTGGCACATGCCGAATAATGCCGTTTCGGTCCGCTTCGGCGAGCCTTTGCAAGGGGATTTTGCCATCTCACACAGTAAAATCCAGTCGCAAAGGGGATCGAAAGTGGATCGAAAGTGCATTATTTTAGGTCATCGGATTGTTAAAGGAATAAAGAATAATTTCTTGGTTTTCATTTTTATTTACTTTAGGGCATTTATTTCTTCCGCTTGAGGCGACTTAGAATCATAGAATGTTAGAGTTGGAAGGGACCTTGCAGGCCATCTAGTCCAACCCCCTGCACTCTGCAGGAACACAGCCGAAACCCCTACATACCTACAACATACCCCAAAGATGGTTGTCCAGTCTCCTCTTGAAAACCTCCAGCGAAGGAGCATCCACCACCTCCCGAGGCAGTCTGTTCCACTGCTCAACCACTCTTGACAGTCAGGAAGTTTCTCCTGATGTTAAGCCGGTAACGACTCCCTTGTAACTTCCACCCATTAGATCTAGTCTTGCAATCCGGAGCAAGAAAGAATAGATCTGCTCCATCTTCTACATGACAGCCCTTCAAATAATTGAAGACTGCCATCATGTCCCCTCTAAGCCTTCTCTTTCCCAGGCTAAACATACCCAACTCCCTCAGCCTTTCCTCATAAGACTTGGACTCCAACCCTCTCACCATCCCGGTCGCCCTCCTCTGGACCCGCTCGAGTTTGTCAACATCCTTCCGAAAATGTGGTGCCCAAAACTGGACACAGTACTCCAGGTGGGGCCTGACCATAGCAGACTAGAGCGGAACTACCACCTCCCGTGATCTGGACACAAGGCTTCTGCTAATGCATCCTAAGATTGCATTAGCTTTCTTCGCAGCCGCGTCACACTGCAGGCTCATGTTTAGCTTGTGATCAACCATAACTCCTAGATCCCTTTCACATGTGCTGCTGTCAAGCCAAGTCCCTCCTATTCTATATCTGTGCCTTTGATTTTTTGTACCTAAGTGTAGGACTTCCAACATAGAAAACATTTTGAAAAGTTAAAACCCAAAATTTAAAATCACAGCTCAGGACTCTCAAAGGCACAGTCAAGCACAGAATAAAAGAAAACGGGGGGTAAAGTTCCAGTCGCCCCAGACTCACATGCACGTAACCTATCAGAGTAGGGGTGTCAAACATGCGGCCGGGGAGGGCAGATCAGGCCCCGGAGGGCTTCCATCAGGCCTGCAGTGGAACTGGCCATCTCCTGCTTCCAGTTCTGCTGCTGCTGCTGCATCCTAGCTTCCTTTGCCAGACTCTCTTAATCACTCAGCCATTTCATGTTTTTAACCTGGGTCCCAGACTCAGAACTCTGAGCATGAGATTTCTGTGGTGAATGTCAATGAATCAAAAGTAGGTTTGTGGCTTGCAGATAACACACTTGAACAAGATTGCAACCACACAGACATTTTGGTGTCGTGGTTAACAATGTTCCCTCTAAGCTGTAGAGTCCTGTGAACAAAAATTCTACTTTGAGAGCTACAGGCATTAAAGCTGTGAGCAAGCAATTTGGCTACTGCATAAATTGGTTCACTCTGGAGCCCTCCTTCCTGAGGTAAGACAAAAATGTGTGAGCCAGAGGCTGAAAAACTGTGAGCTAGCTTACACTAACTCAGCTTAGAGGGAACACTAAGAACATAAGAACATAAGAGAAGCCAATGTTGAATCAGGCCAATGGCCCATCCAGTCCAACACTCTGTCACACAGCGGCCAAAATATACCAGGTGCCATCAGGAGGTCCAGCAGTGGGGCCAGGACACTAGAAGCCCTCCCACTGCTGCCCCCCCCAGCACCAAGAATACAGAGAGCATCACTTGCCCCAGACTGAGAGTTCCCATCTATAGTAAAGGTAAGGTTCCCTTGCTCGAAGCCAGTCGAATCCGACCTAGGGTTGCGGTGCTCATCTCCGTTTCAAAGCCGAAGAGCCAGCGCTGTCCGAAGACATTTCCGCGGTCATGTGGCCGGCATGACTAAACACCAAGGTGCACGGAATGCTGTTACCTTCCCACTGAAGCGGTACCTATTTATCTACTTGCAATTTCTTGCTTTCGAACTGCTAGGTTGGCAGGAGATATCTATACCCTGTGGCTAATAGCCACTAATGGACTTCTGCTCCAGATGTTCATCTAATTCCCTCTTGAAACTGTCCATGCTTGCAGCTGCCACCACCTCCTGTGGCAGTGAATTCCATATGTTAATCACTCTTTGGGTGAAGAAGTACTTCCTTTTATCTGTTCTAACCCAACTGCTCAGCAATTTCATGGAGTGCCCACGAGTTCTTGTATTGTGAGAAAGGGAGAAAAGGACTTCTTTCTCAACCTGCTCAATCCCATTCATAATCTTATAAACCTCGATCATGTCACCCCATCAGCCGTCGTTTCTCCAAGCTGAAGAGCCCCAAGCGCTTTAACCTTTCTTCATAGGGAAGGTGTTCCAACTCTTTTATCATTCTAGTTGCCCTTCTCTGCACTTTTTCCAGTGCTATAATGCCACTGGTGGTTAAGTGCGTGGACTCCAGTCTGGGAGAACTGGGTTTGGTTCCCGACTCCTCCACTTGCAACTGCTGGTGTGACCTTGGGTCAGTCATAAGATCTGGCACAGTTCTTCTTGAAAAAAGAGCCGTTTCTGTCAGAGCTCTCTCAGCCCCGCCTACTTCACAGGGTGTCTGTGGTGGGGAGGGGAAGGGAAAGGAGTTTGTAAGCCGCTCTGAGACTCCCTTGGGTAGTGAAGGGAGGGGTATAAATCCAATCTCTTCTCCTCTTCTTCTTCTTCTTCTTCTTCTTCTTCTTCTTCTTCTTCTTCTTCTTCTTCTTCTTGATGCGCTAATCTAGAGCAAGGGGTGTTAGTGATCAGACACTGTTGAATAAACAAAATATTGCAAGCGTGCCAATGTTTTAAGCATGTTTTTATCTTAAGTTAAATTTGTGTGTGTGTGTGTTTGTGTCCTTTATAAAGTTTATATCTCCGCTGCCTGGCATTCTGTTTTATGACACACGTGGCCCGGCCCGACAAGGTCTCATTTATGTCATATCCGGACCCCATAACAAAAGACATCCCCCGTATCAGAGTAAGGTACACTTTGAGATCTACGCACGAAACAGCGGAGGGGAAAGTATTTATCCTGGCCAGTTAAAAAGCCCTCCAGTGTTTGGAGCTGGTCCCAAATAAACCTGTCTTCAGCTGCCTCCCGAAGAGCGAAAGTGCAGTTCCATAAGCGTGGGGCTGCCCCCAAAAAGCCAGTTTGGTGTAGTGGTTAAGAGCGTGGGCTCTGATCTGGGAGAACCAGGTTTGATTCCCCACTCCTCCCCTCGGTGGGAGGGGAACAGCGTTCCGCGCGCCTCAGTGTCTAGTCACGGCAGCCACGTGACCACGGAGACGTCTTCGGACAGCGCTGGCACTTCGGCTCGGAAACCGAGGGGAGCACCGCACCCCTAGAATCAGATTCGACTGGCTTTCAGGCAATGGAAACCTTTACCTTTAAGTCAGTTTGGGGTAGTGGTTACGTGTGCGGACTCTAATCTGGGAGAACCGGGTTTGATTCCCCCACTCCTCCACTTGCACCTGCTGGATGACCTCGGGCAAGCCATAGTTCTGTCCGAGCTGTTCTTGAAAAAGAGCAGTCTCCGTCAGAGCTCTCTCAGCCCCACCTACCTCACAGGGGTGTCTGTTGTGGGGAGGGGAAGGGAAAGGAGTTTGTAAGCCGCTCTGAGACTCTGAGTGAAGGGCGGGGTATAAATCCAATCTCCTCCTCCTCTCTCATGTGACCACCAGCCGGGCTTTGATTGGTGGGGCCGTCCAGAGGGCCTCTCCCCATGATCTTTAATTCCCAGGCAGGGACAGCCGTGATGTTTTTCATTTACGATTTCCAAGCCGCAAAGATTGAGATATCTAAGCATTGGAAGCACCCGCCCGCGCGCTGACCTGTTTCCTCCTCGGCAGGGGGCGTCCGGCAGACGGTCTTCAGCCGGGCCATCAAGGCGGCGGAGCTCCGGTGGGGCGACGGCCACCTGCAGAAGATCCTGAGCAGCGACTGCTACGGCCTCTCGCTGAAGAGCGGGAGCGACAAGCTGGCCTTCGACCCCCAGGGCCACCCGCTCTGGCTGGGCGACGCCTTCCCCATGGCCTGCGCCCGTGTGGACGCCCTGCGCTCCCACGGCTACCCCCGCGAGGCCCTGCGCCTGGCCGTGGCGGTCGTCAACGCCATGCGCCTGCAGCGGCGCCACCAGCTGGAGAGCTACAAGCAGCAGAAGAAAGGTGAGGGGCGCGAGAGGAGAGGCGGAGGGGAAGGAGGCGTTTAGGGTTAGGGTTTGGGGTCGGAGGGGGCTGGGGTCGGAGGCGGAGCTACGGCGGCCAACGGCCAGGTGGCCGACAAGCAAAGAGACCGCTTATTCAATAACTCTTAAGGTCTGTATATCATTAAAAATCCAGTTTTAATGCTAACAAGGGGCCGCGGTCACACGTATGAAATAATCCACTTTTAGTGCACTTCCCAGCTTGATTTTTACTGTGTGAACGGGCACAAGTCCGTTGGAAAGCACATTGGAAGTGGGTTATTTAATGTGCGTGACCGCGGCCCAAGTCTATGAGGGGCGGCGGTGGCTCAGAGGTTAAGACCAGGGCTATTTCTGGGCAGGAACGCACAGGAATAGCGTTCCGGCTGGCTCCCAAGTTGGCCACGCCCAGCAGGAACCCATTAGCATAACAGGCCACACCCAACAGCAGAAACTCATCAGGATTGGCTACATGAGGGGTGTGTGGCCTAACATGCAGAGGAGTCCCTGTTCCAAAGAAAAAGCCCTGGTTTTTGACAATCGACAAGGGAAACAACAAGAAGCAAAAGGTGAGTGTGGCTGGATGACCACCCTTCTGGTAACATGGGGGTGTGGCCTAATGTGCTAATAAGTTTCTGCTGTTGGGTGTGGCTTATTATGCTAATGAGTTGCTGCTGGGCTTTTTCTGCAAAGAAAAGCCCTGGTTAAGATGCTGAACTGCAGGCCGGTAGTTCGGTAGTTCGAGACCCAAGTGCCGCATGGTGGAGTGAGCTCCCCGTCTCTGGCCCCAGCTCCTGCCAGCCTAGCAGTTTGAAAGCAAGAGATTGCGAGTAGATAAATAGGTACCACTGTGTTGGGAAGGGAACAGCATTCCGTGCGCCTTGACGTTTAGTCATGCCAGCCACATGACCACAGAAACATCTTCGGACAGCGCTGGCTCCTCGGCTTGGAAACGGAGATGAGCACCGCAACCCTAGAGTCGGATTCGACTGGCTTTCAAGGAAGGGAAACCTTTACCTTTACCTTTTTACCAGCACTTTAGGATAGTGATTTATGGATTTTAAGATAACCAATCTGATTTTGGTTGATTAGTTGTGATGAATTTTATGCTGGATTTTAATGTATTTTATGCACCGTGAAAGCGGGCGGGGTAGGAGCTGCGGTGGTTCAAGTGGTTAAGATGCTGACCTGCAGGCTGTGGAAGGTCAGTCGTTCAGCAGTTTGAGACCCGAGAGTACTGCATGGCGGAGTGAGCTCCCCATCTCTGGCCCCAGCTCCTGCCAACCTAGCAGTTCGAAAGCAAGAAATTGCGAGTAGATAAACAGGTACTGCTGTCAGTGGGAAGGGA
This sequence comes from Gekko gecko, assembly GCA_029375565.1. NCBI lineage: Eukaryota > Metazoa > Chordata > Lepidosauria > Squamata > Gekkonidae > Gekko > Gekko gecko. The sequence continues at coordinate 264,568,722 of JAPDNY010000002.1, forward strand.
ACAGCGTTCCATGCACCTCGGCGTCTAGGCATGCCGGCCACAGGACCACGGAAACGTCTTCGGACAGCGCTGGCTCTTCGGCTTGGAAACGGAGCACCGCACCCCTAGAGTCAGATTTGACTGTCTTTCCAGCAAGGGGAACCTTGACCTTTAGGTCTACAAGTCTTTTGTAAAGTGATCTTTTGTAATGCAGTAGACTTCTCTGGCAGCAGGGGGCACCTGCCTGCCCTGTCCAGCATCTAGAATTGCTTCCGGCAGCCGGTTCCCGGTCCTTGCCCGCACCCCTGCCGCACCGCGCTTGGTTACTAACCGCTTTTTCCTCCCTGCCCCCCAGAGCTCCTGCACAAAGGCACGACCAGCATCACCAACCTGGAGGGCTGGGTGGGACACCCCCTGGACCCCATCGGCTGCCTCTGCCGCACCTTCCTGGAGGCCTGCCGGACGGAGGATGAGGGGCTGGCCCTCTTTGCAGGTACTGGGGGACAAAAGGCAGGGGGTGCGTGGTGGGGGGGGACTCTTCCAGTTCTTCTGCAGAGCCGAGCTCACTGCTTTGCCGTGGCTCAGTGGCGGACCGTCTGTCTGGCATGCAGAAGGTCCCGGGTTCAGTCCCTGGGATCTCCAGTTTAAAAGGACCAGGCAGGAGGGGATGGGAAAGACCTTGACCTGAGACCCTGTCTCAGTGGCAGAGCCTCTGCTTGGCAGGCAGAAGGTCCCAGGTTCAATCCCCGGCATCTCCAGTTAAAAGGACCAGGCAGGAGGGTGATGAGAAAGACCTTGACCTGAGACCCTGGCTCAGTGGCAGAGCCTCTGTTTGGCAGGCAGAAGGTCCCAGGTTCAGTCCCCGGCATCTCCAGCTTAAAAGGACCAGGCAGGGGGTGATGGGAAAGACTTTGACCTGAGACCCTGGCTCAGTGGCAGAGCCTCTGCTTGGCAGGCAGAAGGTCCCAGGTTCAGTCCCCGGGATCTCCAGTTAGAAGGACCAGGCAGGGGGTGATGGGAAAGACCTTGACCTGAGACCCTGGCTCAGTGGCAGAGCTTCTGTTTGGCAGGCAGAAGGTCCCAGGTTCAGTCCCCGGCATCTCCAGCTTAAAAGGACCAGGCAGGGGGTGATGGGAAAGACTTTGACCTGAGACCCTGGCTCAGTGGCAGAGCCTCTGCTTGGCATGCAGGAGGTCCCAGGTTCAGTCCCCGGGATCTCCAGTTAGAAGGACCAGGCAGGGGGTGATGGGAAAGACTTTGACCTGAGACCCTGGCTCAGTGGCAGAGCCTCTGTTTGGCAGGCAGAAGGTCCCAGGTTCAGTCCCCGGCATCTCCAGCTTAAAAGGACCAGGCAGGGGGTGATGGGAAAGACTTTGACCTGAGACCCTGGCTCAGTGGCAGAGCCTCTGCTTGGCATGCAGGAGGTCCCAGGTTCAGTCCCCGGGATCTCCAGTTAGAAGGACCAGGCAGGGGGTGATGGGAAAGACTTTGACCTGAGACCCTGGCTCAGTGGCAGAGCCTCTGCTTGGCATGCAGAAGGTCCCAGGTTCAGTCCCCGGGATCTCCAGTTAGAAGGACCAGGCAGGAGGTGATGGGAAAGCCTGACCTGAGACCCTGCTCAGTGGCAGAGCCTCTGCGGCATGCAGAAGGTCCCAGGTTCAATCCCCGGCATCTCCAGTTAGAAGGACCAGGCAGGAGGTGATGGGAGAGGCCTTGACCTGAGACCCTGGCTCAGTGGCAGAGCCTCTGCTTGGCATGCAGAAGGTCCCAGGTTCAGTCCCCGGGATCTCCAGTTAGAAGGACCAGGCAGGAGGTGATGGGAAAGGCCTTGACCTGAGACCTTGGCCCCCGGAGGGCTTCTGTCAGGCCCGCAGTGGACCTGGCTGTCTTCTGCTTCTTCTTCCAGTTCTGCCACTACTGCGTCATCCTAGGTTTTGCAGATTATAGATACACACCTGAACAGCATACTCAGGATTGCAACAGCACAGACATTTTGATGGAATAATTCAGAGCAAGGGGTGTCAGTGATCAGACACAGCTAAACAAACAAAATATTGCAGGAGTGCTAATGTTTCAAGCATGTTTTTATCTTAAGGAAAAAATCTTTGTGTTTGTGTCCTTTATAAAGTTTATATCTCCACTTCCTGGCATTACATTTTATGACACACACGGCCCGGCTCGACAAGGTCTCACATATGTCAGATCCGGCCGTCATAACAAATGAGTTCGACACCCCTGGTGAATGACCTCTGCCTGAGATCCTGGGGAAATCGGTATCCCAGGGTATGAAAATCAGGGCTGGATAGTTATCGCTTTGTCCCCGAAAGACTGAATAGATGGACAGAGCTGGAGAAAAGTGCAGAGGAGGGCAACCAAGATGATGAGGGGGTTAGAGCCTCGTTCTTATGAGGAAAGGCTAAAGAAGAAGAAGAGATTGGCTTTATACCCCACCCTTCACTACTCAAAGGAGTCTCAGAGCGGCTTACAAACCCCTTTCCCTTCCCTTCCCTTCCCCATAACAGACACCCTGTCAGGCAGGTGGGGCTGAGAGAGCTCTGACAGAAACTACTCTTTTTTCAAGGACAGCTGTGCCAGAACTACAGCTTGCCCAAGGTCATCCAGCAGCTGCGAGTGGAGGAGTGGGGAATCAAACCCGGTTCTCCCAGATTAGAGTCCGCGCACTTCACCACTACACCAAACTGACTCTGGAACTCTTCCAGTCTGGAATTTTTCCAGAACTAAGGGGGGACATGAGAGAGCTATATAAAATTATGCATGATGTGGGGAGAGAGTTGACAGAGACCACTTTTTCTCCCTCTCCCCAAAGAGTCAATAGAACTCGAGGGCATCCAGTGAAGCCGATGGGCCGTAGGTTCGGGTCAGACAAAAGGAAATACCACTTTACACAGAGAGCGATTAGAACAGGGGTGGCCAAACTTGCTTAACGTAACAGCCACGCAGAATTAGACGGACCCTCCCTGGTCTGACCCCGCAGGGCTCTTCTGGTGTTCTCGTGGCGGGCCCAAAGCATCTGTCTAAGAGACATGTCATGTCAGTCCCAGTGCCAGTATCCATATCCTAAATGCGATTCCTTTGCCGCATAGATTGCAGCTCGAGGGCCGTAGAAACAACAGGCGTAAGATTTAGGGCCTCTGTATGACTGGAGAGGGTGGGACAGTGCCGCCGCCCGGTAGGCTGGCCGAAGGGAGCACAGGCTCTTGCCGGGGAGGGGTGGGTCACAGCGGGGCCTCTCGGCCATGCCCGAGGGAGGGGGCTGCAGGTTGCCTCTCAGGGTCCCGCCTGACTCTCCTTCCTGCGCCCTTCCCGCCCCACAGACTCGGCGGCGGAGCCGAAGAAGGCGCTCTACCAGCACGTCCCGGTGCCCTCGAGCCCCGGCGAGTCGTACTTCGCGCTGGCCCTGGAGGTGGCCCTGCTGGGGCTGGGGCAGCAGAGGTCCATGCCGGAGGGGCTGTACGCCCAGGACAAGGTGGTGCGCAGCGAGGAGCACCTCATCGGGGTGCTGGAGGAGGTGGAGCTGGACGAGCGGCTGGTCCCCGTGCTCCGCAAGCAGGCCGCCCTCCTCCTGGACGGTGAGTCGGGAGAGGGGGCCCTGGGGGGAGCTCGTGGGGTGCCTCGCGGGGTGCCGCTTTGCCTCGAAGGCGGTGTGGGGGGGGACTCACGGTGCAACCCGGAAGGGAGGAGGTCTAGTCTTGGGCAGCAAAGGTGCATGTGGATGGAGTGGGAGAGGAGGGCTCACGGGGGCCGTCCAGGTCGAGGCAAGATATGGGCAGAGGTGGTTTTGCCATCTGCGTAGTGACCCCGGGCTTCCTTGGTCATCTCCCGGCCAAGTACTAACCAAGTACGAACACTGCTTAGCTTCCGAGATCTGATGAGATCAGGCCAACCTGGGCCCTCCAGGGTCAGCCATGTGGAGAGAAAGGGCCCGATGTTGATGACGGGCTCATCTTCTGCTTTACCCTTCATCTCAGCCTGCTCCCCTACCCTCCCTCAACCTCGATCTCTTGGGTGAAGGGCTTTGAGTTGGCCTAGAATCTGCTGCCCGTCTTTAATCAACCGCCCTCCTGTTCTTCCCAGGGGGGCCCTTCAGCGGCTTCGGGGAGGTCGTCTTCCGCGAGAGCGTGCCCATGCACACGTTTGCCCGCTACCTCTTCACCGCCCTGCTGCCCTACGACCCTGAGCTGGCCTACCGCCTGGCACTGCGAGCCATGAGGTACGTACATGCCCCGCCAAGCACGCGGCGCTGTCCGAAGGTGCCCCCCCCATGCCCTTTGGGGCCGGGATCAAGCACAGCTGGCTTGGCAAGGTGTACACGCCTTCCTTTTCTGACAGTCCCTACCGCCACGCCGAACCGGAGAGGGTCCCTTGCATCTGGCCGGTTCCCATTCATGATGCCGATTGGGGCTGTCTGGCCGGGAGCTCCCGGTTTGCAGAAATCTCAAGGAATATAAGAGAAGCCAATGTTGGATCAGGCCAATGGCCCATCCAAGTCCAACGCTCTGTGTCACACAGTGGCCAAAAATACCAGGGGCCATCAGGAGGTCCAGCAGTGGGGCCAGGACACCAGAAGCCCTCCCACTGCTGCCCCCCCAAGCACCAAGAATACAGAGCATCCCTTGCCCTAGAATGAGAGTTCCTATCTATACCTTGTGGCTAAGCGCCGCTAATGGACCTCTGCTCTATATGTTTATCCAACTCCCTTTCATAAGAACATAAGAGGAGCCAATGTTGGATCAGGCCCATCGAGTCCAACACTCTGTGTCACGCAGTGGCCAGAAATACCAGGGGCCCTCAGGAGGTCCACCAGTGGGGCCAGGGCACTAGAAGCCCTCCCACTGTCCCCCCCAGCACCAAGAAGACAGAGCCTCCCTCTCTGTACCTTGTGGCTAATAGCCCCTGATGGACCTCTGCTCCGTATGTCTATCCAATTCCCTCTTGAAGCCGTCCATGCTTGTAGCTGCCACCACCTCCTGTGGCAGTGAATTCGGTGTGTTAATCACTCTTTGGGTTAAGAAGGACTTCCTTTTATCCGTTCTAACCCGACTGCTCAGCGATTTCATGGAGTGCCCACGAGTTCTTGTCTTATGAAACGGCATGCAAGGTACAAGGAGACTTTAATAAGCAGTGCTCAAACTTACAGAAATAGCAGACCAAGCCCCCATCCACTGGGTGTCGAACGCACACAGGCACAGCAAAACTCAGCTGGCCTTTGAAACGAGAGGCATAGCTAAAACCAAGCTGCTTTTACCCTAATTGCTGGCTACCAGTCAAAAAGTCATCACTCAAGCTATCCCAAACACTGAGATGAACTCTTTGTTTTGGGGACAAGGAAAACGCTCTTCGCAGCCAAGGTGCCGTAAAATTCACCCCCCCTGCTTGAAAGAAGATGGATGGTGTCTAAAGACAGTTCTGGTCACCTCACCTCAGAAAGGATATTATAGCACTGGGAAAAGTGCAGAAGAGGGCAACTAGAATGATAAAAAGGGTTGGAACACTTTCCCTACGAAGAAAGGTTAAAGCCAGGTGCCCTCAGGAGGTCCAGCTTAGGGCTCTTTAAGCTTGGAGGAACGATGGCTGAGGGGACGTGATTGAGGTTTAGAAGGTTATGCATGGGATAGAGCAGGTTGAGAAAGAAGTACTTCTCCCCCTTTCTCACGATCCAAGAACTCGTGGGCACTCCATGAAATTGCTGAGCAGTCGGGTTAGAACAGATAAAAGGAAATACTTCTTCACCCAAAGAGTGATTTAACACATGGAATTCACTAGCACAGGAGTTGGTGGCAGCTACAAGCATGGACCGTTTCAAGAGGGAATTAGATAAACATATGGAGCAGAGGTCCATCAGTGGCCATTAGCCACAAGGTATAGATAGGGACACTGGGGCAAGGGATGCTCTGTATTCCTGGTGCTTGGGGGGAGCAACAGAGGGACGGCTTCTAGTGTCCTGGCCCCACGGGTGGACCTCCTGATGGCACCAGGTATTTTTGGCCACTGTGTGACACAGAGTGTTGGACTGGATGGGCCGTTGGCCTGATCCAGCATTGGCTTCTCTTACGTTCTTATGTTCTCGATTCTCACAAATTAGGTTACATCAATCTCCAGTTCTAACATATTTATCACCCGTGTTGTTCTCCCTCCCCCAGTGGAACTGAAACAGATGGTAACCAGGAACTAAGTTTGTCATTCTTTTGGTCTGTTTAAAAAAATGTGCCCTCACTATTTTGCATGCTAATTTAACAAACCAACCCTATATAAACAACTATGATACGTCATTCCGCTTCATTGTCTGAAGTGTGCGTGCACACGAAAACTCACACCTTGAATAAACCGTTGTTGGTCTTCAAGGTGCCATCGGACTGCAACTTTGTTCTACCGAGATGAACTAGGCCGTCTCGCACCTGGTGTCTAGCGGGGAGAGGAAACGACTCGGGCTTCCTAGATCATAGAATGTTAGAGTTGGAAGGGACCTTGCAGGTCATCTAGTCCAACCCCCTGCACTCTGCAGGAGCAGAGCCGAAAGAGAGCCCTACAACATACCTGAAAGATGGTCATAGAATCATAGAATGTTAAGAGTTGGAAGGGACCTTGCAGGTCATCTAGTCCAACCCCCTGCACGCTGCAGGAGCAGAGCCGAAAGAGAGCCCTACAACATACCTGAAAGATGGTCATGGAATCATAGAATGTTAAGAGTTGGAAGGGACCTTGCAGGTCATCTAGTCCAACCCCTGCACTCTGCAGGAGCGTAGCCGAAAGAGAGCCCTACAACATACCTGAAAGATGGTCATGGAATCATAGAATGTTAAGAGTTGGAAGGGACCTTGCAGGTCATCTAGTCCAACCCCCTGCACTCTGCAGGAGCGTAGTTGAAAGATAGCCCTACATACCTACAACATACCCGAAAGATGGTCGTCCAGCCTCCGCTTGCAAACGTCCAGCAAAGGAGCATCCACCACCTCCCGAGGCAGACTGTTCCACTGCTCAACCACTCTTCTTACAGTCAGGAAGTTTCTCCTGATATCTAGCCGGTAACAACTCCCTTATAATTTCCACCCATTAGATCTAGCCTTGCAATCCGGAGCAAGAGAGAATAGATCTGCTCCATCTTCTACATGAGAGCCCTTCAAATACTTGACGACTGCCATCATGTTCCCCTCTAAGCCTTCTCGTTCCCAGGCTAAACATACAGCTGCTAGGAAGCACGAGAGAGAAGAATATGCACTCGGGGCAGTGTTTCCTCTAAGCTGAGCTAGTGTAGAGGTAGCTCACAGTTTTTTTAGCCTCCGGCTCACACATTTCTGTCTTAGCTCAAGAAGGAGGGCTCCAGAGCAAACTAATTTATGCAGGAGACAAATCCGCCCACTCACAACTTTAATTGCCAGTAGCTCACCAAGTGGAATTTTTGCTCACAAGGCTCCACGGCTTAGACCAGAGATGTCAAACTCATTTGTTACGAGGGCCGGATCTGACAAAAATGTCACTTTGTCGGGCCAGGCCGTGTGTACCATAAAATGTAATGCCAGGGACCTGAGATATACACTTTATAAAGGACACAGGCAAACCCCACTGACAATATTATTTTTTACCCGAGATACAAACAAAAGGACTTTGATTCCTGGCAGTGCAAGCAATTGATTCACTGGGGAACCCATAAATGGATTTAATCATACCCAGGAACTGGGCTCTTTTTGTAGCGGGAACTCCTTTGCATATTAGGCCACACCCCCTGATGTAGCCAATCCTCCAAGAGCTTACAGTCGCCCCTGTAAGAAGAGCCCTGTAAGCTCTTGGGGGATTGGCTACATCAGGGGGTGTGTGGCCTGATATGCAAAGGAGTTCCTGCTACGAAAAGAGCCCTGCAAAAAGACTAGGTTTTTTCCAAGGGATACCATAAAAGAGGGAGAACCTTCCATTCCATCCATATCAGTTGCTTGCAGGCTGGGTGGGCCACTTCCGGCCCCTGGGCCTTATGTTTGACACCCCTGGCTAGAGGAAGCGTTGCTCTCGGGCTGCTAGGCTGACAGCTGTCCCCTTACACAACTCGAGGCGACAAAAAGGTCAAGCCCCAGCCTGTAACAAAGATGGCGTCACACAGGCTGCTGACTGGCTCTCTTCTCTGTTTCTTTGCTTAAAACCAGCCCTACTCACATACTTGAGGGACACCGCCTTTCCCCACGTGTACCCTAGAGAATGCTGCGATCAGAGGCCCAGAACCAGCTGTTCCCCCTCCCCCGAGTCTCAAGGAGGCCAGGCTAGCGACAACCAGCGCCAGGGCCTTCTCGGTGGCGGCTCCATTCTGGCGGAAAGAGTTCCCAGAAGAGATCAGGGCCACCGGGACCTTTCGCAGTTCCTCAGGGCCTGTGAAACGGAGCTCTTCCGCCAGGCCTTCCACTGACAGCTTGAGACGGGAGAGCCCTGTCACACACACACACACACACACACCCGCCTCTGGGATTTCTAACCAGCTTGAGCCAGCCGCCTAAGACGGCCTAGGAAGACCAAAGAGCTGAGTGCGAAGTGCGAGAAATTGAGTAACGACTACTTGCTGTGAAATACTGCAATTTCTGATACTAGCACTTTATTATATCTACGGCTCAATGGTTTTAGAACTGTCTGTTTCATTGGTTGTTGTTAATCTTCTATGAATGTCGTAGTTTATGTTATGTGTATTGTAAAATTTTAGGCTGTTTTATGTAAGGGGTAGAAATTTAAATAATAATAATAATGTTGTCGAAGGCTTTCACGGCCGGAGTTCATTAGTTGCTGTGGATTTTCCGGGTTGTGTGGTCGTAGTCTTGGCATTGTAGGACCTGACGTTTCACCAATAGCTGTGATTGGCATCCTCAGAGGTATTACACAGGAAGATGGAGTATTCTCTGTGTCGAGGTGAGCAGAAAAAGAAGAGAGTTTAAAAATAAATAGGGCCTGGTTTCCTGTCCTGAAAAACACAAAATGCTCTACAGCTGACAATAGCACTACAGATAAAATTAGAGTTTCAATAGCCGTTCCACACACAAAAGAATCTCCTCAGGAAACAGGAAACCTCCTCAGGAAACAATCCATAGACAAAAGAACCTCCTCAGGAAAGCTCCTCCAGTAGCATGTTCACAGCCTGGAGAACTCCTACAAGATAAGGACTCAGCCCTACCCCACCTTCCTGAGTAGGTATAAACTACCTGCCTAACATTTTTTCTTCTTCTCACCTTGACACAGAGAGTACTCCATCTTTCTGTGTTATACCTCTGAGGATGCCAGTCACAGCTACTGGCGAAATGTCAGGCCCTATGATGCCAAGACCACGGCCAGACAGCCCGGAATATCTACAGCTAATAATAATAATAATAACAAGTGGGGCCCACTAACCGGCGGGTGAGATCTGTTCCCGGTTTCCCCCTTTTCGGAATCATCTGGGTCGTAACCAGTGTTCCCTCTAAGCTGAGTTAGTGTGAGCCAGCTCACAGTTTTTTAGCCTCCAGCTCACACATTTTTGTCTTAGCTCAGGAAGGATAGATCCAGAGCAAACTAATTTATGCAGTAGCCAAATTGCTTGCTCACAACTTTAATGCCAATAGCTCACAAAGTAGAATTTTTGCTCACAAGACTCCACAGCTTAGAGGGAACATTGGTCGTAACCCAGTCCCTTCCTCAACTTCCGCAGGCTGCCTGTCCTGGAGACGGTGGTGCCGACCAGTGACCTCCTGTACCAGAACCCCCTGGACTCCATGATGGCCAACCGCTTCCCCCGCTGGTTCACCCTGGGCCACCTGGAGACGAGGCAGTGCGAGCTGGCGTCCGCCATGTTGACGGCGGCCAAAGGTAGGGGCTCACGGGTTCGGGAAGCCGGGCTTTTGAGGAGCTCTGTGCCGCTACGCACCCCCTTCCGAATGGCGGCAGCGAAGGAACGTGGCGGCGAGTCGCATCTGACCCTGTAGGGTTTCACGGCAGGAGATGCACAGAGGCAGTTTGCCACTGCCTGCCTCTGCACGGCAACCCTGAACTTCCTTGGTGGTCTCCCCTCCCAAATACGAACCAGGGCTGAATCTGCTTGGCTTCCAAGATCTGATGAGATCGGGCTAGACCGGGCCACCCAGGTCAAGGCAAGAGATATTCAGAGGTGGTTGGACGTTGCCTGCCTCTGCATAGCAACCCTGGACTTCCTTTGGTGGCCTCCCATCCAAGTGCGAACCAGGGCCGACCCTGCTTAGCTTCTGAGATCGGGCCAGGTTGGGCTCGCCTGGGCCATCTCAAGTCCAGGCAGGACAAACGGAGGCAGGTTTGATTCCTGACTGCGATGAGGAGGATGCTGGGTACTGCGCAGCCCCGCCCCCCCGCCCCCGCCCAGTTCTAAGGAAAGGCCTAACTAACTCTGTGCCCTCCTCCTCCTCTCCCGCAGGGGACCCCAGCTGGCTCCGGATGGTCCTGGCCTCCATCCAGCAGAACATCCATTCCCCGGCCTTGCTCTTCAAGCTGGCCCAGGACGCGTGCAAGACGGCCACGCCGGCCAACTCGCCTCCCGACACCACCTTGCTGAACATTTCCCTGGAACTCGGCCTGCAGGTGAGGACGGCTGTGCGGGGGTTATGGCGCTCGGTGGGGGCTCTGGCTCAGTGGTGGGGCTGGACTAGATGGACCCTCCCTGGTCTGACCCAGCAGGGCTCTTCTGGTGTCCTTCTCAGGGGAAGGCCTCGGCCTCTATGCCCCGTTGTTGGTCCTCCAGAGGAACTGGCTGGCCCCTGTGTGAGACAGGAGGCTGGACTGGATGGACCCTCCCTGGCCTGACCCAGCAGGCTCTCTGGTGTCCTTCTCAGGGAAGGCTCGCTCTCTGCCCTGTTGCTGGCCCTCAGAGGAACTGGCTGGCCCCTGTGTGAGACGGGAGGCTGGACTGGATGGACCCTCCTGGCCTGACCCAGCAGGGCTCTTCTGGTGTCCTTCTCAGGGGAAGGCCTCGGCCTCTATGCCCCGTTGTTGGTCCTCCAGAGGAACTGGCTGGCCCCTGAGTGAGACGGGATGCTGGAATAGATGGACCACAGGTCTGGCCCAGCAGGGCTCTTCTTAGGTTCTAGGGATTCATTTCTCCATGTTCTTCTGTGGACCAATAGCCGCCACCCTCTGAAAGTGACTTAGAAAGTGGCTTAGAAAGTGGCTTAGAAAAGGTTTCCTAAAAGTTCCAACCTTAAAAACAGTTCTCTAAATTGATAATTTCTTTTTACATTTGCTTTCCTGTTTTTCCTCCACCCTCGCTCCAAGGGAAACGACAGCTTTCTGTGTTCCTGAAAGCTGTTGCTAAGGTTAAATAGCTCAATCTAGAAATGCTTTCTGGGATTCCATTTGTTCTCCAGTGGGCAACAGCCACCCTCTCCTTTCTTTAAAGTCTCAGAACCATCATTCAACTGGGCACAACCTCCGGTTGCTCTTGGGTCTTAGCGTGGGCCAAGTAAACATGAAGAGGGAATGGTGGATTTGAACTCGGGTGCTGGCTGGCAGCTTCTCCTCGTTGTCTTGCTGCACTTTGGAAGTGGGTATGGGGGGGGTGCATGCAAGACAAGGAAATTCCTGCACTTGCAACCGAGATGCTCGGCATTATAGTATTTGTATTAATTTACAACAGTCATAGTCCACCTTTCTTGCTGGGACTCCAGGTGGGCCAGATTGAGTTGAGTCGATAGGATGGGGCATTCAGTAAACAGTGCAATAGGATTTTGGGTTGTAGAACCAACCAGAAATCTAAAAACAGAACTCTACAGGATACATTAAATGATGCAAAAGTTCCCTAGTGTGGATTAGGGATGTGCATTCGGTTCAAATGAACCGGAAAAAAACCGAATAATGCCTATTCGGGATTCCCCGAATTCCCCGAATGGCCGAACAGGGCTTCCCCGAATGGATGCTGTATATTCTGCATTCATTGGGGGAATCCCTTTGCTGGGCAGATGTGCCTTCCTTGCGAAGGGAAGGTGTTTAAACTTAAAACACTTTCCTTTGCTTCTGGGGCTCGTGCCGCCTCCGTGGCATGACTCCCTGGCAAAGGAAAGGTATTTAAACTCTCAGAGCTCTCTCAGCCCCACCTCCCAGGGTGTCTGCTGTGGGGAGAGGAAGGGAAAGGAGATTGTAAGCCGCTCTGAGACTCCCAAGTGAAGGGTGGGCTGTGAATCCAGCCTCCTCCTCTTCCTCCTCTTCTTCTCCCGTGCACGGTGTTGGAGACCCTTGCAGTAAAACAAATTGAACAAAAGACTCTGTGATCACGTAGCGCTTGTCTCCCCTGAGGGACTCAAGTACGCATTCAGTGCTCCTCTGAGCAGGCCACCCAAGGTCCTGTTTCTTGGGAACTGAGAGAGGGAAAGATCCAACAAGAGCGCTGGCAGGTCTCCCTGTGCCCTGCGTATCCATCTGTCTGCTGCTAGAATCCAGCAGATGACGCTCCAGGATTCTGAGACCAGCGGCCACCCGTCTGCGCCGTGCTTCTTCACATCGGCGGGGGGGGGAGAGGTGTGCAGCTCCCAGGACGCACTGGGATCCGCCGGGCTTTTGGGCCGTCTCGAGAAACGTCCGTCTCCCGTCGTTCTCCCCGCAGGTGATGCGAATGACGCTCAACACCATGACCTGGCGCCGCAGGGAGATGGTCCGCTGGCTGGTCACCTGTGCCACGGAGATCGGTGAGTGGGCGCCGGTGCCCGTCTGAGGCCGGCTGCCACAGCAGAAAGCCTCTTGACCGCTGCCACGTGCGGGAGACGGGCGTGTTCCAGGGGAGTGCCTTGGGTACTGTCCGTGTGAGCCCAGCTCACGTCTTGGCACCTCTGCCTCTGTTTCTCTCTCTCTCTCTCTCTTTATCTCTCTCTCTTTCTTTCAGTCAGTCCGTCAATCTCTATTCATTAACTATCATAGATCAGCTGAGACTGACGCACATGGAGGGAGTCATCAGCCCTTCTACATGTAATAAAGTTTGGGGGCAAACGACAGGCATGTTTCAGTAGGGCAGGCACAGTTAGAAACACGGAAACACAGGGCAGGAAGGGACCTCCGGGGTCACCTAGTCCAGACCCCTGCACGATGCAGCAAATTCACGACTACCCACCCCTCCCTGCTCACCCAGTGGCCCCCACTGTATGCCCAGAGAAAGGCAAAAACCCCCCTCACAAACCCTTCCAGGATTTCCAGTCAAAGTGGCCTGGAGAAAAATTGCTTCCTGACCCCAAAGTGGTGATTGGCATTCCCCTGGGCGAATGACGTGTAGTAGGCCACGCCCAACAGCAGAAACTCATGAGGATTGGCTACATGAGGGGGTGTGTGGCATAACATGCAAAGGAGTTCCTGCTCCAAAAAAAGCCCTGGGTTTTGACAACAAAGAAGGTAAACAGAATAAGAAGCAAAAGGTGGGTGTGGCTGGATGACCACACTTCTGGCAACATGGGGATGTGGCCTAATATGCTAATGAGTTGTGCTGTCAGGGGTGTGGCCTAATATGCTAATGCATCCCTGCTGGGCTTTTTCTACAAAAAAGCCCTGTATTTAAGTGATAAGCAGGGCTCTTTTTGCAGCAGGAACTCCTTTGCATATTAGGCGACACGCCCCTAATGCAGCCAATCCTCCAAGAGCTTACAGAGCTCTTCTTACGGGGGCAACTGTAAGCTCTCAGAGGATTGGCTGCATTAGGGGCCTGTCGCCAAATATGCAAAGGAGTTCCTGCTACAAAAAGAGCCCTGGTGATAAGTATATTTCTCTGTTAATTTTTGAGCGCTGCTTTGTCTGCGTTATTTATACAGTGCTTTGTTGTTTCAGGTCCCCAGTTAATACACTCGACAACACTATTTGTAGTGATGCTTTATTAGAGAAATGCTTACCTCAGGAACTTGGATTTTTTGTCAGGACCGAAAAAAGCGTGCGAAAACTGCAGCTTATGAGCAAAACCGAATACATTCGTCAGCAGTCAGCCCCTAGCATTACTGTGGCAACCCTGAGATATATGGTGCCTTCTCTAAGCTAGCTTAGCAGAGAAGTCTCCAAGGCCACATCTCGTGAGAAAAGGCCGAGGGGCGCAACTTGGGAAATGGTGATGGCCAGTGTTCCCTCTCAGCTGAGTTAGCGTGAGCTAGCTCACAGTTTTTTTAGCCTCCAGCTCACACATTTTTGTCTCAGCTCAGGAAGGATGTGGCTCCAGCGCAAACTGATTGATGCAGTGGCCAGATTGCTTGCTCACAGCGTCAATGCCAGTGGCTCACAAAGTGGAATTTTTGCTCACCAGACTCCGCAGCTTAGAGGGAGCGTTGGTTACGGCTACTACTGGCATTCGCTCTTAACAATACATACGCTCCCCTCGGGAATTCCCTCCCCCTAATGCATGGCAAGGAAAGTGGAATTTTTGCTCACAAGACTCCGCAACTTAGAGGGAGCATTGGTTACGGCTAGTACTGGCATTCGCTCTTAACAATACATACGCTCCCCTCGGGAATTCCCTCCCCCTAATGCATGGCAAGGAAAGCAGTGAAGCAAAAGGAAGTGAAGCAAAACGGAAACCTGGACAATTGGGCAAGGGTGTTCTCCTGCGGACGGCTTATAGCGAACGTTCCCTCTAAGCCGTGGAGTCTTGTGAGCAAAAATTCTACTTTGTGAGCTACCGGTGTTAAGGTTGAGAGCGAGCGATTTGGCCACTGCATCAATCAGTTTGCTCTGGAGCCCTCCTTCCTGAGCTAAGACAAAAATGCGTGAGCCAGAGGCTAAGGAACTGTGAGCTAGCTCACACCAACTCAGCTTAGAGGGAACACTGCTTATAGCACAAGAATACTCCTGTGCAACTTTGTTCATTGCAGTGAAACTTGCACGGGAGAGCTTGGTGCATCATGACCTGTGTTTGTGTGTGTACCCTCCTGGTTCACAGTGACAACTGCCCCTCCCCTTTTTCTGCCCCCCTCCCGAGACTCCGCACTGCCTGTTTTGATTCTCGTCTCTCCGCTCTCATGGCGACCTCATTTGGGATACTGTGTACAGTCCTGGTGGCCACATCTCAAAAAGGATATTATAGCATTGGAGAAAGTGCAGAGAAGGGCAACTAGAATGATAAAAGGGTTGGAACATCTTCCCTATGAAGAAAGGTTAAAACGCTTGGGGCTCTTTAGCTTGGAGAAACGACGGCTGAGGGGTGACATGATCGAGGTTTATAAGATTATGAATGGGATTGAGCAGGTTGAGAAAGAAGTCCTTTTCTCCCTTTCTCACAATCCAAGAACTTGTGGGCACTCCATGAAATTGCTGAGCAGTCAGGTTAGAACAGGTAAAAGGAAGTCCTTCTTCACCCAAAGAGGGATCAACACACGGAATTCACTGCCACAGGAGGTGGTGGCAGCTACAAACATGGACAGTTTCAAGAGGGAATTAGATAAACATCTGGAGCAGAAGTCCATCAGTGGCTATGAGCCACAGGGTATAGATGGGAACTCTCAGTCTGGGGCAGGTGATGCACTCTATTCTTGGTGCTGGAGGGGGCAGCAGTGGGAGGGCTTCTAGTGTCCTGGCCCCACTACTGGACCTCCTGATGGCACCTGATATATTTTGGCCGCTGTGTGACACAGAGTGTTGGACTAGGTGGGCCATTGGCCTGATTCAAAATTGGCTTCTCTTCTGTTCTTATAAGAGGGAATTGGATAAACATATGGAATAGAGGTCCATCAGTGGCCCCTATTAGCCACAAGGTACAGATAGGAACTCTCAGTCTGGGGCAAGGGATGCTCTGTCTTCTTGGTGCTTGGGAGGGACAGCAGTGGGAGGGCTTCTAGTGTCCTGGCCCCACTGCTGGACCTCCTGATGGCCCCTGGTATATTTTGGCCGCTGTGTGACACAGAGTGTTGGACGGGATGGGCCATTGGCCTGACTCAACATTGTCTTCTCTTCTGTTCTTACGTTCTCTCCAGGTGTCCAGGCCCTGATGAACATCATGCAGAACTGGTACACGCTCTTCACCCCCATCGAGGCCACGACCATCGTGGCCGTGACGGGCACCACGCACGCCACGCTGCTGAGGCTGAGCCTGGGCGCGGGCCAGCGGGACGAGCTGTGCAGCTGCGCCCGGACGCTGGCGCTGCAGTGCGCCATGAAGGACCCCCAGAACTGCGCCCTGCCGGCCCTGACCCTCTGCGAGAAGAACCACGCCGCCTTCGAGGCCGCCTACCAGATCGTGCTGGACTCGGCGGCCTCCGCCGGCATGGGCCACTCCCACCTCTTCACCGTGGCCCGGTACATGGAGCACCGGGGGCTGCCGCTGCGTGCCTACAAGCTGGCCACCCTGGCCTTCTCCCACCTCAGCATCGCCTTCAACCAGGACACGCACCCGGCCCTCAACGACGTCCTCTGGGCCTGCTCCCTCAGCCAGTCGCTGGGCAAGAACGAGCTGGCCGCCATCGTCCCGCTGGTCATCAAGAGCGTGCAGTGCGCCCCCATGCTCTCCGACATCTTGCACCGCTGGAGCCTGCCGCCCCCGGGCCTGGCCTCTCTGGGCGGGGGGCGCCGGGGGGCGAGCGGGGGCGGGGGAAGCTCTTTGCGGTGGACAAGGCCCCCCTCTGCCAGCTCCTGGAGGCCGCCATGGCTGCCTACGTCAGCACCACCCACTTGCGCCTCACCCACATCAGCCCCCGGCACTACGGCGAGTTCATCGAGTTCCTGGGGAAAGCCCGCGAGACCTTCCTGCTGGCCCACGACGGGCACCTGCGCTTCGGCCAGTTCCTCGACAACCTCAAACAGACCTACAAGGGGAAGAAGAAGCTCATGTTGCTGGTGCGGGAGCGCTTTGGCTAGCGGGCGGGGCCCTCTGGGGAGGGGGGTGCCCTCTGGCTCGGGGGGGGGCCTTCCCGGGAGGGAGCCCTTGGGCCGAAGAGGCAGTCGGACGGATCGCTCTGCCTTGGAGCAGAAGCACTTTGGCTCAGCGGGCTGGGAGGAAAGGTTTTCGGGGTGGGGTGGGGGACAGAAGCGACCGGGCAGAGTCCAGAGCTTTGCCCGGCTTTGGAAAGCCTTTGGACGGGGTTGGGCGAGCAGGAGGGTCTCCCCGACCGTCAACGGAGGTGTACCAAGACTGCAGGACCCAGCAGATGTATCTGCACTTCAATTGAGGGTGGGGGCAAGCGGGGGGGAGGGCGTTTCCTTAGCACCCGGGTTGGGCACAGACCCGGCTGAAGGCCGAAGGCCCCTCCTCCAGCCCTTTCCCGACCAATGAGAAGGACCCAGGCCAGCTTTTTTGGTTGTAGGAGATGCCAATTTCAGTATTAACGCTCAGGACGACGACAGGGATTCTCCACTCTGGTTGAAGGTTTTTCGGACCCCGGCCGGGTCTCGGGGACAGCGGGGGGGGGATCCAGTCCAATGGAATTTCACAGCTGCTGTTCCAGCGTAGTGTTTCGGACTTGGCGAAAACGGGGCGGGTCGGAGTCTCCGGAGCAGTCGCCGCCCCGCTTTCGCCATGCCGTCCCCGCTTTTTTTTTGTTTTTTTAAGAAAAGGTCTGGGGTCTCAAGAACGGGCATTCAGATGGGAGCCGCGGGACTGAGGCGCCCCGTCCCGCCACCTCGTTGCACTGATAGCGTTTCAGTTAGCAGACCCTTCGTGGCGAGAGAGCGCCCCCCCCCGGACCGGGAACACCCACCTCCCACCGCTGCTTGGCCTGCGGGCACCTTGCAGGGGCCTCGTGTTCTCCGACGAGACTGGCACAGCAGCGCAGCACATTCCGCAGGTGGCTGACGGGATTGAAACGGGGGTGAGGGGGGGTCGTCCGGCCCTGCAGAAGAGATCGGGGTCCGGCGCACTGAGCCAAGAGCTTTCTGCCGCTTTAGTGGAACGGTACCTTGGGAAGAGAGATCCAAAGAACATTCAGACCCAAGTCTCGGCCTCGGCTCACCTGTGCTTCTGAACCGGCCCCCTGGTCCCCGTTAAGCCACCTAACAGCCGCCGTCGGGCCGAGTAAACTGGCTTCTCCGCTTGTCCAGCCGCTCTTCCGTTCTGACGAAGCAGTCGGGGAAACCGCCTCCGCTCGCCGCCGCTCCCCCGTGTCTCTCTCTCTGCCCTCCCCCTTCCCCCCGTCCGCCTTTTCCGCTTTCCCTCTCGGATCATTGATTGGCTCCAGGTCCTGCCCGCAAGGGGGGGCGGGGGCATTGGAGGGGCAAAGCCCTCTTTCGTAGTTACCCCCCTTTTACCCGTGTCCCGTCACTGCCCCTCAGACTCCTACAACTGAAGGACTCCCGTCTTCTGTCTCCTCCGGTACAGAGTTCTGGAGCTGCGGACGGAGAGACGGCTCATACCTCAAGCATCCTCCCCCTGGGTCAGGTGCAGGGCCCGCCTGAGCTCGCCTAGTCTGGGCCCGTGCCCCCCCAAGGCGCGCCTCCGCAGGGTTGCCTTTCGGTCTCGCGAGAGCGCCCGCTGGATTCCAGTCGCCTTTTGCGGGCACTCCTAAGGTATTGCCGCCCTCGGCAACTGCCCGGGTTGCGTGGGCCGTCAGGCTGACCCTGCCTAGGGGGGAGACTCGGCTTTCCCCCCTAGAGGAAGGGGAGGATTTCTTAAGTGGCCACTAGCGGGGTGTCGAAAGGATTTCTGTTTTTTCTCAAAACGCCCCGCTCCAAAATCCCACTTCTTTTTTTCTGCTGGATAAAGTCTACTCAGGAACAAACCACAACAAAGCTCAAGCTACTAATTAGATTATTGTGAAGACAAGATAATGTTTTAAAAAGTTAATATATATATGAAGAGGCGACGGGTCCGTCCGGGACTCCGGTTTGTGCGCATGGGGCGGGGGCCGTGTCCCGGGCGCGGCCCCTCGTGTCGGTGGAGATGTCGGTGTGTTGCACAGCTTCACTTTGGAGCCAGCTAGTCGAGTTAGTTTTAAAGGGTTGTGTTTTGGGGGGAGGTGGGAGGGGGGTGTTGTTATTTCTTTGTTTTTCCTGTATTAAAAAGAAAATTCCTGTAATTTTGTAATTTTTTTCTATTTATTGAATCATTTATTGTATTTTTTTTGTTTTGTTTTGTTTTGTAAAAGGCTTAACATAAAACCACAACTCTTTTTGGTTTGGTTTCTCTTTTGGACACGTCGTGTGGGTTTTTTTTTTCCTTTCTGCGTGTGTGCGCGTGTGTGTGTTTTCTTGGAAAGATTCCTGAGCGAACCCGCCCAGCTGGCGTAGCCCAGGCAAGTCCCTTGCGCCTGAGCTAGGGGGTAAGGAGGGTACGTAAGCTAGGGGGTAAGGAAGGGTACAGGAGGTGGTGGCAGCTGCAAGCATGGACAGTTTCAAGAGGGAATTAGATAAACATATGGAGCAGAAGTCCGTCAGTGGCTATTAGCCACAGGGTATAGATGGGAACTCTCAGTCTGGGGCAGGTGCTGCATTCTATCCTTGGTGCTGGAGGGGGCAGCAGTGGGAGGGCTGCTAGTGTCCTGGCCCCACTGCTGGACCTCATGATGGCCCCTGGTATATTTTGGCCGCTGTGTGACAAGAGTGTTGGACTAGATGGGCCATTGGCCTGATTCAACATTGGCTTCTCTTACGTTCTTATGTACGTTGCACAACGGCCACAAACTTCCTTCTATGGCTGAGAACTCAAAAGAATTAGCTTGTTCTTTAGATTTGCCTCCCGTGGCACCTTGGAGACCAAAAACTTGACAGTCAAACCTCGCCTTGTCCGAAAGGGGAGTTTTGACTTTTGGAAATTCTTAGGTAAAGGTAAAAGTTTCCCTTGCTCGAAAGCCAGTCCAATCAGACTCTAGGGGGCGGTGTTTGTCTCAGTTTCCAAGCCGAAGAGCCAGCACTGTCCACAGACATTACGGTGGTCATGTGGCTGACATGACTAAATGCCGAGATGCGCGGAACGCTGTTACCGTCCCACCGAAGCGGTACCTATTTATCTACTTGCAATTTCTTGCTTTCGAACTGCTAGGTTGGCAGGAGCTGGAACTAGAGACGGGAGCTCACTCTGTCACACGGCACTCGAGTCTCGAACTGCTGAGCTACCGACCTCCCCGTCTGCAGTTCATTGTCTTAACCACTTGAGCCACCGCAGCCCCAGTGGAAGTTCATACCCTTCCCCAAATCTTGTCGGTCTCTGAGGTTCCGATGTATTTGAATCTTGCTCTTCTACAGTAGACCAACATGGCTACCCTTAGAAACGGCTTGTTCTCTGTGTCCCGAGAAGAAGAGGAGATCGGATTTATACCCCAACCCTTCACCACCCGAAGGAGTCTCAGAGCGGCTTACAATCTCCTTTCCCTTCCCCTCCCCACGACAGACATCCTGCGAGGGAGGTGGGGCTGAGAGAGCTCTCTCGAGAACTGCCCTTGAGAGAACTGTGACTGACAGAAGAGGAGGAGGAGGAGATGGGGTCTATGCCCCGTCCTTCACTGAGCATCTCAGACTTGTGTGGTTTTAAAGCCACTCCCCGTCCCGTCCCCCCCCCAGGCAGGTCTGAAGGAAACAGAGGCAAGGGACTCTTCCCCAAACTACAGTTCCCAGAAGTCTTTGAGGGAAGCCAAGATACACTGGAAGAAGAAGAAGGGAGTGGATTTATACCCAGCCCTTCACTACCCGAAGGGGTCTCAGAGTGGCTTACAATCTCCTGTCCCTTCCCTTCCCCACAGCAGACACCCCGTAGATGGGGCTGAGAGAGCTCTCCCGAGGACTGCCCTTGAGAGAACAGCTCGGAGAGAACTTGTGACTGACCCAAGTTCACCCAGCTGGCTGCATGTGGAGGAGTGGGGAATCAAGCCCGGTTCTCCCAGATCACAGTCCACGCTCCTAACCACTACACCAGACAGGCCCTCTCTTTATCTTACGGTTACTCGGAAAGCCAAAACTCCATGGTTGCAATTGAGAGGCTGGATGGCAAAAGGGGAAGCGTTCCTAAATTGGGGTGATGGAGGAGGAGGAGCTGCTAAATTTACACGTTTGGTACCACCGAACCCCAGGGTTAGTTCTTAACTAAGGGGCTGCATTGGGATATTTCTGATCCAAAGCAGTCCCCCCAAATTCCCTGTTCGGTTTTGGGGTTGAAATACCCAGTCCAAAGCTGAACGGCTGTGGCGCAGTGGAGGGGGGAGGTATTTGTGAATATCCTGCCTCGTGCAGGGGGTTGGACTAGATGACCCTGGAGGTCCCTTCGAACTCTTACAATTCTGTGAATGAGGAGAGTCTTGCCCAGGGGTCCCCAGCCTTTTTGAGCCTGCCTTCACCTTTGGAATTCTGATACTGTGTGGTGGGTGCAGCCAGAAAACGGCTGCCACAGGAGGCAGAACCGGCAACAAAATGGCTGCCGCAGATAACCTTCAGTCACACAGTGAAGATGTTTGTGCTGTGGTGGCAGCTGCTGCCAAAGCAATGTTTTAAAATCTGTGCAGCCAGTCAGAAGTCTTGCTGTAGAAATGCCCTATCCGACCCTGCTCACTTTCTAAAAACCCTTGGTGGGTGCCATGCCACCCATTAGCACTATCTTGGTGACCCCTGCTGTAGGGTGAGGTAAAATCGGAAGGGCAGGTGGTTCAGGCCTGCTGTAGGGTGAGGTAAAATCGGAAGGGTAGGTGGTTCAGGCCTGCTGTAGGGTGAGGTAAAATCTGAAGGGTAGGTGGTTCAGGCCTGCTGTAGGGTGAGGTAAAATCCGAAGGGTAGTTGGTTCAGGCCTGCTGTAGGGTGAGGTAAAATCCAGAAGGGTAGGTGGATTAGGCCTGCTGTAGGGTGAGGTAAAATCGGAAGGGTAGTTGGTTCAGGCCTGCTGTAGGGTGAGGTAAAATCGGAAGGGTAGTTGGTTCAGGCCTGCTGTAGGGTGAGGTAAAATCGGAAGGGTAGGAGGTTTAGGCCTGCTGTAGGGTGAGGGAAAATCGGAAGGGTAGGAGGTTTAGGCCTGCTGTAGGGTGAAGTAAAATCGGAAGGGTAGGAAGTTTAGGCCTGCTGTAGGGTGAGGTAAAATCGGAAGGGTAGGTTGTTTAGGCCTACGGTAGGGTGAGGTAAAATCGGAAGGGTAGGTGGCTTAGGCCTGCTGTAGGGTGAGGTAAAATCGGAAGTGCAGTTGGTTCAGGCCTGCTGTAGGGTGAGGTAAAATTGGAAGGGTAGGAGGTTTAGGCCTGCTGTGGGGTGAGGTAGAATCGGAAGGGTAGGAGGTTTAGGCTTGCTGTAGGGTGAGGTAAAATCGGAAGGGTAGTTGGTTCAGGCCTGCTGTAGGGTGAGGAAAGTCTAAAGGTAGGTGCCTTAGGCCTTCTGTAAAGCCAGTCGAATCCAGACTCGTAGGTGGTTGCGGCCTGCTGCATCGTCCGTGTCAAAGTCAGAAGAGCCAGCAGTTTAGGCCGACAGTACGGTGAGTAAAATCGGACGGGTAGGTGGCTTAGGCCTGCTGTAGGGTGAGGTAAAATCGGAAGTGCAGTTGGTTCAGGCCTGCTGTAGGGTGAGGTAAAATTGGAAGGGTAGGTGGTTCAGGCCTGCTGTGGGGTGAGGTAGAATCGGAAGGGTAGGTGGTTCAGGCCTGCTGTAGGGTGAGGTAAAATCGGAAGGGTAGGAGGTTTGGGCCTGCTGTAGGGTGAGGGAAAATCCGAAGGGTAGGTGGCTTAGGCCTGCTGTAGGGTGAGGTAAAATCCAGAAGGGTAGGAGGTTTAGGCCTGCTGTGGGGTGAGGTAGAATCGGAAGGGTAGGAGGTTTAGGCCTTGCTGTAGGGTGAGGTAAAATCCGGAAGGGTAGGAGGTTTGGGCCTGCTGTAGGGTGAGGTAAAATCCGGAAGGGTAGGAGGTTTAGGCCTGCTGTGGGGCGAGGTAAAATCTCAGAAGCTAAGCAGGGCGGGCCCTAGTTAGTCCTTGGAAGGCCAGAGACACGATGCAGAGGCTGTTGTTGTTCAGTTGCACAGTCGGGTCCGACCCTTCGCGAACCCATGGACCACATCATGCCGGACCCTCATGTCTTCTGCCATCCTCCGGAGTTCGCTCAATCTCATGTTCTCTGCATCCATAACACTGTCCAACCACCTCATTCTTTGCCGTCCCCTTCGTTTAGCGTCCGTCTTTCCCAGCATCAGGGTCTTCTCCAGTGAGCGCTCCCTTCTATGCAGAGGAAGGCCATGGCAAACCACCTCTGCTTGTCCCTTGCCTTGAAAATCCCATGTGGTCGCCATAGGTTGGCCACAGTTTGACAGCATCTCCCAGGCCCATAGTCTCCTGCCTGCTTTGTGCATTCCTGCGTTGGCTGTTTATGGTGACACCTATTTGTCAACTAGGTCCCGCTTCTTCAAGCAACCCCCCGTCTGAGTACAAACCAGGGCTGACGCTGCTTAGCTTATCCAAGATCCGACAAGACCAGACTACCCGTCAAGGGCAAGATGGAGACAAAGAGAAGTGGGTTTAGTTGCTGTAGATTTTCCGGGCTGTCTGGCCGTGGTCTTGGCATCGTGGGGCCTGACGTTCCGCCAGTAGCTGTGACTGGCATCCTCAGAGGTATAACACAGAAAGATGGAGGACTCTCTGTGTCAAGGTGATCAGGGAGAGTACTCTAATGGTGAACTGCCCACGACTCCAGCGTCACCCTTCCAATCTTTTAGTCCTTGATACTCCCCCATCTAGAAACTTCTGTTCCACCTCCTCACCTAACAAGATGCACTGTGGGAAACAGCCATCTGCATGGGGTGCTTGCGTAAGACTCTCAACTCCGGTGTATCATTTCATAACCCCATGGGGGAATGGGGACACAGCACGTTTTCCCCGCCGCCGCTGAAGCGGATGATTTCTTAAAAATGTTATAGTTACCAAATCTATACCCAGCCTTCCTGTCCTCGTCAGAGCTGCCCAAATGGCTAACAAAACCCACAGAAGTAAAATTGCATCTAAAAAACTCGTTAAAAGGTAAAGGTTCCCTTGCTCGAAAGCCAGTCGAATCCGACTCTAGGCTTGCGGTGCTCATCTCCGTTTCAAAGCCGAAGAGCCAGCGCTGTCCGAAGACGTTTCCGTGGTCATGTGGCCGGCATGAGTAAACACCAAGGCGCACAGAACGCTGTTACCTTCCCATTGAAGTGGTACCTATTTATCTACTTGCAATTTCTTGCTTTCAAACTGCTAGGTTGGCAGGAGCTGGGACCAGAGACGGGAGCTCGCTCCGTCATGCGGCACTCTCGGGTCTCGGACTGCTGAACTACCGACCTTCCACAGCCTGCAGTTCAGCGTCTGAACCACTTGAGCCACCGCAGTTCTAAAAAACTTGTTCAAACCAACAAAAACACACGATTAAGCCAGAGCTAAAATAGTGGTGCTGGAAAATGCCGCTGAGTCACAGCCAACCTATGGTGGGTTTTCAAGGCGAGAGACATTCAGGGGTGGCTTGCCGTTGCCTGCCTCTGCGTCACAACCCTGGTATTCCTTGGAGGTCTCCCATCCAAACACCAGCCAGGGCTGACTCCGCTTAGCTTTTGAGATCTGATGGTCTCAGGCTAGCCTGGGCTTATCCACGTTGGGGCAGAGCTAAAATACATGCAAAAAATAAACATATGTTAAAAACCTCCAAAACACTGGGCGGGCAGGAAGGAAGAATCATAGAATGTTAAAGAGTTGGAAGGGACCTTGCAGGTCATCTAGTCTGACCCCCTGCACTCTGCAGGAGCACAGCCGAAAGATAGCCTTACAACATACGTCCAGCCTCTCCGCTTGAAAACCTCCAGCGAAGAAGCATCCACCACCTCCCAAGGCAGACTGTGCCACTGCTCAACCACTCTTACAGTCAGGAAGTTTCTCCTGATATCTAGCCGGTAACGTAATTTCCACCCATTAGATCTCATCTTGCAATCCGGAGCAAGAGAGAATAGATCTGCTCCGTCTTCTACATGACAGCCCTTCAAATACTTGAAGACTGCAATCATGTTCCCCTCTAAGCCTTCTCTTTCCCAGGATAAACAGACCCAACTCTTTCAGCCTTTCCTCGTAAGACTTGGATTCCAACCCTCTCACCGTCCTGGTCGCCCTCTTCTGGACACACTCGAGCTTGTCAACATCCTTCCCAAAATGTGGTGCGCAAATCTGGACACGGGACTCCAGGTGAGGCCTAACGAACGCCAGATGAAAGAAAGTCTTCACCTACAGGTATCCAGGTCTTCAACTTCAGTCACGTCGCTCAAGAATGGAAGAGGGACGAGGCGCCCAATCCCTGTTACAGGTCGGATCCAATTCATGCGCAGCACACAGCTAAACATGATTGGGAAGCATTGGCGGTCACAAACCTCACGAGAGATTGCAGGGCTGGGAAAAGAACAGAGGAGGGCGGCCAAGAGGATGAGGGGGTTGTAGGAAAGGCCACAGAGCGGGGGTGTCAAACTCATCCGTTATGAGGGCTGGATCTGACATAAATGAGATCTTGTTGGGCCGGGCCATGTGTGTTATAAGATGTAATGCCAGGCAGTGGAGATATAAACTTTATAAAGGACACAAACACAAAGGTTTGGGGTTTTTTTTAACTTAAAAACATGTTCAAAACATCAGCACTCTTGCCATATTTTGTTTATTGAACAGTGTCTGATCACCGACACCTCTCGCTCTGAAGTATTACATCAAAATGTCTGTGCTGCTGCAATCCTGAGTATGCCGTTCAGGTGTGTATCTGTAAGCTGCAAACCTACGATGACGCAGCAGCAGCAGCAGAACTGGAAGGAGAAGCAGAAGACTGCCAGTGCCACGGCAGACCTGAGAGAAGCCCTCCAGGGGGGTGATCTGGCCCCCGGGCCACGTGTTGGACACCCCTACGGTAGAGTCCGGGACTTTTCAGTTTAGAAAAGAGACAACTAAGGGGGGGACGTGAGAACAGTTTGTAAAATTACGAATGGGGTGGAGAGAGCTGACAAACAGAAATATTTCTCCATCTCCCAAAACACCCGAACTCGACATCCAAGGAAGCTGATGGGCAGTCGGTTCAGAACAGACCAAAGGAAACACCACTTTACACTGTGATTAAAATGTGGGGTTTGCTGTGGGATGGTGTAATGATGGCCACGGGCCTAGGTGGCTTTAAAAGGGGATAGATTCATGGAGAACAGGTCTATCAGAGAGTACTAGCCATGGTGACTGAGGGGAACCTCCAAATTCAGAGGCTTTAAACCTCTGAATCCCAGAGCCAGGAGGCAACATCAGAGGATGGCCTTGGCCTCTGTTCCCTACTGTTGGCCCTCCAGAGGAACTGGCTGGCTCCTGTGTGAGACCAGCGGTTGGACTGGATGGACCCTCCCTGGTCTGACCCAGCAGGGCTCTTCTGGTGTCCTTCTCAGGGGAAGGCCTCGGCCTCCCTGCCCTGTTGCAGGCCCTCCAGAGGAACTGGCTGGCCCCTGTGTGAGAAGGGAGGCTGGACTGGATGGACCCTCCCTGGTCTGACCCAGCAGGACTCCTCTTATCAGGGGAAGGCCTTGGCCTCTCTGCCCTGTTGCTGGCCCTCCAGAGGAACTGCCTGGCCCCTGTGTGAGGCAGGATGCTGGACTGGATGGACCACTGGTCCAGCAGGGCTGTTCTGAAGTTCTTATCGAGGGAAGGCCTCGGCCTCTATGCCCTGTTGTTGACCCTCGCCCTGCAGAAGAACTGGTTGGCCCCTGTGTGAGACAGAATGCTGGACTAGCTGGACCCTCCCTGGTCCAATGCAATGTCCCCTCTAAGCTGTGGAATCTTGTGAGCAAAAATTCTACTTTTGTGGGCATTAAAAGTTGTGAGGAGGTGATTTGGCTGCTGCATAAATTAGTTTGCTCTGGAGCCCTCCTTCCTGAGCTGAGACAAGAATGTGTGAGCCAGAGGCTAAAAATCTGGGAGCTAGCTCACAGTAACTCAGCTTAGAGGGAACACTGCTTCTCCTGAGGGTCTCATCACCAGCTACCGGCCTTAAAGTTGTGAGCCAGCGATTTGGCTAGTGCATGAATTAGCTTGCTCTGGAGTCACAAACTTCCTGAGCTGGGACAAAAAAACGGGTGAGCCGGAGGCTAAAGAAGCGGTGAGCCAGCTCACACTCACTCAGCTTGGAGGGAACACCTGGATCCCCCCCCTACCCAGTTTGGTTGATCTCCTCTCTTGGGGACGCCAAGAAAAAAAAAGACTTGGAGGCCAGGGGACTTTAAGGCCCCCCTCCCGCCGTACTGACCTTTGTCTTGCACGGAGCGGCACTGTGGCGCGCCGGCCACTGGAGGGCGCCCGCCGCCCGCCCATCCCGGCCCCGTGCGCTACGTGCGTGCGCCGCTGCCGCCCGCGGCTGTTCCCGGGCCGCCGCCTCGCCCGCCTCCCGCCGCTGCTGCTGCTGCCGCCCACGCCCGGGCCGCGGCTCTCTGCAAAAGGCTGCGTCGTTGCCGACCCGTGCGAAGACTTTCTCGGGGGGCGGGGATGGGGGGGCCTGCGGGAGCAGACAGGGCGGCTTCCGCGGCGTCGGAGCGAGAGGCTCCCTGCTCTGTCACGGAAGACACCCCCACCCCCCTCCGTTCACACGTTACGGGGAACGCACCCAGGGTCCGTGTACAGGGGGCCCCTTGGCTTTCCTTCCTCCGAACGCTGAGCGACTCCCGTCTTCCCTTCCGTGCACGGACAGCTCAACCCGCCTGGAGCAGTGTTCCCGCTAAGCTGAGTTAGGGTGAGCTAGCTCCCAGTTTCTTAGCCTCCGGCTCACACATTTAGGTCTTCGCTCAGGAAGGAGGGCTCCGGAGCAAGCTAATTTATGTCGTAGCCAAATTGCTCGCTCACAACATTAATGCCAGCGGCTCGCAAAGTAGAATTTTGGCTCACAAGACTCCGTGGCTTAGAGGGAACATCTGTCTGGTGTCCAGGGGCACCTTGAAGTCCAACAGAGTTTTATTCTGGGTGTAAATTTTTCTGTGCCTGCAGACTTCTTCAGATCCGCTGGAACAGGCTTCGCTAGCCAGGGGCAGACCAAGGCTCCCTGGTGCCCTAAGCCGCACTGACCAATCTCGGTGCCCCCCCCCTCCTTTCCACACTGACCCCGGCCATTTCAGTGGTTGACCTGTCTGACCAGATATACAACGCAGGCTGCAGCAATACAAAAATTTATTCATCTGATAACACAACATACGGTACAAACCAAGCCAAGCTTTGGCTACATAAAGCTCCACGAAAATGCAACACAAGGTCTGTTTTAATATTTCACAAGTTAAACGTATCCAAGTTCCAGTATTCATGACCTGAAAGGCGTTTTTCTACATTTTTTCACCCTTTTCCCAACTTTGCGGTGCCCCCTTTGGCCCTGGCGCCCTAAGGCATGTGCTTAAGTCTCCTCAAGGGTGAATCTGCCGCTGTCGCTAGCCACTACATATAGGTAGGTGTGTTTGTGGGCGGGGGGTGGTGGTGGTTAGTTGCAAGATGCATAAGTAACTGAGCGATAAGTATTTATTATTAGTATTATTAATTACAAACAAACAAGAAGAAAATAGATATAGGGGGCTGCTCAGCAAGAAAGAATAAGAAAAAAAGTGAGGAAATCCTGCGTGGGAGGGAGGGCCGAGGGAGAGATCGTCATACCCCCGGATGGACCTCTGCTCCATATGTTCATCCCATCCCCTTTTGAAGCTATCTATGCTTGTAACCGTGGCAGCTTCCTGTGGCAGGGAATCCCACATGTTCATGACTCTTGGGGTGAAGAAGAACCTGCTGGGCTTTGCGGAGTATCCTTTCCGCTGTGTGAATTCTGTCTGGCTTCCCCTCAACCTCTCCACCCTAACCCTGGGATGCTTCGGATATCAGCAGTGTCTCCCTTCTCTCTTGGGAACTGCCGCGCATGGCCTGGCCTAGCCTTGAGCACTGCCCGGGGCTGCTGGGTATGGGTGGGAATAGGACATCAGCAGGCTGGGCTACCAAACAACGCTCCCTCTTAAGCTGTGGAGTCCGGTGAGCAAAAATTCTACTTTGTGAGCTTCCTGGCATTAAAGTTGCGAGCGAGCCATTTGGCTCCTGTGTTAATCAGTTTGCTCTGGAGCCCGTCCTTCCCGAGCGGAGGCAAAAATGTGTGAGCCGGAGGCTAAAGAACTGTGAGCTGGCTCACACTCAACTCAGCTTAGAGGGAACACTGCTACCAACCCCCTGGTGGGACCCGGAGATCTCCCAGAATTACATCTGAACGGCAAGAGATCTGCCCCCCCCGGAGAAAATGGCTGCTTTGCAGGGAGGGGCTCTGTGGCCTTAAACCCCGCCGAGGTCCCTCCGTTCCCCAACCTCCATCTTTCCCGGGTTGCATCTCCCCAGTCTCCAGGAATTTCCCTCCCTGGAGCTGGCAACCGTATCGACAGGGCAGGTCCTCCCTTCCCGCAAGTGCCCTGTCCTGCGTTCCCTCCCGCCGCCCCTCCGGCGCCGGCCTTGCTGCTTGCTCAGGCGGCAGCTACAGCGACTTAACCGGAGTGGTGATGGTGGGGGGGGGGTGGATCAGAGGATCCGTTTCCAGGCCGGCTCCATTTCCTCCCCGGCCCTATTTATAGCCGAGCATACATCAAACGGCTCTGGGCAGACGAGGACTTCCTGGCGGGGGCCTCGGATCAGCTGCCGGGCGCCCTGGCCGCCCCCCCGCCCTCCCCCAGGCGGCCCTCAGGACCGCCAGATAGGCCCTTCTGGGCCAGATGGAGACCGGCCTGGCCTGGCCCCGGCAGAGGGGCCTCTGGGCTGGCTGGAAGGGTCCAGAAGGGTCCGGCTGGGGGCAGCCATCGCTTTCTGGACAGCCGGAATGGCGAGCTGGAAACACCGTTGCCCGTGGTGTGCACGATGGGTGCCGGCTGTGCTAAGCTGTGGAGTCCTGAGAGCAAAAGTTCTATTTTGCCAGCTTACTGGCATTAAATTTCCGAGCGAGCGATTGGGCTGCTGCATCAATTAGTTTGCTCCGGAGCCGTCTTTCCTGAGTTGAGACAGAAATGTGTGAGCTGGAGGCTAAAAAAACTGTGAGGTAGCTGACACCAACTCGGCTTAGAGGGAACACTGGGGCCAGCCTCCGGGAGGGGGGGGGGCGGGGTGGATCCCCCGGAATTCCAGCTCATCTCCAGCCTACAGAGATCAGTTCCCCTGGGAAGAAATGGCTGCTTTGGAGGGGGGACTCTGTGGCCTTGTGCCCCACTGAGGTCCAGGGATGCTAGCCTCCAGGTGGGGCCTGGGGATGTCCCAGAATTCCAGCTCATCTCATAAGAACATAAGAGAAGCCAGTGTTGGGTCAGGCCAAAGGCCCATCCAGTCCAACACTCTCTGTCTCTAGAAGCCCTCCCACTGTTGACCCCCCCAAGCACCAAGAAGACAGAGCATCACCTGCCCCAGACTGAGAGTTCATATCTATACCTGGTGGCTAAGAGCCACTGATGGACTTCTGCTCCATACATTTATGCAATTCCCCCTAGAAGCCGTCCGTGCTTGTAGCTGCCACCACCTCCTGTGGCAGTGAATTCCATGTGTTGATCACTCTTTGGGTGAAGGCTACAGACTGCAGAGATCAGTCCCCCTGGAGGAAATGGCTGCTTTGGAGGGGGGGACTCTGTGGCCTTGTCCCCACCGAGATGTCTGTCCTCCGTAGGCTCCACACTCAAATATCCATGAGCTTCCCAACCTGGCTCTTGCAGCCCTCACCCCCACACACATCGGTGGCCAGGGGAACCTGCAACCCTAGCGTGTACACCCGTGCTCTATCATTTTTGATCACATGCTTCTTTCTCAGGGCTTGTATGGTTTCAAAAACCCGCAAAATCTCTCTCCGTCTCTGTCTCTGTCTCCGTCTCTGTCTCTCTGTCTCTGTCTCTGTCTCTGTCTCTCTGTCTCTGTCTCTCTCTTTCTCTCAATGGCTGTATTCCAGCAAGAAAGGAGGTTGGGTGGGGATCAACAAACCCGGGTTGGGGGGGAGAGGCAACATGCCAGCAGCTCCCTCTAGTGGCGTATCAAGGGAAGCCAGCCCAGTTTGTTTATTCTATTGAGACCCCTGCCTTTCTCACAATGGGGACCCAAAACACTTTACTTCAGTCTCCTCTCCTCCCTTCCATCCTCACAACAGCCCTGCGCGGTAGGCTAGGCTGAGAGGGTGTGACTGGCCCCAGGCCACCCAGCGAAGTCCCTCAGTGGCTTATCAGCCACCAGGGATAGATAAGGACTCTCGGTCTGGGGCAAGGGATGCTCTGTCTTCTTGGTGCTTCAGGGGGGGGCGAACAATGGGAGGGCTGCTAGTGTCCTGGCCCCACTGCTGGACCTCCTGATGGCACATGGTATTTTTGGCCACTGTGTGATCCAGAGTGTCGGACTGGATGGGCCACTGGCCTGATCCAACATGGGCTTCTCTGATGTTCTTCTGTTCTTCCATGGCACGAGCTGGGATTCGAACCTGGGGCTTCCAGATCCTTGTCCATTGGGGACTTGGCGTTCACTTGAGGGTTGTAGGAAGCGCTAGTTGTAGGCAAGAAAATTCAAAGAGGTTCCCCTCTCCCCTTCTGAAGCTCATTTTTAGAGCGACGTCCTAACAGCCTGGGCTGGGTAGATACTGCCCTGGTTAGTACTTGGATGGGAGACCACCAAGGAAATCCAGCAGATACAGGCCATGGCAAAGCACCTCCGTTTGTCTCTTGACTTGAAAACCCTACAGCAGGCGTGTCAAACATGCGGCCCAGGGGCCATATGAGGCCCCCGGAGGGCTTCCATCAGGCCCGCGGCGGAACTGGCTGTCTCCTGCTTCTTCTTCCAGTTCTGCCGCTGCTGCTGCGTCATCCTAGGTTTGCAGCTTACCGATACACGCCCGAACGGCACACTCAGGATTGCAACAGCACAGACATTTTGATGCAGTAATTCAGAGCAAAGAGGTGTGTCAGCTGTCCGACACTGTTAAATAAACAAAATGTCGCAAGAGTGCCGATGTTTTAAGTATGTTTTTATTTTAAGTAAAAAAAAAAAAGCAACCCCTTTGTGTTTGTGTCCTTTATAAGGTTTATATCTCCGCTCCTTGGCATTACATTCTAAGACACACGTGGCCCGGCCCAACAAGATCTCATTTATGTCAGATCCGGCCCTTATAACAAATGAGTTCGACACCCCCTGCTCTAGGGCAAATCCTTTTGTCGTCTCCCCCCCATTTCCTAGTTTTCCAATCCTGGAGGTCAAAAGAAGAGCCAAGAAAGGGCCACTCCGCTCTGAGCACAGCTGAGATTCCGTGCGGTGGATTAGAACTCACTCCCCAGGCGAGAAAGCATTCCCCCCCTTTCCATTATTGAGCTGGCAAGAATATCCAAGGGCTGCGGGATCCCTGGAGGTTCCAACGGGGCTAAAACTGATGGGGGGAGGAGAACTGGAGAGAACTGCCCCCCCCTCCCCACCAGTGTTCCCTCTAAGCTGAGTCGGTGTGAGCTAGCTCACAGTTTATTAGCCTCCGGCTTCCACATTTCTGCCTTAGCTCAGGAAGGAGGGCTCCAGAGCAAACTAATTCATGCATCAGCCAAATGGCTCGCTCACAACTTTAATGCCAGAGTAGCTCTCAATGCAGAATTTTTGCTCACCGGGCTCCACAGCTTTGAGGGAGCGTCGCAGTCCCCGCCTTGCTAAGCAAGCGCCCCCTCCACAAGAACAAAGTCCCCTGTGAGCGGCAACTAGTTCCCCCTCCTTCCCGGCTTCTTGGCCCTCTGCTGCGCCTCTCTCACTCGCCACCCCGCCCTCCTCATTATATATTGATCTATCCTGGCATGAGCATTCCGGCTCCACCGTCTTGTGCCGCAGGGCAAGGGTGTGGGCCGACGGGGCCTGGGAGGGCGAGCTCTCTCGGGCGGTGGCGGCGGCGCTCCGGCGTGACTCACGACAGGGTGGGATCGCTGGCTCCGCTCCTCCGGCTTAATCCCTTAATTGCCCACGAAGCCCGGACTTGCTGGCACAGCCCGTGTGGAGTCTGTGCGCACATGTGGGGAGAGGTGAGGCACGGGAGTCCTTTGCCTGCCTCCTGCCCTGGAAGGTGGGTGTGAGAGAAAAGGGGGGAAGCGCTGTTTTTTGGAACACCCATCCCCCCCGGCTCGGGGTATCGCCAGGTGCAAACGCGGGTGCTTGCATTTCTTCTGCGTGCCTGCGTCGACTTAGTCATACCTTGCTTCTCTCCCTGCAGTTGGGACTCAAAGGGGCTGAGGACAGGGTTCGCCTGCCCCTGCGTTCTCTCGCAACTCTGAGGTAGGGCAGGCGGAGAGTTGGTGACAGGCCCGAGGTCGCCCCACCAGCTTCTGCGGTAGAAGTGGGGATTCGAACCCGGGTCGTCTGAGAAGCTAGTCCGCCACTCGATCTGCTACACCGTGCTGGCTCTCACAAATGCCATCCTGCTGCTAACTACAGGGAGAACAGAAGAGCAAAAGAGCGGCCATGTTGCATCAGGCCAATGGCCCATCCGAGTCCAACACTCAGTGTCACACAGTGGCCAAAATCCAGGGGCCATCAGGAGGTCCACCAGCGGGGCCAGGACACTAGAAGCCCTCCCACTGTTGCGCCCCCCAAGCACCAAGAAGACAGAGCTTCACTGCCCCAGACATAAGAGAAGCCATGTTGGATCAGGCCCATCCAGTCCAACACCTTGTATCACACAGTGGCCAAAACCCAGGGACTGTCAGGAGGTCCACCAGTGGGGCCAGAAAGCCAGAAGCCCTCCCACTATGTTCCCCCCAAGCACCAAGAAGACAAAGCATCACTGCCCCAGTCATAAGAACGTAAGAGAAGCCATGTTGGATCCGGCCAGTGGCCCATCCAGTCCAACACTCTGTGACTCACAGTGGCCAAAACCCAGAGGCCATCAGGAGGTCCACCAGCAGGGCCAGAACTCCAGAAGCCCTTCCATTGTGGCCCCCCCAAGCACCAAGAAGACAGAATATCATTGCTCCAGACATAAGAGAAGCCATATTGGATCAGGCCAGTGGCCCATCCAAGTCCAACACTCTGTGTCACACAGTGGCCAAAACCCAGGGGTCATCAGGAGGTCCACCAGCGGGGCCAGAACTCCAGAAGCCCTCCCACTGTGGCACCCCCGGGCACCATGAGGGTTACACTGAGCCAGCATCCTTGGCATGCCAAGATTCCCACAGCCTGGTACCCAGCAAGATCTGAAGAAGAAGAGTTTGGATTTATACCCCGCCCTTCACTGCCCAAAGGCGTCTCAGAGCAGCTTACAAACTCCTTTCCCTTCCCCTCCCCACAACAGACACCCTGTGAGGCAGGTGGGGCTGAGAGAACTTCTGGCAGTAACTGTCCTTGAGAGAACAGCTGTGCCAGAGCTTGTGACTGACCCAAGGTCACACCAGCAGGTGCAAGTGGAGGAGTGGGGGAATCAAACCCAGTTCTCCCAGATAAGAGTCTGCGCACTTAACCACTACACCAAACTGATCCTCTCTTCTGATAAGACACCATCACAGGTGCACCGTGAGAAACTGCCAACACCACGGCCCTCCTCTTGGAACTGCTGGCGGTTGAGAGCCAATTTGGTTTACTGGTTAAGAGCGGCGGACTCTAATCTGGGGAACCGGGTTCGATTCCCCCACTCCTCCTCCACGTGCAGGATCTCTTGCAGTTCCGCAGGGCCCGCAAGACGGAGCTCTTCCGCCAGGCGTTCAGCTAGAGAGCTGCCACCACGATAGAGCCCTGGCCCTTGGTCTTGACACCTACCCTGTGCCGCAGGAAGATCATGGGCAGAGTGACTGTTAGGCCTCTGTGTACATTCTTCAAGTAAGCCACCTCAAACAAACAAACAAACAACTAATTAATCATGACCAGCACTTTACGAACTTGAATTGTTTTTAGATGATTTTATGTTGCTTCAACTGTTATTTATATATATTGACTGTGAGCCGCCCTGAGGCTGCTTTGCGGGGAGGGCGGGGCGCCAATTGGATTGATAAATGAATAATGCAGCCAGCTGGGGGACCTTGGGCCAGTCACAAGTTCTCTCAGAGCTGTTCTCTCAAGAGCGGTTTCTCCCAGAGCTCTCTCAGCCCCACCGACCTCACCGGGTGTCTGTAGCGGGGAGAGGAAGGGAAAGAGATTGTGAGACGCTCTGAGACTCCCAGTGAAGGGCGGGGCATAAAATCCAGCCCTTCTTCTTCTTCTTTAACTCCTTTGTCGCCGTACTTTTCAGTGGCGAGTGGCCAGTTGTTGGGAGCTGCAGATTAACACCCCTTTTCCTTAAAAGGAAAGCTGAAATCGATGTTATTCTCTGGTGTGTCTTAGGCCCCACCATTTTCAGTCTGGCCCCTCCCTCCTCCAACATGACCACAAGAGTGAGGTCCTCCCCTCCCCCAGACACAGCAGAACCCACACATCCTGACTCCCAAGGAACGGAAGTGGTTCGAATTTTTTGTTCCTCAACTCCATCATCAACCGAAAGGGAGCCTGCAACCAAGAAACCGGAAGGAGATTGAGGCTGGGAGGGGGCAGCCAGGAAGTAGATATAAAAGATTCTTAAGTGTCAGGAAGAAGAAGAAGAAGAAGAAGAAGAAGAAGAAGAAGAAGAAGAAGAAGAAGAAGAAGAAGAAGAAGAAGAGGAGGAGGAGGAGGAGGAGGAGGAGGAGGAGGAGGAGGAGGAGGAGGATAATAGAATCACAGCATGTTAGAGTTGGAAGGGACCTTGCAGGTCATCTAGTCCAACCCCTGCACTCTGCAGGAGCATAGCCAAAAGATAGCCCTGCAACATACCCGAAAGATTGTCATTCAGCCTCCACTTGAAAACCTCCAGCAAAGGAGCATCCACCACCTCCTGAGGCAGACTGTTCCACTGCTCAACCACTCTTACAGTTAGGAAGTTTCTCCTGATATTTAGCCGGTAACGACTCCCTTGTAATTTCCACCCATTAGATCTAGTCTTGCAATCCGGAGCAAGAGAGAATTGATCTGCTCCATCTTCTACATGACAGCCCTTCAAACACTTGAAGACTGCGATCCTGTCCCCTCTAAGCCTTCTCTTTCCCAGCTAAACATACCCAACTCTTTCAGCCTTTCCTTGTATGACTTGGATTCCAACCCTCTCACCATCCTGGTCGCCCTCATCTGGACACGCTCAAGGAGGAGGAGGAGGAGATTGGATTTATACCCCGCCCGAAGGAGTCTCAGAGTGGCTTACCATCTCTTTTCCCTTCCCCTCCCCACAACAGACACCCTGTGAGGTAGGCGGGGCTGAGGGAGCTCACCCGAGAACTGCTCCTGAGAGAACAGCTCTGAAATAACTTGTGACTGACCCAAGGTCGCTCCAACGGCTGCAAGTGGAGGAGTGGGGGAATCAAACCCGGTTCTCCCAGATTAGAGTCCGCGCTCCTAACCACTGCACCAAACTGCACCAAACAGGATGTGTTGCTGGCGACCGAGATCAAGTTAATTCAGGCCGCGGTATTCCCCATTACTGTGTCTGGGCATGAAAACCGGACAGTGAAGAAAGCGGGGACAGGAAGAAAGTCGACTCCTTTGAAACGTGGAGTCGGAGGAGAGTTTGACGGATCCTGTGGAAACGGATTCGGGCGAGTCGCCATGTTGGGTCTGAAGCAACAGGGGGGAAAGTCCGAGTCCGGCAGCACCTTTAAGGCCAGCTAAGTTTTATTCGGGGAATCGGCTTTCATGTGCAAAGCACCCTTCTTCAGCAGCCCCTCAAGGGGTGTTCAAGGCCGGAGAGGGGCGGAAGGAGGCTTTGCCTTGGCCTGCCTCTGCGTAGCTGTCAGGCCTCCCAGTGAAGACGCTCTCCAAAAACACACCTGAGCAGTGATAGTTTATTGAGACAGGCTGACTTTTGGAAACGGGCTCTGTGTCAGAACTGAGGAAAAGCACGAAAAAAACCCCCAGTTATAGGTAAGACAAACCACCACCACCCCACATCTCATGCAGACGTCACCATCCAGCCCCCTAGGTCAATATAGCAACCCTGAAGGTGACGGCAGCCATAAAGTTAAAGGACACCTGCTCTTGGGGAGGAAAGCGATGTGAAACCTAGTTTTGTTGTTCAGTCGCACAGTCGAGTCTGACTCTTCGCGCCCCCATGGACCAGACCACGCCAGGCCCTCCTGTCTTCCGCTGTCCTCTGAAACCTAGACAATGTAATAAAAAGCAGGGACATCACCCTGCCAACAAAAGTCCGCATGGCCAAAGCGATGGTATTCCCCGTAGTCATGTATGGCTGCGAGAGTTGGACTATAAGGAAGGCCGAGCGCCGAAGAATAGATTCTTTTGAACTATGGTGCTGGAGAAGACTCTTGAGAGTCCCTCGGACTGCAAGGAGATCGAATCAGTCGATCCTAAAAGAAATCAACCCTGACTGTTCCCTGGAAGGCCGGAGACTGACGCTGAAGCTCAAATACTTTGGCCACCCAAAGAGAAGGGAGCCCTCGCTGGAGGAGAAGACCCTGATGCTGGGAAAGACCGAAGGTCAAAGAAGAAGGGGACGGCAAAGGATGAGGGGGTTAGACAGTGTCACCAATGCAACGGACATGAAATTGAGCAAACTCGGGAGGACGGCAGAAGACAGGAGGGCCTGGCGTGATGGGGTCCGTGGGGTTGCGGAGAGTCGGACTCAACTGTGCGACTGAACAACAAAAATCTACAACCTAGCACGGCCAGAGAGTCTTCGAGGTCATCTCCCGTGGGAACTGGCGCTGGGGCACAACTTGAAAGAATTGGTTAGGGCTTCTACAAGCACTCACTCCCAGGCACTCCCCTCGGGAATTCCTTCCCTGCCAATATCATGGCAAGCAGTGAAATGAATCCTAAAGAAACGAAACTGAAGCTTGACAATAGCAACCCTGGTCTTCCTTGGTGGTCCCCCATCCAAGTATGAACTTGGGCCGACCCTGCTTAGCTTCCGAGACTGGTCTAGGCTGGACCACCTGAGATCAGGGTGTCGTGTCTTTAAGGCCCAGCTCGGTCGTCCCGCTTTCGACCCGCCGTCTCCTGCTTCCTCCCACTCCTTACAGGAGTAGCGACGGAAGCCGGTCATGGAGACGGAACCACTCGGCCTTTACGGAGCATCTCTGTTTTCATTTCCGGGCTGGTCTCGAAACCGTCTCCAGAAGAACGGCACAAAGGGAAGGCCACAGAGGTGGATCCGGGGGTCTCCCCAAGAGCCGCTGGCTGGTCTTGAACCGGGCAGGGAAAGCGTGGGGCTGGCTGCCCCCTGGTTCGTCGGCCACTGTGTTGTGGAGGAGCTTGGTTGGTTACAGCGTTCTCAGTTGCACACCTGTAACCCGGGCAACGCCCCACCACGAGAGAGGGGAGACGCCTCGGTTGTGTCCGGTGCTAGGGTTGCCAACTCCAGGTTCGAGAGAGAGGCGGGAGCTCAGCAGGGACCGGTTGCCGTGGAGACCGCCTTCCGAAGCGGCCATTTTCTCCGGGGGAGCTGATCTCTGTCGTCTGGAGATCGGCTACAACGCCAGGGGAGTTCAGGGGGGGTCGGTATTCCAGCAGCTGTGCCCTCTGGGAGGCCTGGACTGGACTCCTGTTCCTGCTGAACTGAGCCAGTGTGGTCAAAGCAACTGAGTATCAGCTCAGTAGGCACGGGAGTCCAAGCCCGGAAGGACCGTCGCGTAGCTCTGTGGAACGAACAGTGGCTCATGGCCTCCTTCTCGGCTGCCCGACAGGCAAGCCCTCCGGCCACCCCGGCCTCTGCCCCCTGGCCTTCCTCTTCTGTTTGACGGCTCTCTCGGAATCCTTCTGGACGCAGCTGGACGACAGCGGGGGAGATTGGACGGCAAGAGGCGGAACTTAGCCACTGTGAACACGGCAGAGCCACACGCTGTTCACAGGTGGACCAAGCCCTGTCCCTCGCCGTCGGAAGGAGGGCTCCCCACGGCATGCAAAACTGGGGACCCGCGGCAACTCGGCGGCTTGGCTTCCCGCGGCTTGAAAACTGGGGACCCGCGGCAGCGGGTGACACCCTGACCTGTCTGGTGGCTCTGCCGATGGGGGGGCAGGTCTCCGTCCGAGCGTGGCGGCTCACCGACCGTTGGAAATCCCTGGCAATGTGATTCTGCACATGAGGATAAAATCCCATCACCAGGAACCCCGGCAGGCGGTGGCAGGGAAGGGAGAGACGTCCGGAGCATCGCTGCAGCAGCCGGCTGGAAAAGAAAGGAGAGCGGCGTTAGTGGTGGGGCGAGGGCTCTCACGGCCCGTCCCCACGGCATGCGTAGGGGGCAGCCAGGCGTGGGTAGGGAGGAGGGACCAGAACCTGAAAGACCATCATGCAGAACTCGTGGGCACGCCATGAAATTGCTGAGCAGTCGGGTTAGAACAGATAAAAGGAAATACTTCTTCACCCAAAGAGTGATTCACACATGGAATTCACTGCCACAGGAGGTGGTGGCAGCTACAAGCATGGACCGTTTCAAGAGGGAACTGGATAAACATCTGGAGCAGAGGTCCATCAGTGGCTGTTAGCCACAAGGTATAGATGGGAACTCTCGGTCTGGGGCAGGTGATGCACTCTATTCTTGGTGCTGGAGGGGGCAGCAGTGGGAGGGCTTCTAGTGTCCCGGCCCCACTGCTGGACCTCCTGAGGGCACCTGGTATATTTTGGCCACTGTGTGACAGAGTGTTGGACTAGATGGGCCATTGGCCTGATTCAGCATTGGCTTCTCTTATGTTCTTATGTAGAGTGTTGGACAAGATGGGCCATTGGCCTGATTCAACATTGGCTTCTCTTATGTTCTTATGTTCTTACATGGAATTCACAGCCACAGGAGGTGGTGGCAGCTACAAGCACGGACAGTTTCAAGAGGGAATTAGATAAACATATGGAACAGAAGTCCATCGGTGGGTATTAGCCACAGGGTATAGATGGGAACTCTCAGTCTGGGGCAGGTGATGCCCTCTATTCTTGGTGCTGGAGGGGGCAGCAGTGGGAGGGCTTCTGGTGTCCTGGCCCCACTGCTGGACCTCCTGAGGGCCCCTGGTATATTTTGGCCGCTGTGTGACACAGAGCATTGGACTAGATGGGCCATTGGCCTGATTCAACATTGGCTTCTCTTATGTTCTTAAGGTAGGAAGTACCCCTCTTCCAGCCACAGGATGGCCGGGTGAGGCAGGGGTTCTGAAACATGTCAAGCCTGTGGATGTGTTTGGAGTTTTGAGAAGGAGTAGTGGGTGCCACCCTGACCGGACTTGGAGGAACCGGGCTAGTCCGATCTCCTCGGCTCTCGGAAGCTAAGCCAGGTCAGCCCCGGTTAGTCCTTGGGTGGGAGACCTCCAAGGAAGTCCAGGGTCGCCACGCAGAGGCAGGCAAGGGCAAACCCACCTCTGAATGTCCCTTGACCCGAAAGGCCTAGTGGGGGTCACCACGAGCAGGCCGCCACTTTGACGTCACCTTCCGCTGCCACCAGTGCCGCCGCAAAAACGACGGGGCCGCCGTGGCGG
Source organism: Gekko gecko (assembly GCA_029375565.1). Lineage (NCBI taxonomy): Eukaryota > Metazoa > Chordata > Lepidosauria > Squamata > Gekkonidae > Gekko > Gekko gecko. Next base: position 264,609,014 of record JAPDNY010000002.1, read on the forward strand.
CGCTTTCCCCCAAGAGTGGCTGGCTCCACGAAACGTCTGGAAGCTCTGGGAGAGGCGTTCTGCAATGGCAGAGGCAGCTGCGTCAGACCGTGGGCTGCCTGCAGAGGCGAAAGGGGCCGCCTCCCAGGTTCCACTGAAGCTCCGGAGCCAGTCTGGTGCAGTGGTTAGGAGCATGGACTCTAATCTGGGAGAACCGGGTTTGATTCCCCACTCCTCCACTTGCAGCTGCTGGTGTGGCCTTGGGTCAGTCACAAGCTCTGGCACAGCTGTTCTCTCAAGGACAGTTTCTGTCAGAAGTTCTCTCAGCCCCGCCTACCTCACAGGGTGTCTGTTGTGGGGAGGGGAAGGGAAAGGAGTTCGTCAGCCGCTCTGAGACGCCTTTGGGCAGTGAAGGGCGGGGTGTAAACATTCTAGCATTGGAAAAAGTGCAGAGAAGGGCAACTAGGATGATAAAAGGGTTGGAACACCTTCCCTATGAAGAAAGGTTAAAACGCTTAGGGATCTTTAGCTTGGAGAAACGACGGCTGAGGGGTGACATGATCGAGGTTTATAAGATTATGAATGGGATGGAGCAGGTTGAGAAAGAGGTACTTTTCTCCCTTTCTCACAATACAAGAACTCGTGGGCACTCCATGAAATTGCTGAGCAGTCGGGTTAGAACAGATAAAAGGAAGTACTTCTTCACCCAGAGAGTGATTAACACATGGAATTCACTGCCACAGGAGGTGGTGGCAGCTGCAAGCATGGACAGTTTCAAGAGGGAATTGGATAAACATCTGGAGCAGAAGTCCATCAGTGGCTATTAGCCACAGGGTATAGATGGGAACTCTCAGTCTGGGGCAGGTGATGCACTCTATTCTTGGTGCTGGGGGGGGCAGCAGGGGGAGGGGCTTCTAGTGTCCTGGCCCCACTGCTGGACCTCCAGAGGGCACCTGGTATATTTTGGCCGCTGTGTGACAGAGGGTTGGACTAGATGGGCCACTGGCCTGGTTCAACATTGGCTTCTCTTATGTTCTTATGTTATAATGTTCTTATGTTAAATCCAATCTCTTCTCTTCTTCTTCCTCCACTTGCAGCTGCTGGATGACCTTAGGTCAGTCACAAGCTCTGGTACAGCTGTTCTTGAAAAAGAGCAGTTTCTGTCAGAGCTCTCTCAGCCACGCCTACCTCACAGGCAGTGTTCCCTCTAAACTGTGAAGTCTTGTGAGCAAAAATTCAACTTTGTGAGCTCCTGGCATTCAAGTTGTGAGCAAGCGATTTGGTTACTGCATAAATTAGTTTGCTCTGGAGCCATCCTTCCTGGGCTAAGACAAAAATGTCTGAGCTGGAGGCTAAAAAACTGTGAGCTAGCTCACACTAACTCAGCTTAGAGGGAACACTGCTCACAGGGTGTCTGTTGTGGGGAGGGGAAGGGAAAGGAGATTGGAAGCCGCTCTGAGACTCCCTTGGGTAGTGAAGGGCAGGGTATAAACCAAATCTCTCTTCTTCTTCTTCTTCTTCTTCTTCTTCTTCTTCTTCTTCTTCTTCTTCTTCTTCTTCTTCTTCTTCTTCTTCTTCTTCTTCTTCTTCTTCTTCTTCTTCTTCTTCTTCTTCTCCTCCTCCTCCTCCTCCTCCTCCTCCTCCTCCTCCTCCTCCTCCTCCTCCTCCTCCTCCTCCTCCTCTTGTGCCGAGGAGCTCAAGGGTTGCCAGAAGCAGCTCCAAGCTTCGGGGAAACGAAGCCCTCGAAGTTTCCAAAGGAAGAGGGAAGGGTTTCTCCCCGTGTTGCCCCCACAACAAGTGGCCAGACCCAGAGACGTCAGCAAGCACGCTCGGAGCTACGCCGAGGATGCCCAGTGCCCTACCCAGCATGAGCTCAGCACTTTGCCGGTCTGCCCGCCACCGGGGAGCCACCCAAATCGCCCTGTGGTGTGTTTCCCCCCCAAGATGCCTCGGATTTTATCTCTCGGGAGCGAGCAGGTTCCAGGAAACATGCCGTGGTGCCCCCGGGGCGGCTCTCTGGGGATCCCTGTTGCACTCCACAGGCAAGCCGGGGCATTTCTCACAGGGCGCAGAGGCTGGGATTGCCAGGGTGGGGCTCCCGCAGAGGCGCACCTGCTTGAAACGCGGGCATGGAAATGTGCGCTCATCACGTCTGCAGCTGGTGTTTTCTGGGCTGCCCTTCACCTTAGGGGTGGCAGTGGCGGCGGCAGGAAGGGCCGTCAAGTCACAGCTGGCTTGGGTTTTCAAGGCAAGAGGTGAACAGAGGTACCTGCCTCTGCGTAGCAACCCGGGACTTCCTTGGAGGTCTCCCATCCAAGGACTAACCAGGGCTGACCCTGCTTAGCTTCCATAAGAACATAAGAGAAGCCAATGTTGAATCAGGCCAATGGCCCATCTAGTCCAACACTCTGGGTCACACAGAGGCCAAAATATACCAGGTGCCATCAGGAGGTCCAGCAGTGGGGCCAGGATACCAGAAGCCCTCCCACTGCCGCCCCCTCCAGCACCAAGAACAGAGTGCATCACCTGCCCCAGACTGAGAGTTCCTAGCTATACCTTGTGGCTAATAGCCACTGATGGACTTCTGCTCCAGATGTTTATCTAATTCCCTCTTGAAACTGTCCATGCTTGCAGCTGCCACCACCTCCTGTAGCCGTGAATTCCATATGTTAATCACTCTTTGGGTGAAGAAGTACTCTCCTTTTATCTGTTCTAACCCGACTGCTCAGCAATTTCATGGAGTGCCCACAAAGAGTTCTTGTCTTGTGAGAAAGGGAGAAAAGGACCTCTTTCTCAACCTGCTCAATCCCATTCATAATCTTATAAACCTCGATCATGTCACGCCCTCAGCCATCGTGTCTCCAAGCTAAAGAGCCCCGAGCGCTTTAACCTTTCTTTATAGGGAAGGTGTTCCAACCCTTTTATCGTTCTAGTTGCCCTTCTCGGCACTTTCTCCAATGCTATAATACGACATTCCGAGATACGACAAGGTCAAAGTGGGCTGAGCCACGCAGGCCAAGGATGCCTTCCGTGTGTGTGCTTAAAAGACAAAATGTGACTCTGGGTCTTGGCAACCAGTCCTAGGCTTGCCAGCCTCCAGGTGCAGCCTGGAGATCTCCCGCTTTTACAACTGATCCCCAGCTGACCAAGACCGGCTCACCTGGAGAAAACAGCTGCTTCGGAGGGTGGACTCTGCAGCACTGTGCCCTGCTGAGGCCCCTCCCTTCCCCTAAAACCCGCCCTCTCCTGGATTAAGCCCCCAAATCTCCAGGTTTTTTCCAACCCGGGCCTGGCAAGCAATGCTCCCTCTAAGCTGGGGAGTCTTGTGAGCAAAGATCCAACTTTGTGAGCTCCTGGCATTAAAGTTGTGAGTGAGTGATTTGGCTACTGCATAAATTAGTTTGCTCTGGAGCCCTCCTTCCTGAGCTAAGACAAAAATGTGTGAGCCGGAGGCTAAAAAACGGTGAGTTAGCTCACACTGACTCAGCTTAGAGGGAACATTGCCTGGCAACCTCGAATTCGGTCCCCGAGTTCGTGCAGAGCAACCCAGGTCGCCCTCTTTGTGGAAAACAGAATCCCCGCTTGCCTTGGGAGTCCTCGGAACCCTGCAGGCGAAAGGGTGTGCCCTGTGAAGAAGCACGGGCTGCTGTTCCCGAAGGGGCCGGGGGAGCCGTTGGGGCTTGCTGCATGGAGTGCAGATTGGGCAAGAGCAAGGGGGCCTCCCTCTTTTGCCCTCGACTGCAGGGACTTGACTTTGAGGGAAACGGCCCAGGGCAGCTGAGGCCAGGCGCCAGGAGGAGGGGACGTCCTGTTCCCCCCCACCCCGCCACAAGAAAGGTCCCCTCCTTGCCAGGGAGCCCAGGAAGGCTATCCCTTTCTTGGCCTGCTGCGACCAACATTCCTTTGGGTGCAAATCGCCCCCTCCCAAGCAGAGTTGGAACTGCGGATGCCAGCCTCCAGGTGGGGCCTGGGGACCCCCCGGAATTCCAACTCATCTCCAGACTGCAGAGATCAGTTCCCCTGGAGGAAACGGCTGCTTTGGAGGGGGGACTCTGTGGCCTTGTGCCCCGCTGAGGTTCAGGGATGCCAGCCTCCAGGTGGGGCCTGGGGATCCCCCGAATTCCAACTCATCTCCAGACTGCAGAGATCAGTTCCCCTGGAGGAAACGGCTGCTTTGGAGGGGGACTCTGTGGCCTTGTGCCCTGCTGAGGTTCAGGGATGCCAGCCTCCAGGTGGGGCCTGGGGATCCCCCGGAATTCCAGCTCATCTCCAGACTGCAGAGATCAGTTTCCCCTGGAGGAAATGGCTGCTTTGGAGGGTTCAGGATCCCAGTCTCCACAAGGGAACACGAAGTAATAGCAAAGGCAATGTAATAAGATGCTAAATAAATTAAATTCTAATTATACTTAATTTACATATTGTGTGCAATTATTTTTATATTTATGTATGCTAAATATGTATTAATATAATATAAATATTATACAAGTATAATTTTAAAAAGATTATAATATGAATCAACATGGAAAGAAGAATCGTTTGAAAGAACAATCAATCATCTGGAAGAAGAATTACATGAGGTTCCCAGGTATAAATGAACTCGTTTCGTTTAACTTCTTCAGTGAACCAGTTATCAATAATGATAAGAATATATTTTTCTCTCCAAGGTATGTGAACGCCAGAGAGGTAACAATCATTCCAAAGTAGTTCAATAGTGGTTTGTAGAATCTTATTCATGGGGCACCAGTTCAAAGTAACAGAACTGCTGGAAATTAACCCAAGACTTCTAATGCTATTATAGGCCATGAAAAGGTAGAGGTTCCTCTTGCTCGAAAGCCAGTCGAATCCAACTCTAGGGGGCGGTGCTTATCTCTGTTTCCAAGCAGAAGAGCCAGCACTGTCCGAAGACATTTCCGTGGTCATGTGGCCAGCATGACTAAATGCTGAGGGAATCCTGTGACCTTCCCACTGAAGTGGTACCTATTTATCTACTTGCAATTTCTTGCTTTCTAACCGCTAGGTATTGTAGGCTATAGAAGGCACGAAACCTCTGAATCCCAGAGCCTGGAAGGCAACATCATGGGAAGGCCTTGGCCTCGCTGCCCTGTCGGAACTGGTTGGCCCTTGTGTGAGACGGGAGGCTGGACTAGATGGACCCTCACTGGTCTGACCCAGCAGGGCTCTTCCAGTGTTCTTACTGGGAAAAGCCTTGGCCTCTACGCCCTGTTGTTGAAGTTAGCCACTGTGTGAAAGAGGATGCTGGACTAGATAGACAGTTGGTCTGATCCAGCAGGGCTCTTCTGAGGTTCTTATCAGGGGAAGGCCTCGGCCTCCCTGCCCTGTTGCTGGACCTCCAGAAGAACTGGTTGGCCCTTGCGTGAGACGGGAGTCTGGACTAGATGGACCCTCCCTGGTCTGACCCAGCAGGGCTCTTCTGGTGTCCTTCTCAGGGGAAGGTCCCTTCTGCACGGCTCTCTGGCCTGGCCCTAGCCTCTGCTGGCGGCCCTCCAGAGGAGCTGGCTGGCCCCTGTGTGAGACGGGAGGCTGGACTAGATGGACCCTCCCTGGTCTGACCCAGCAGGGCTCTTCTGGTGTCCTTCTCAGGGGAAGCCCTCAGCCTCTCTGCCCTGTTGCTGGCCCTCCAGAGGAACTGGCTGGCCCCTGTGTGAGACGGGAGGCTGGACTGGATGGACCTTCCCTGGTCTGGCCCAGCAGGGCTCTTCTGGTGTCCTTCTCAGGGGAAGGCCTCGGCCTCCCTGCCCTGTTGCTGGCCCTCCAGAGGAACTGGCTGGCCCCTGCGTGAGACGGGAGGCTGGACTGGATGGACCCTCCCTGGTCTGACCCAGCAGGGCTCTTCTGGTGTCCTTCTCAGGGAAAGGCCTCGGCCTCTCTGCCCTGTTGCTGGCCCTGCAGAGGAACTGGCTGGCCCCTGTGTGAGACGGGAGGCTGGACTGGAGGGACCCTCCCTGGTCTGACCCGGAGGGACCCTCCCTGGTCTGACCCAGCAGGGCTCTTCTGGTGTCCTTCTCAGGGGAAGGCCTCGGCCTCTCTGCCCTGTTGCTGGCCCTCCAGAGGAACTGGCTGGCCCCTGTGTGAGACGGGAGGCTGGACTGGATGGACCCTCCCTGGTCTGACCCAGCAGGGCTCTTCTGGTGTCCTTCTCAGGGGAAGGCCTCGGCATCTCTCTGCCCTGTTGCTGGCCCTCCAGAGGAACTGGCTGGCCCCTGTGTGAGACGGGAGGCTGGACTGGAGGGACCCTCCCTGGTCTGACCCAGCAGGGCTCTTCTGGTGTCCTTCTCAGGGGAAGGCCTCGGCCTCTCTGCCCTGTTGCTGGCCCTCCAGAGGAACTGGCTGGCCCCTGTGTGAGACGGGAGGCTGGACTGGATGGACCCTCCCTGGTCTGACCCAGCAGGGCTCTTCTGGTGTCCTTATCAGGGGAAGGCCTCGGCCTCTCTGCCCTGTTGCTGGCCCTCCAGAGGAACTGGCTGGCCCCTGTGTGAGACGGGAGGCTGGACTGGAGGGACCCTCCCTGGTCTGACCCAGGAGGGCTCTTCTGGTGTCCTTCTCAGGGGAAGGCCTCGGCCTCTCTGCCCTGTTGCTGGCCCTCCAGAGGAACTGGCTGGCCCCTGTGTGAGACGGGAGGCTGGACTGGATGGACCCTCCCTGGTCTGACCCAGCAGGGCTCTTCTGGTGTCCTTCTCAGGGGAAGGCCTCAGCCTCCCTGCCCTGTTGCTGGCCCTCCAGAGGAACTGGCTGGCCCCTGTGTGAGACGGGAGGTTGGACTAGATGGACCCTCCCTGGTCTGGCCCAGCAGGGCTCTTCTGATCTTCTTATGATAGCATTTCTCATGCCTTTAAAGTTCTCTTTGGGATTAAAAAGGAAAGCACATTTCTCTCATGAATCTAAAAGCAGATCTGTTTTCTCGATCTGCTCCCTGAGCAGCGGGAAGAGGTCCTGCTGGGAACTGCAGCTGCTATCGCCCTCCCGAATCCTCGTAGCCAGAGGGTGGGACGGCATTTCGTGCCTCAGGAATGCTGCTGGGCCATCTCCGCACTTGACCACATCTGGGAATCCCGGGCTGTCTTGACCCCCGCCCTCCAGACAGCATGATGTGGTCAATCGGTCACACGTTGGACCGAGTGGGGATAAGTCAACCCTTCCATGGGATCAGAGGAACCCCCTTGGGTTTCACCGCACTCTGGTGCACCCCTGGGTGTGCAGCCGTTTGCACGCTACCGTCCCGAGGGTTAAATAGGGTTGTCACCTCTGGGGTTGGGAAATACCTGGAGATTTGGGGGGGCGGAGCTTCAGGAGGGTGGGATTTGGGGAGAGGAGGGCCCTGGACAGGTCCGAATGTCGTAGACTCCGCCTTCCAAAGCAGCCATTTTCTCCAGGGGAACTGATGTCGGTCGTCTGGAGATCAATTGTAATAGAGGTCGATTTATGTCTTTGTTGTTTTATGGTTTTATCTCTCTTATCGTGCACGCCGCCTTGAGCCGGTTTGTTCCGGCTGGGCGGGGTACCAATCAAAAGTAATAAATACATAAATACATAAATAAATAGATCTCTGTGGGCCACCTGGAGGCCGCCAACCATAAGCCCCCGAGCATGTCTCTCAAGCTCTTTGAGTACGCTGATATCCTCGCGGCGAAGTTTTCGCCAGGGCCCTTGGACTGACTTCCTGGCGGGGTCTGCTTAGAGCTGCAGCCCAGGGAGCGGAGAGAGCGGTGAGGGAGTTGAAAGGGGACTCACCCGATGTGGATGGGACGGGGCGCGTTCGGGCCGGTGCGCTGCTACTCTCCCGCGGCCGAATCCGGGCGCTGTGGCTTCGCTGTGGGGGGAAAAGAGGGAACAGTGAACAGTCAGCTCATGGGCCAGCTCTCTGCCGCTGAAGTCGTTGACGCCAGACCAACGCTCCCTCTAAGCTGCGGGGTCTGGTGAGCAAAAATTCTACTTTGTGAGCTACCGGCATTAAAGTTGTGAGCGAGGGATTTGGCGGCTGCATAAATTAGTTTGTGTTGGAGCCCTCCTTCCTGAACTAAGACAAAAATGTGTGAACTGGAGGCTAAAAAAACTGTGAGCTGGCTCACACTGACTCAGCTTAGAGGGAACACTGCTCCAGACCCCACCCCAGGGCCCCAAAACCCCACCGGAAAAATACTGGGGAGGTGGGCCTGCTTGGTGTACACACACACACACACCCCGTGGCGTGTTCCTGAATCAGTTGAAAGCAGCCCTAAAAATAGAGCGATTCAAAAGCGAGCGAGATTATGAGGCAGCTCCGGAAGCCCGTTTCCCAGCTGGGTGGGGCCCCGAGTGTTCAGCGCTCGCCGGCTCGTGATGCTCCCTCCAGCCCCCTCCCCCAGCTGCCACTGATTCATTCGGCACAAATTGCTCCACTCCCTGCCTTTAGCCCGGCTCCCCGGCACACCTGGGGTGGAACGCTGCTGTCTGGTTCCACCAGGGACGCCCTTGGCGGGACTGTGGGGCCGAGAGACACGTCAGTCAGTTGGGGAGGGGGCTGTGGCTCAGTGGCAGAGCTCCTGCTTGGCACGCAGGAGGTCCCCGGTTCGATCCCCGGCATCTCCAGTTGCAGGATCAAGTAGTAGGTGATGGGAAAGACCTCTGCCTGAGACCCTGGAGAGCCAATGCCAGTCTGAGTGGACAATACTGACTTTGATGGACCAGTGGTCTGATTCAGTATAAGGCAGCTTCAAATGTGTTCATTAAGATTGGGGAGGGGCCATGGCTCAGTGGCAGAGCCTCTGCTTGGCATGCAGGAGGTCCTAGGTTCAATTCCCGGCATCTCCAGTTAAAAAGGACCAGCCAGGAGGTGATGGGAAGAGACCTCTGACCCGAGACCCTGGCTCAGTGGAAGAGCCTCTGCTTGGCATGCAGGAGGTCCCAGGTAGGTGGGGTTGAGAGAGCTCTTTCCAGAACTGTCCTTGAGAGAACACCTCTGACAGAACTGTGGCTTGCCCAAGGTCATCCAGCAGCTGCAAGTGGAGGAGTGGGGAATCCAACCCGGTTCTCCCAGATTAGAGTCTGTGCACTTAACCACTCCACCAAACTGGAGGGCCACGCGGCTTGCTAATCCCCATGGGAAACTATCCAGCAAGATGTGCTTGGAGCATCAGACGCACGCTGGCTTCCCACTCAGCCGTCTTTCTCAGTGCCCAGAATTTGCCACTCGGAGACCAAAGCGGAGGGCAGCATGAAGAGGGAGATGCGGTCCAGCCTGCCAGTCTCCTTCCCCATCACTTTCTCTCCACTCCTCTTCTTTCTAAGCCACTCCCCTGCACCTGCCTAGCCCAGCACACCCTTAGAGCGCAGAAGGTGGAGGCGGAAAGGAATTGTCCCCTGCCCGGCGTGCTTATTTTTAAAGATCTGCTTATTTTGCCGAAACATCTCCCCCACCCTCCCATGTTCTCACTCATCCCAGTGCCAGAGCATGGGTGCGGCCTGCGCCTTCCTCAACACAACACAGACTGACCATCGGCTGATGCGCAAACAGTCCCCCAGACCACTGTGGACACCGCCACAGCCCTCAGGAGCAAAGCCTCAGCAGGTTTGGCAAGGGAAGGCGATATGAAGGTATGCCAGCCTCTGGGTGGGACTTAGGGATCCCTTAGAATTCCAGCTCATCTCCAGACTGCAGAGATCAGTTTCCCCTGGAGAAAATGGCTGTTTGGAAGGGGGACTCTGTGGCATTGTGCCCCACTGAGGTCCCTGTCCTCCCCAGGTTCCATCCCCAAATCTCCAGTAGTTTCCCAACCTGGAGCTGGCAACCCGACCCCTCTTCCCCATCAGGGGTCAGGTGGGACCTGGCAACCCTATGCCACCCCTCCAGCCACCACCCGGAGGTCGTGCAAACAAGTAATCTGTCACGCTGTACAAATCACACTCGAGACTTCCGTCTTCTTATACATTTCTAAAGGTTTCCCTTGCTCGAAATCCCATCAAATCCGACTCTAGGGGTGCGGTGCTCATCTCCATTTCCAAGCCGAAGAGCCAGCGCTGTCCGAAGATGTCTCTGTGGTCATGTGGCCGGCATGACTAGACACTGAGGTGCATGGAAAGCTGTTACTTTCCCACCACAGCGGTACCTATTTATCTGCTCGCGAGCCCAAATGTGTCAGGTCGGATCCTACGCTGTCCTTGTGTGTGTGTGTTTATTTGTAACTTTGAACATTTTATGAGGCCTTATTTGGGCCCCAACTAGGTTTTTATATGTCTTTGTAATAAACACTCTCTCGTACACTCACTTATGTTTGTAACTCTTGGCCCTCGATAAGTTTTCTAAACTTCCTTTCGAGGTTTGTGCTTGGTTGGCTTAGATATTTCTTTTTTCTTTTTTTTTTAGGTCTCCGGGTCCCACCTGGAGGTTGGCAACTCTACCTGCATCCCACCAGGGTATTTTGGACCCTCAGATGCCTCAACCAAGATGTATGGGTTTGCCAGCTCCAGGTTGGGGGGCGGAGACTGAGGAGGGCGGAGTCTGGAGGAGGGGAGGAACTTCCACGGGATATAGTGCCACAGGTTGAGTTCAGACTGGCAGTTTGAAGCGGGAGCCAGTCCTGGCAAAAAAGCCCCGGAGCAAACTGTTCTGGGTCTTCCCGGTCACACGGGGCCGACTGATGCGGGAGCATACCGGGAGGAGGCGTGTGGGAGCGTTCAGACTGCTGGTCTGGAGGGCCAGCTGTAAATGGCTTTTTCCTGGTAAATCGGCCAGATGCCTGTGTGTTTATGAGCATATGGGCGCATATGCGCTCATACACACATAGGCATCCGGCCAATTTGGGGAGGATCCCGTTGTGCTGGCACCGCATTGGGCGGCAGAGCGGAGCACAGCCAATCATATCGCTGCTGCCTTATGCGCAATGTGGGTTGCTCCCGGCTTTCCGGCTGAGCGCTCACACTTCCGGGAAGCGGAATGCAGCGGGCTAAAGGCACTCTCTGGGACTTGCTACCATTTTCAACAGGTATCTTTTAATCCTGGGAGCGAAGCAGAACAGCACGGGTTGCTGACGGGCGGGGAACGCCAGGCAGATGTGCCTGTGTGGATGCCCCCTTTAATCCGCTTGGGAAATGTGGCTGGAACGTGGCTATAGCGGGGCAAATCACCAGTCGGAACTCAGCCACAGAGTCCCCCTTCCAAAGCGGCCATTTCCCCCAGGTGGAGGCTGCAGCACACCAAAGAGAGAGATCCCAGGACGGAAGCTGAGAAAAAGCAAACAACTATGATGTATTGTGCCAAAAAAGTCTCCAAGGACTAGAAATTTCTTATGGGTGTTACTACGGGATGCGAATGGAGTGTTTGCCAAATGGATTAATATTATACAGATATTTCAACGCTAACCACTTTGATAAAGTTATACACGAAACGAGATGCCATATGCACGGTCCGTTGGGGTGGATGGCGTCTGAATTGCTTCCTGAATTTTGGAAAGAGAAACTTCTAGTCTGTGAAGACTTTTTGGGGGGCATAATACATCACGGTCGTTTGTTTGTTTCCTTTCTGCTTCAGTTGGAGGTTGGCAACCCTATGCAAGAGCCCGGGAATATCCCAGGGCCGAACTGGAATCCAGCTCCATTGCACGACAGGGCGTTGCGTAAAAGCGAAAAAAGATGATTCTCGTTGGACACGGAGGGGCCTTTTCCTGGGCCTCCGAGCGGGGATCTGGAGAGAGGAAGCCCGGCCTAAAAATAATTTGATGACTTAACAAAAGATGTGTGTCGTCCCCCGTCCCCACCCCCACCCCGTCCCCGCCTTCCCGTCTTCTCTGGTTTCTGGAAGCTTTCCCGGGGCAGGGAGCGTCTTCCAGCAGAACTGCCTGGGATTATTTATGTCTGGAAACCCATGCAAAGTGAGAGGCGGGCCGGATGCATCGCGCAAGGGGAGATTCTAGACTGAACGGGTGACTCGCGACTGTTTTTCCCCAAGCAAAAACGGTTGAATCCCAGAAAAGAAAAAAACCGCAGATCCAAGCCAGGCCCCCGAAGACATGTGACTGTGGTCTTCTGTGGAGAGCTTCAGGCGGGTTTGCCAACATTTCACAAGTGAAAACGGGCACCTTGCTGTCCTCGTGACGCTTGGGTTCTTCAAGGCCACTGCCTGGACCAGCACCCCACCCTGTCCCGTGTGGCTGAGGGCGCCCTGCTGTACAGGGTGAGGTTACCAACATCCAGGTGGGGGCCTGGAGATCTGGGATTACAACCAATGCTCCCTCTAAGCCGTGGAGTCTTGTGAGCAAAAATTCTACCTTGTGAGTTTCTGGCATAAAAGCTGTGACTGAGCGATTTGGCGACCGCCAAAATTAGTTTGCTCTGGAGCATTCCTTCCTGAGCTAAGAAAAAAAAAAAAGTGAGCCGGAGGCTTAAAAAACTGTGAGCTAGCTCACACTAACTCAGCTTAGAGGGAACACTGATTACAACTGTTCTCCAGGTGACACACAGGCCCATTACACACGCCCATTCTACTGCAGATTTTCAGAGCAGTAAGTTAAGCTTGACTTTGGATTCTGTGCCCGCCTCGTGCACCTTTCTTTTTCTTCTAGTGTATTTATTCTGCAGCTACAATTTTTAAAAGGTGCGCTTTTCTAGAGCGGGGCGGAACATCACTTGTGACGTGTGGGGTGGTGGTGTCCAAAGCGATGCTTCCTCTAAGCTGCGGAGTCTCATGAGCAAAAATTCTACTTTGTGGTAGCTACCGGCATTCAAGTTGCGAGCGAGCCATTTGGCTACTGCATAAATTCGTTTGCTCTGGAGCCGTCCTTCCTGAGCGAAGACAAAAATGCACGAGCCGGAGGCTAAAAACCTGTGAGCTAGCTCACACTAACTCAGCTTAGAGGGAACACTGCTCCGGCAAGCGCCTTCCATTTGCATTCTCCTTGAATGAAAGGGAAAGGAAGGCAGGCAATGGGGGAAAAAACCTATGCTGAAACCGACCAGACATTTTCTGAAACTGACAAGCAGCTGCAAAGCCCCATTTCCCATATTTCCAAGTGCTAGGGGAATCTTTTCTGTGTTATCGGGCGCTGTGAAAAATGGGAAAGGGTCACATGAACTCATAATCTGGGGGAACATGTTGAGTGTACAGAATACAGGGTAGAACCCACTGACGCTGGCACTGTAAACTGTGATTGTTGGCTATGTGTGTGCGCGCCTGTGCAAAGCCTGTGCAAAGTCATCTGCAACTTCACCTCACTTTGCACAGGGCTGCAGTTTGTATGGGGGAGGAGTCCTCTGGCAGAAACTCTGGAGAGCTTTTTTAGTCTCGTGCCACTAAAAAGGGGGTGGTGGTGTACTATGCCCTGCATAGTAACGCTAATTTCCTGCTCTTTCTTTGTGTGGTTTTCTCTCTCTCTCTCTCTCTCTCTCTCTTTTTGGTGAGTATTTCTTTTGTGTGTGCTTAGAAATCATAGTTGATTTCGGGTGACCCCTAGTGGGGCTTGGATGTTTCAGAGAAGTGGCTTACTATTGCCTGCCTCTACATCCCAGCCCTGGTATTCCTTGGAGGTCTCTCTTGCAACTACTTGCCAGGATTGGCCCCGCTTAGCTTCTGAGATCTGAGGAAATCTAATTTGATCCGGCACACTGGTAATGATCTTGGCAGTATTTTAAAGCCTGTCCTATGCAGATTGCACTCTTCCTCCAAATGGATCGATCCCAAGCAGTTCTTAAGTTTGGCGGTTTGCAGAAGGTCCATGTGGATCAGCCAACATTTTAATGTTAGGCTTCTGGAGACTGCCAAAACATTTCCCCCTCCAAAAAAAGACTTTGTTCACTAAAGCATTAAAATGAAAGTGTTTTCAAAGCTTTAGGCTTCCCATCCTGGTGTCTGTCTCTTTCTCTCTCTTTACATCTCATGCCAATTTCATTTGGTGCTGACTATCCCCCCCCTTTTATTTTGTTTGCATGCAGCACTGAAATCCTTCCCCCACCCCCAGGACACTGCCGTTTGCCTCCTTTCTGATCCCCCTTTCAAGTCCAAATCCAAATCCCTTTATTGGCATAAAAGAAAAGCAAAATACCACAAGGCAAGCTTACAGAGAATCTGAATGATAAAATCAGTCAAACGTCAGACAGAAGAGCTAATCTTTTGCTCCCTGATTATTATGGCAGCCAAAAGGCACCTTGTATTTTGCAATATGTAATTTGCAAAAAAACTTGTAATTATCGGTCAGATAATAAGAAGGACGCTAACTTCGCCTCAGGAAGACCGTGGCAGCTAGACACGATAGGTTTAATTATACAATCAAGTCAATACCATCAGGGAACTAAAACACACACGGCTCCTTTTAAATTCCCCCCCATTTTAATTTTTTTTTAATTCAGCGATCCGAGACTAGCGATAGTCTCATATCGCTAGACTCATGCCATTTATTTAAAAAAAAAAAAGGAAAGAGGGAAATGGACCTTGCACACTGATGAAGGGGGGAGGACAGCAGAAGGCACAGAGTGGGCAGGACGACCTCGATGTGGGTGGGGGAGTGGCCTTTGAGAGGCAGCAAAAGAGTGGTGGGGGGCAGTGCTCCCTCTAAGCTGTGGAATCTTGTGAGCAAAAATTCCACTTTGTGAGCCGCCGGCATTAAAGTTGCGAGCGAGCGATCGGGCTGCTGCATCAATTAGTCTGCTCTGCAGCCCTCCCTTCCGGAGCGACGACAAAAACGCGTGAGCCAGAGGCTAAAAAAACTGTGAGCTAGCTCACATTAAGTCATCTTAGAGGGAACACTGGTGTGCTTGGGGGAATCCGAGGGTATCTGTCGGCTTCTGAATCACCTTCGGCTTGGAAGCGGAACCAAGGGGGGAAATCGGCACAAAAGCACTCTAAGAAAATCCGGGGAAACGGTGATCAGAAAGCGGACTGAGCGCTGAAGGGGGAGGGAATCAGCATTGAAAACCCTACGAACATGCGAGGGAAAAGCGAGGGAAAACAACCCAGGCATAATAGGCCGCAGGCCAATTCCCTTGGAGGGTAAATTCCATGGTATTATACCCTGCCGAGGTGCCTCCCCTCCCCA